>JAJTUV010001445.1:0-321935 GCA_021653895.1 Mastomys natalensis
GATAAGACATCCACAGATTTAGGTTTAATGATGAAACCATGACATGTTTGAAAGTATATAACAAATGGAAATCGCCCCTGACTTCCTGCTGCCAACTCTCCTCTTTGTCATCCTGCAATCATATCTCCCCACAAAGGCAGAAATCAAGTCTTCAGTTCTATAACAAAGCTGAGTCTAAAGAATTTCTTTTTTTAAAGCTGTGTATGTTTTTATAAAGAGTCCTTTAATGCACAGAGACAATGACAAGAATACACCAGTGCTCAGCTGGTGCCAGCCTTCCTCCCTTTGCTTGAAGTGTGGCAAGGTTGGGTTGGGTACCAAAAGGGAGCCAGCAGGAAATAGCCTGTGAGTAGATCCATTTGTCACCACAGGAACAAGATGATGTGAGACTGACAGCCATCTTCTTGTTTGAGGACTTGGCCTCCCTAACAGGAAGAAGGTGGAAGATATTTTTTGCTGAGGAAGTGAAGAAGAGCATGATCTCGTTCCTCCTCCACCTCTGGGATCCTAACCCCAAGATTGGAGCTGTAAGTAGGCCTGCAGATACCTTCCCCTGCCTTCTCTCTCCAGGGCTGAGATGCACAAATAAGCCTTCTCTTTCTGAACCAGAAACTAGGCCAGAAGTCACCCTTCAGAAGTGAACCCAGAAGCTACTCTCTCCCACTTAGAATTCCATTTTGTCGTCTCTTTTCACCTTTCCCTTCCTTTCAAGCCACAGGCTTTTACTGTTGCTTTCACTGTATCAAGGAGCAATTTCTCCCTAATGACAGATGACCCCGATGTTATAGACTGTAATAGCAGAAGCTCTGTTTTCTAGGCTTGCCGTGATGTCTTGGTCATCTGTATCCCTTTCCTGGGCCTTCAGGAGCTCTATGGGATATTAGACAACCTCCTCGAACAGGACCTGCCACGGGCCAGGGACTTCTACAGGCAATTCTGCATGAAATTAGTAAGTGTACAGCAGATGGTACTGCCGAAATAGCAAGACAGGAGTCTAGACAGACCTCAAAAGGATGCATATACTTGGTACCAATCTCTAGTAAGAAGTTGACTGGAGTCTCCTCTTCAGGTCACATCTGTTATACTTCTTGTGTTTTGTTGAAAAACCAACAACAGGGCCAACATAGCCTTGCTGGGATGGCAGTGATCCCTAGTAGTCTCCCACACTGTCCTCTCCCTCAAGTCCAATAAGCACCAGCTCTTCTGTGGTCCTGGTACTAAGTCTGTTAACTAGTTCTCTTTGATCTCCACTGCCTTCCTGATTAAATCTTTGTTGAAATGGCCAGAAGACAACTTTCAGTCAATCTGTATATGGCTATGGATGTTAACTAGCCTTTAGTGTTTCATTCTCTTTGGAGATACTACGGAATGAAAAACGTCATCAAGGGTCACTTTCCAATGGCTGTCTTTGACTTCATCCATATTTCTTCCAGGCCAAGAAGAACCAGGAAATTCTGTGGATTCTGCACACGCATTCATTCACCTTCTTCAGCAGCAGCTGGGAGATGATCAGGAGTGCAGCCGTCAAGCTCACAGGTGAATTTCCCTTCTGGGGCCCAACCCACACGTGTCTGTTCTTTCCCATTTAGTTTTGACTCTGACTGAAAGCCCCCTGAAACAGTATGAAACTGGTATGGATGGCAGAAAAGGATGGGAGTCAGGGAAGTGGAAAGAAATGTGTTTGTCTGTCTTATAAAGTCATCTTTTTTTTCACAACTGAAAATATACAGCCTCTTCCAACCCCCCCCCCCCGGACAGCCCCTGTCCTGTGACTTGATTGCTCTCCTCTTAAGTCTTCCAAGATACACTACTCCAAGTCTTTGGTCTTTATTTTTACCAGAATCTTGTTTCCTAGCTTGGTACCACCGAATAAATACTTTCCCTCTTTCTTTCTTGTGAACTACATTCTGTGCTCTCAAGATGAACACATGAACAGCAAGATGATCTAAGTGAGGAGCACATTGATACAGGGGCCCTTGGTTCTGCTGTGTGACATGGAACGTTTCACTTCCCTGTGTCACCTCCATGCCAAGTCTATGACACAAAAAATAAGTGAGTCTATAAAGACTCTTCCACTATAAGATTTTAAGTGTTCTCTGTAAGCCTGTTCTAACGAACCCATCCCACAGTAAGCAGGTCCAGTCCCTTGGTATGGTCAGGTTAACTCCACTTTTCATTGGATCATGTGTGGCATTGCCTTAATTACATTATAAATTTGACAAATTCAGAAACCCTATCTCATGCAAGTTTGAAACCTGACAATACCTTCTCCCCACCCCGAGAAGGCCAGATTGTGAATTTTCTAAATGAACTGGACATGCAAACACTTTCCACTCACATTGCTCAACACCCAATAGAAGCTCTCCTCGCATCATCCTCAGGCATATAGGGACTTACATTTGTCCAGTCGCCAATCAGTCTGTTCACCTTTTGACTATGTACAATCAGGTCCACTTTTCCATGATAGTGAAATCAGTAACCTTTGCTTTTGTTGACTTTAGATGCCATTATTCTCCATTTGACCAATCGATATGTGGAGTTATTAGACAGAGAACAACTCACCATGCGTAAGTATCATCCCTACTGTTTACAAACTTTTGTTTCATTCTTAGAGAAAGAGAGACTGACTGTTCCAAGTTCCAGATCAGCCCAAAAATATAGAACTTTAGCATCTGGTTATTTTCTCAAGCTGCCTAGACCCTAGAATGTCTATAAATTGATCACAGCCTCCAGCTTCACCCCTTTGCTGACATTATTCTCAATGATGTCCTGTTATCTAACCTTGTTGATTACAGTCATGACCTCCTCCTACTCCTCCCTCTCTTCCTCCTCTTCCCTCTCCTCTTCCTCCCTCTCCTCTTCCTCCCTCTCCTTCCTCTCCTCCTCCTCCTCCCCATCTTTGTCCTCTTTTCCCTCCTCTTCTCCTTCCTCTTCTCCTTCCTCTTCTTCCTTCTCCTCTTCTTCCTTTTCCTCTCCCCCACCCCTCTCCTGAAGATTGAAGCTTATAATTTCAAACTACATACACTACCACCAAGCTCCATCCCCAGCCATTCATCACTTTTCATCTTTTAGAGCAGAAAGTGAGCACTGACTTGAGACCACACAGGACTGACCTGTACAGCACTGTAAGGCTGTATACACCAGGCCTTGGCCATGGTGGCTTTTCTTACTAGGCACTGACCCGTCTTGTTCATCTCTCTGTTTCCATCTCAGGACTCCAGGCACTTCGGCAGGACCCCTGTATCAGTGTCCAGAGAGCTGCTGAAGCTACCTTACAGACCCTCCTGAGAAGGTGTAAAGAGATCAGCATCCCACTGTAAACCATCAAGAAATAAACTGCTAGGCTTTTTCTAAAACTAACTCCTGTCTTTGTCCTGTGAACTCACAAACTTACATCTTCTTGAAGGCAGACACAGTACCTAGGATAATAATATTCACATATATTCCTTACATTCCATAGTCTTCCAGGTGGTTTCCCTTGGTAGGAAACTCATCAATCCACTTTGGAGAATGTCTGTTATTTGATTAGTGACAGCCACATGGCTTTGATTAGCTCTTTCTCTTGAGAAATGTACACCCAAGCAGATGCAGATACCAAAGAGTGGTATAGTCCGCACAATTATACTACTGGTAAGAAGAGGACTACTGTCATCTTTTACACATAGGCCTTTAATATTGGGTCAGACTTTGAATCACTACTCACAACCAAATATCATCACATGATAAACTTTAACCTGCCTCTTGTCTCCAAGGTTATAATTTATGCATCAAAACTATGCTAGGTGTTTTGCTACAAAAGACTACTTTTGACATTCTGCTAAAAAGCAAAGTTTCTATTTTTTTTTTTTTTTTTCGAGACAGGGTTTCTCTGTGTAGCCCGGGCTGTCCTGGAACTCACTTTGTAGACCAAGCTGGTCTCAAACTCCGAAATCCACCTGCCTCTGCCTCCCAAGTGCTGGGATTAAAGGCGTGCGCCACCACCGCCTGGCAAAGTTTCTGTTTTTAAGACACAGCAATAAAATGTACATTTTTATGCACATTCATTGTGTGTGCATATCTATTTGTGTGTAGATATAGATATTGTTCATATATATGAATATAATATATATAATATATATATATTATATATATTATATATATGTATATTCTTCATATACCTGGATCACATTTGGTTACTCTTTTCAAAAGTACACATTGAAAATTTATATATAATATATATATATATATATATATATGTGTGTGTGTGTGTGTGTGTGTGTGTGTGTGTGTTGTGTGTATAATCATTTAACAACAAACACTATGAAACATACTTATGTATTAGCAATGATATTAATCTATTCCTCTAGATAGACTATCCCTGGAGTTTCCTACTAGTTACATTCTCTTGTCCTCATTCTCAAATTCTCAAGGAAAAATCTTTTGTTCCTACAAATCTAGAGACTGAAGTAATCTTTTGAGTTGAAGCATATGGCCCTACAGTCCTTTATTCTTTCATTTAAACATTCATTATGTATCTACAATTTTTACATCATTGTTAACAGCTACTTGAAACATAACAATGAGAAAAAAATCTGTCTTTATGAAGTTAATGTTCCATGGAATCTTTGAGTACGTTCTAGTTGATGGAGCCAATCTCCAGTATGGTTTCCAAGATCCGGGATCCTGGTAGCTAGGCCCCTATGTAGTTTCCTCCACCAGTAAACAAGACTGACCTGTAGTACAATCAATAAAATATTTCAGAAATAGTGGCTTGATTCTGTTTTAGAGACAGAATCTCCTATGGCCATGTTGATGTTGGATGTGATGGGAAGTTATAAAAGACCTTGAATACTTGATCCTCTTGCCTCTACCTCCTGAGTGCTGGCAATGAAGGTGCCTGTCACCATTCCCAGCTCAAGCCAAATTCTGTTAAGGCTTTCACTATACATTCTGAAGTTACTCAGCACAGTGTTAAAATGACAAACTCTACTTGGAAGCCCAAGACAAAAGCCTTTGTTTTTTTTTTATTTTTTTATTTATTTTTTTTTTTTAGTCAATAATCCCATTTATTTAGTCTTTGCTGTATGCAAAGCACCATGCTCTTTTTTTGGAGGGAAAATATCATACAATGCATTTAAATCATATTCACACACACACATACATTCTATATCTACACCCACATCCCTGCTCCTCCCAACTTCATGTCTTTTGTTTTTAATGACACTGAGTATAATTTGTGATGCCCATTTACTCGTAGGTATATGACAATCCACTGGAGTGTGGTTAACCAACCAGGGACCACATTCTTAAAGAAAACTGACTCCCTCCCTCATTCAGAAAACATCAACTATCCAGAGAACCTCAGGAGTGGGATCTCGTAAACCCTTCTCCCTCTATATTAGAATGGTGATTGGCTTGATATTGTGCAAATCTTGTGCAGGTGACCACAGCTACTGTGAATTCATGCATGTAGTGGCCAAGACAGGTTCTTAAAAGATAACATGTTCTTCTAAACCGCTTACTCTACCGAGGCAGTGCACTCTGATTCTAAGACCAAATCAAGCGAAGCTATTTCTAAGCTTCTGAGCCATAAAACTTAGATCATAAATGTATGCATTTTAAAACACTAAGTTTTGAAGGTAATTCATTATGTTCCTGTAGGTAGCCATGACCCCGAGGGTCGATGATCCCACCAAAATGATTTGCAAACATATATGTCTAACCAAATAAATAAATTATTTGGGTAATGGCTTTCATTAAATTCCTAATAAAATAAACTATTCCCAATCATAACATATATGAAACAGAGCAATAAAAATAATAGAGAAATGTGGGTTTAATTGACCTCCTTTGGCTGGTTATTTTAAATGAAATAACTTTTCAAAATAGCATTATCCAATGAAACTTTCTTCACTGATTAAATAATTTCATTTTTCTACACTAACCAATGTAATAGCTACTAATAGCCATATAAACCTTGAAAAGTGATTTATACATCTGAAAATTTAAATTTTTAATTTTATTTACTCTCAATTAATTTTAAGTATGTATCCAAGTATAGTTTTCTATTTTAACACTGTGCTGAGTGACTTCAGAATGTATAGTGAAAGCCTTAATAGAATTTGGCTTGAGCTGGGAATGGTGACAGGCATCTTCAATGCCAGCACTCAGGAGGTAGAGGCAAGAGGATCGAGTATTCAAGGTCTTTTATAACTTCCCATCACATGCAAAGTCAACCTGGCCTAGAGGAGACTCTGTATTTAAAACAAAATAAAACAAAAAATATATAAATTGGTTTGAGACACACTTTGAATTATAATCTTCAACAGTAGAACAAATTTTGAGCTAGCACTTTCTCCAATAGTTTTTAATATCTATGTAACACCTAGATGGAGTGACTCACAGAATAAGCCAAATAAATACACTAGTCTTTGTGGCAGAAGAAACTTAGATCTTTCTTTCATAATATACTTTTCACTAATCTCTCCCACGCTCTATAATTGTCTTACAGACAGTCACCAAGAACATTCCCACTCAGTCCTCCAAGAGCCGTTTGTGCTTCTTCCAAAGAGTTTAGCATGTGAGAAAGAGTCCTTGTGGCTCTCAGGGAATTAGTGGCACAGAAGAAATGTGTTGACTTTCTATAGGAGACACTCTAGATCTCTGTTAGTGTGGCTCCTGTTGTTTGTCTCACTGTTGCTGCCTTGAGCGATTACTTTTCCAGTCGTGTTTGCTGTAAGATAAATTCTGCAGTGGTCACAGACTGCCCAAAAGGTCCAGCAATTGGTGCAGAAGGCCATGGATCATATTTCTTTTGCAATTCTGTTACTTCCCTTGAACTCAATGATGAAAGCCAGTGTTCTGCTGGTAAATTAGGGATGTTTTGTTCTGCTGACCCTTAGATGAGAACAGTTTTACTGGAATAGAGAACAGAGATTACAGACGGGAAGAAACAAATAGGATTCCAAAAGAGTGGTTTAGGAGGAATTGTCTCTATGCTGCCAAAGTTTCAAAAGATACAATTGAGAATGAAGCATTTCATCTGGAGCCCTCAATAGATTCTGAAATTAAGCAAATAGCTCCTAATAGTACTTTTTATGCTTGATCTTAAACAATTATCTTTTAAATCACCCTTGTACAGAAATCAGAGAAAGCATAATTAATCAGATAGTTAGTAGCCTGGGAACTAGCCAAAAATTGCTAGCAGAGCACAGCTATCTGACTTCAAGTATATAGAGTTTTAACTTCTTGGTAATTCTCTCTCATTCATTTTGTTGCAGATGTCTCTTATACTAGGACACTAGAAAACATGATGAGATCAAGAGAAGCACGAGGAAGGGACTGTGGGAATTTTTACCAAAGTAAAACTCTGTGAGAAAGAGAGAGAGAGAGAGAGAGAGAGAGAGAGAGAGAGAGAGAGAGAGAGAGAGAGAGAGAGAATCTGTGTGCCTATATGCGTAGAAAGCCACCCTAAAAAGTCATGACCTAAGATAACGGGATTTGTTCCTGCCTCGAATTGTCAAACGTTTTTGTGCAACAAACATTCATTCTTATATGCATTCACCCTGGATATCCTAGATTTTGTTTATTAAATTATGTAGCTCTCCTAAAGGCAAGATAAATTTATAGAATATGATTTGCCAAATACATGGAACTCACACTTCTTTTTCAATTTGAGAACCATTGGAAGACACAAGATAAGAAGTCTTTTCTTGTGTAGCAACTTCCACTTCCTCCAAATATTCTCATAGGCAAAGCCTAGGGATGAATCCGTTTCCTAAATCCATTCTTAAGTGCAAAGGGGTTAAAATTTGGCTCTACTTTAGAAACGGAGAGCTTGGGGAACTGCTTCACCTTCAGAACAGGTTTGCCAGAACTTTTTCAGTTCTGCAGAGAAGTAGGGACAAGTTTGAGTTGATCTTTCCCTGCTTCCAGTAGAATCATGCCATTCTTTTCAGAGGCTGTAATGGGGGTTGAGAGAGTGTGCCACACCTACAGCTAAAGTATATTGTCCTGTGGGAAAGGCAAGTCTATTATTTTCCAGTCTGTTACTTCTTAGACTGAAGTCCCATCTAGATAGCAGAAAGGTTTCACTAAGAAAGAGATCAGGGTGATTCAGGGGAAATGCACTTCAAAACTACAGTGAGCTATTACCTCAAGAACAATGGATGTTAGAAAGAAAAAAAAACTAACCATGACAGTCCTGGTGTGGATACGGAGAAAATCTAGTCCTTGTACACATTGATAGAGATGTAAATGAAAACGGCATGGAGACACCTCAACAGACTAAAAATATAAGTGTCATATAAAACTAGCAATCTAGCTACTGACTATATATTCAAAGGACATGAAATCAGCATGCTAAAGAGACACTTGGATGCTTACATTTACTGCAGCAATATGCACAATAGTCAAGAAATGGAAGCAAATGTCCATCAGCAATTAGTTTCACATAATGAAAATGTGGTGCATATACACAACAGAATATCTTTCTAGCTATATAAAAAAATGAAATTCTGCCACATATGACAAAATAAGGGGAATGGGCAGCCATCATGGTAATTGAAGTAGACCAGGTACAGAAAGGCAAGTGCCACATGGTCTCACCCATGTGTACATTCTAAAACACAAAAGTATAGAAGCCAAGAAAAAAATGGTCAATACCAGGATCCAGCAACAGCAGAGAGAATGGAGGAATGAGGGAAGAATGACTGATGGGTAATATTTACAGTCACATGAAAGCAAGAAACATTGGTGAGTTTCTGCACAGTAGAGTAGCTATGCATAATGATAATGCACTCTACATCTGCAAAGCTAAGATTTTCTTCAAGGTCTCACCAAAATAATGATAAATATTTAAATAGATAAATGTATTTGATGTCAGTTTCAGAATTTTATATGAATTAGTATGCATATCATGAATTAGTATGTACAGTTTTAATGTTTTCATGTATAACAGAGAAAAGGCAAGTGAGGGGAAAATAAAAAGGAAAAAATTAATGTTTGTTTTATAAAAACAGTAAAGTTTCCATTGCATCTCTTAATGAGCAATAATGCTCTTTAACAACACTCTTTTTTGGGGGTGGGAGGTTAGGGAAAGATTTTTTTATTCGATATTTTATTTACTTACATTTCAGATGTTATCCCCTTTCCCCATCTCCCCTATTAATCCCCTATCCCATCCCTCCTCCTCCTTTTTTGCTTTTATACCGTTTAAATTACATGTAAGTATTAAGGTCAGTTCTAGGTTGAGGAACTAGCAATACAATAGATGCAAATAGTCAAGGAACAAGCAAGACAATAAACACAAATAGTCAAAGAACAAGCAAGGCAATAAAGAGAGTTCTGTGAACACTCCTGTGATCACTGTTTCTAAGGACTTATCAGGATGACCAAAATATCTGAGCCTACTTCCCTGTCCTAGCTAGCCCAAAGTCATTTTCATGCCTGAAGCCTACTTCTTTGTTCTAGCTTAATTAACAGCACTCTTGAAGTACCAAGACATAGAAAATATAAATAACCATCTTCCATCCCAAGACAAGGAATTATTCCAGAAATTGCACAGATGTTGTTATGGTTTGTGTTGATTGTTAACTCACTGGATCTGTATGCATCTATGAAAGGGGCCTCAAGACATGCCTGTGAGGGACTGTGGAGATCCATCAGCCTCAGCATGCCTGTGAAAAATTTTATTGATTAAGTCAACTAAGATAATATGGATTTACTGAGCAGACATCAGATACTCAGGGAATAAGAAAGAGTTCAACATTTCAACTGGTTAACTAAATATGGTTAGCTCAACCTTCCTAATACTGTAACCCTTTAATGCAGTTCTTCATGTTGTGGTGACCGCCAACTATAGAATTATTTTTATTACTACTTTATAACTGTGGTAATATACAAGTTGAAAACTTCTGTGCCATACCAATGAGAGGTGCCATTTATTACAATCCTCCTCCATTATCTAGTCTGTTTGCTTGTGGGATTAAAATGAGGACCACAATGAATGAATTGGAAATGCCTGGTTCACCTTGCTTTAATGTAGAAATCAAAAGTTTAGAAAGATTGGAAGGCTGGAGTGGATTCGTCATAATACATCTCCTCACCCAGACTGGTAAGGCCCCTGCATCACTGAAAAGAGCCATGCTCATTAGTCTTTGCAAAAATATTCCATTCGAAAGAGAAGCCATTGAAAAATGGAATAGAAATTAGCAGACAATGAGGAAGCAGAGATCAGACATGGGCAGCATTGAAGGTGTATGTGATTATCATGTTGGGCAGCGGGGTCAAAGCAACCATCTCTGGCCGATCAGAGTTCCTAATGAAGGAGATAAACTTGATTGGATGCTTGTTTGATTCTTGACTTGTATAAGCAGAAAAGTTCTAGGTCAATTGACTAAAACTCAAACCTGAGAAGTAGAAGCAGAGTCCCAGCTCCTTCATCCATTCCCAAACTTAGGTTACAGACCTACAGTCTCTAATGAAAGAGAGGTTAGATCCCTAATTCACTACTGACTGTTGAAACTGACTCTTTCCTAGCTTCCTGTATCCTTTCATCAGGGTGACAATGAACTTTGGAAAGATAACAAGAGGTCATTTCTGAGACTGCCACATTCTGGCTGTGCACCGACACCAGGTACAGGAGACACAAACCATCACTTAGGCCTCCGGCCAGGGAGCTGTGAAGGTCATGCAATCAATGGGATTTTGACCCACATCCATTTACAGTGGGCCCGAATCTGCCCTGTGTTTATCTTGCCAGTCCAGAATGTGTAATACAGTACATACCATCAGCAGCTGGCGTAAGCTCTATATTGCTTCTCAGACATGGAGAGGCAAATCTATTATGGTTGGAAAACCCAAGCAGAAAGTAATAGAACTGCTTCAATCTAGTAAAATATTAATCCCAAAACAGTATTGCATTTCTGAAGGAATTGCTGAAATCAAGGACTCCAATGATGAGGGGTTCTGACTAACTCCAAGTCTCCTCTCCATTTAATTCATCTATTTTGCCCATACAGAAGAGATGCAGTAGACCGCCAACAGCTCAACCAAGTGATGACTCCAACTGCAGCTGGCTGCCGCACCAGATGTGATTTCATTGTTTGAACAAATTAACAAACCCTCTGGCATCTAGCGTGCAGCTGTTGATCTAACAAATGCTTTTCTCTCCAGACCTATTAGTAAAGAGCATCCAAAGCAATTTCCCTTCATCTAAAAAAAGCAGCAAAACACTTTCACTACCCTACCTCAGAGGACATCAGTCATAAATCAGATTGCAAAGGTCTATAAAAGATCGTTGTAATATAGGACATTGTGATTGATTCTGATTACCCGGGGCAAAACAGACTGCTATACAGCCCAGGGGTGGTTTGCCAAGAACATGTCTGGAATGTGGAAGCTAGACAATCAAGCTCAAAATCAAGCTTAGGATGTCTCTTGATATTAACACACCCTGTGATTAAGGTTCAATGAGAAACTTTAACCTAATATGGAAATGATTACTAATGGCCAAATTTCTTCAATAAATAAAGGCTTGTCCATCCTCGGACTATAAAGAAAGAACCACTACCAGTTTAGATGTTTGCTGAGGACAAAGGGATACAGACTGTGTAGTGGAGTGATAATAAATACCACCTCTCGTTGGTAGAAGTTCTCAACCTTTTGCGGATTGAATAACCATTTTATAGGGGTCGCTCAAGATCGTCAGAAAACATTGATATTTACATTACAAATCATAACAGTAGAAAAACTACATTTATGAAGTTTTATTGTTGGGGGTCACCACAACATGAAAAGCTCTAGTAAAAGGTTGCAGCATTAGGAAGGTTGAGAACCACTGCTACAGCTCCTTCAGGCCCCTTGAGTAGAATCCAGTATTCAAGCTAAGACTTGGTTACTGAAATGAAGCAGTATATGTAGATGAAGATATGAGAGTGGGACCTTATGGTGAGATTAGTGCCCATGAAAAAGAGGAATCTGAGCTCTCTCTTTCTCTGTGTGCAGATGCCATAAGAAGGTAGCCATGTGCAAAGTATGAAGTAGTCTTCCACAGACACCAGATCTTCTTGATCTTGATTTTCTAGCTTTCTGAACAGGGATAAATGATAGTTGGTTGTTGAACCTACAGAATCTTATGAGTTCTATTTGGATTTGTGTAGCTAAATGTGGCAGTCAGGAGAAATCTGGCAACAATAAAATGCATAATGATCAAAAATCAAACGTAACAAATCCAGGGTGTTCCCAGCAGCTCTTAGTTCTGAACATCCAGCATCTATACTATGTAGTTCGCATGTCATGACAGCAATGTTGCCTAAAACACCTCAGTTCAGATTCAAGACTATTTTGTGTTATTAATTGTACTGTTTTTATCATGCATGCAAAGTCTCTGCTCTTATAGAAACATAGTGGTTTAATTACAGAAAGCAAAATGTGCATTATTTTCCTTTTGTCATTTGGCAGCTTGTATCAAATTAGTATATCTTCAGACTGAATTGGGTTAAGAATATTTGATTTTTTTAATTGCTGCTTGAGTTATTGACTTGAGTTTTATGTTTTAAAAATCATTAGTTGCTTTGAGTTCAAGAGAAAGACAAAATTTCAAATAACTTCTGAAATGGCAAACACACTTCTCCCATTGTGTGTATGTGAGGTTACATCCTCAGCTTGACCATTATAACATCAAAGTATTGATTAAATTTGAAAATTGTTGAGGATGCCTTATGTTCTGAAGTATTAAATCACCCAATATTTATTCTCCATATAAAAATAAATACATCCATTGTGTTAGTATGAAATTTTTACCTTTGCCTTTTGTAGGGGAGTGTAAGCACATTCTTGTGCTTATAGAGGTCAGAGGTCAACCTTGGGTGTTGGTCCTCCAGGACAGCCATTTATTTATTTATTTATTTATTTATTTATTTATTTTTGATTTTTGATACAAGGTCTCTCATGAGGACCTGGGAGTCAACCACACTAGGCATGCTGACCAGTGAACTCCAGGGATCTGCATGTCTTTGTTTTTTTTTTTTTTTTTAATATGCCTGCCGTTGCTTCTGCATCACTAGGATTGCAAGTGGGCATCACCTACACCTTTTATGTAGGTACTGGGGATCCATCTCAGATCCTCATACTTTCACAAATACATCACCAACTAAATTGTCTTCCCATCTCCCTCCTTTCATCTTTAACAAATGGGAAATTGTATGTATACCCAAAACTTATTTTCAAATATATTTCTTCATCACCATAATATATTTTTTTATCACCAGCAAAGAAAAAAAGAAAAACAGAAAAAAAGTAACACAGAGAAGAAAAAAGAGGAAAGGGAGAGGAAAATTATGAATGAAATGCTTCCCACAGGGAAAAAAAGATGAAAGATACACTGTCTTCTTTAGGGTTTTCTATTGCTGTGAAGAGACACCATGACCAAGGTACATGCTTACAAAAGAAAGCATTTAATTGGGGCTGACTTAAAGTTTTAGAGGTCTAGTCCGTTATTGTCATAGCAGGAAGTATGGCAGTGTGCAGGCAGACATGGTGCTGGAGGAGCTGAGAGTTGTACATCTTGATCCACTGGCAGCAGAAGGGGACTATGCCACACTGGGCATAGCTTGAGCATAGGAGACTCAAAGGCCACCTCCACAGTGACACATTTTCTCCAAAGCCACACTTACTCCAAGACCCCATACCTAATAGCACCACTCTTTGTGGACCAGGCATTCAAACATGACCACGCCGGCTGTTCCTGTTCAAGCCACCACGCAGTCTATGCTAAGGCTTCAGAGTAACAACACCACAGTAAGAAGCTACCCCTACTCTTTAAGGGACAAGCAATATGGTGGAACAGAATGGGAGGCAGGAGGGCACTTCCAGACTTAAGCACACAGGCTTTCTGCTGGCTAGCTAGTTAAAACCAGGACAAATATTTTAGTGAACATATGCCTTCAGTATGCTCAGCACTGGAAACAACTTAGCCAGGCTGAAGGAGACTGAGGCCTATATCTCTTCAAAGATGCTTTTCTCTGTTACTTCAATAAATCTGTAACCACATCCATTAAGTCAATAAGATCTTTGGGGTGTTTTGGAATGTTCATTATCATTCCATTCAAGACATAAAAGTCGGGCTAGTGGATCTGGGCACAGGTTTGTACCACTCCTGGTAGTTGTTCTTGGTGCCATCTATTTAGAGAAGACACAGAGCTCTGGTGACTGGGCTCCATAGTAGTCACCTATTAATATTCTCACAGTGCGCTTTGGTTGTACTTGGTGTCGCAACACTAATTCTGAGCCTTTTATGTTACTCACTTTCTCATAAGACTCTTAGGCCAAATTTTTCTTTCATGGGAAAATTCTATTTTACTATTGATAATAATGCCCCTTTCTTCATTGTCTTCCCAGCTCCCAGGGCTGACTTGTTACTAGGCATGGACCTACAAATACATATTACAACGTGTATATTTTGCAGATAATTCTCCTCTTTCTTGATAATCAGAACCTGTCTTGTGCCTAAGGCCCTTCCTCTGGAATTCATCTCAAGTGCCCTCTCACCAGGAAGCATGGAAATCACAATGACAACAGAGCAAAGCAGAGGACCACCCTCCCATACCTGGAACCTTCTGTCTTCTCCTGCCCACATCCTCGCCTCGAGTCCAGCCCCTCGGAAACAACGACAGCCTCTCTATCTGGCTTCCTCAACCCCCGGCTAAAGAAACAAGTATTTCAATATAACTGATGTTTGGAGTATAAAATCTGGAGCTTTGCCTTCACAGCCTGACGGGAACAAATAAAAAGACAAATTGTAGGTCTGTGGCTGTCACAGTAGGGACTCCTATCATGCCGTCAGCTTTCATGTTCTCAAATGTGCAAACTGCCTGAAAGACCAGGGTAATTGAAAGGCAGACATAAACCTCTCTGGTTTCTCAGTATTAACTGAAATTGCCTCCTACTGAAGTTGCTTTCTGCTTTAGTATTCTGAAAGAAATACAGGCCATTCTATTTCCAACACAAATATCAAATACCTCTAACCAGCCCATCATGGAGAAAAGTCTCTGTGGAGTGGTAGGTGACAGTGCTAACCTAGTATCATAGTACTTTTAATCCTATTCTTAAATGGTGCGCTCTCCTCTCTCTCTCTCTCTCTCCCTCCCTCTTTTCTTTTCCTCCCTCTTCCTTCGTCCCTCACTTCCCCCTTCCTTTCTTTCTTCCTCTTTACTCTCCCCTCGTCTGGTGCTTCTCTTTCTCCCCCTCTTTGCTTCTTCTTGTTCATGTACTCCTCTATCAGAAGAGAATGAATAGTGATCATGCCTGGAACACGCACCTCGCCATTCATGAGAGGTTGCAGTGCTTTAATCTCACCTTCAAGTTTATCATGACATCTGCTAGCTGTGGCCCTGCCCTTGTAAATAATATAACTAGCTAAGTAGATGGTATGGTTTGGCTATTTCCACGAAGTGGTGCTATTGGTAATTGGAGCCTGGTAGAAGGACCATGAAGATGTATCTTCACAGGAAAATGGAAGACTCTGCTTTCCTCCTCTTTTCTTTTTGCATCATGGCTCCTGGTTTTGGTCTCCCACGTGCTCCTGCAGTAATGTGACAGCTTTACCTGAAGTTCAAATCCATGGAGTCGGTCCAGTTGGGATTGGGACCTCCATAACCATCATAAATATTTTTCTTTTTTTTTTTAAGATTTTTTTTTGGGGGGGGGGGTGTTTCGAGACAGGGTTTCTCTGTATAGCCTTGGCTGTCCTGGAACTCACTCTGGAGACCAGGCTGGCCTCGAACTCAGAAATCCGCCTGTCTCTGCCTCCCAAGTGCTGGGATTAAAGGCGTGTGCCACCACCGCCCGGCCATAAACATTTTTCTAATAAATTGATTGTCTCAAGTACTTTGTTATAATAATGTGAAGATGGCTAATATAGAAAGCTGATCTATGTGAGTATAAGAATGTTGGGTTAAAATAGAAAAAAATATATAGAATGATAAGCAATAGGATCCAAACATCTGAACCTGATGGGAAAGTAGTGATGATTTCTGTATAGATATATCTAACACCATTTCAGGGAATACTGGATAAATCCAGTACCTACAACTCTGAGCATATTCTCCATGATTTGATAAGTTCACATTTTATATTATATAATCCATCAGCTGCCCAGGTGAGAGGAGAGCTTGTTATCTGAGTAGGTACAAGAAAACCCAGAGTTGTAGAGTCCTTCAGCAGACATACTCACCATTGTCTACCCTACCGTACCCCATGTTACTAGTCATGTTCTTCCATCAGACTAGAAGAATGGCAAGACTCCTAGGAGGGATGTGGGGTGGAGAGGCTATACTTGGAGCAGTTTCTAGAGGTCTGGGAAAACTCAGGGGACTGATAGCAGCATTTCTGTTGATCATTTAACAGGAATTGTGTGAGATCACAGGAATGCAGCTTCCAACACAGTCAAGGCATCTTCTAAGGTTGCTTCTATCAGTAATTTGCAAAGTCTGTACAGATGGTAGGTGAAGATCTATTTCCCACATGGCTCCCTGGAAGTAGTGAGAGTAAAGGACTCGTTTCCCCTCTCCCTAGATCCAAACAACCTTGATTTCTGCCTTTTAGGCAATACTCTACCATCGATCATGTAATTCTCCATGGCTCTGAGACAGGGACAAGAAGACAAGAAAGATTTATTCTCTTTGCCTTTTATTTACTTATGACACAAACAATTCCTCCTCACTTTTCTCACAGACTTCTGCTTACAGAGCTTATTTTTAAATTTTCAAAACATCTTCAATGAGTCATTATCCAAAATAACTTTCTTCTTGAAGACCTGTTATTCTGGTTCTTTGTAGGTAACTGTGAATGTCCCTGTATGACTAGAGGAAAAGTCAATAGGCATAAAAATGTACAAGGGGGGTAAGGTAGGACACAAATAGAGTATCTGAAAATACCTATCAACAGCCACCTTCCCTCCTCCTATCCTTCATGTGATTCATCTGTCCTTTGTGTCTCCTCCAGGAATGCTGTTGAAACTTCTGTCTCAAATACCTTGGCTTTTAAATGTGCTCATCCAAAATGTTTTAACCAGAAGAGTTTGCCATTTCAGATACGTTTGGACTTTAGGATATTTGCACATACAAGGTGAGATAATTTAGGCGAATGGGATACAAATCTAGAGACAGAACTCATTTATATGTCACATCAACCTGGAAGCCATTTTACATGACATTTTTAGCACTTGGATTGTGACCTGTCTGTGCTGAGATCAGAGTTGGAGAATTCTTTACTCATGGAAGTCTTCTATCATGTTATCAATGGGCTTTAAATTTTAAAAGCATTGGAGAAATTGGATTTTCAAATTAGAAGTACTCATAAGTAGTGGAAATTTAACTTCAGGCTAACAAGGAAATAAGAGGAAGACTGGAGAATGTTGAGATCTGTTCTCCTAAGTGATTCCTAATCTGCTTCCTCTGATCGGGCTCAACAGTCAATCCTGGCATTTTCAAATCAATACCTATTATGCCCAGGGAAGATGTCAAATCCATAGTATCCTCTAAATCAGTGCAGTTAATATGTTTAAGTGTGATTGTTTTCGATAAATGAAACCAACAACCGTGCAACTTCTATATATTACATCTGCATGAAACCTCAAAGGAAACTGTTGGAAAATCTCAATCTGGAGTAGTCACATCAGACACTATGTACTTTGAAAACATCTAACACATAAGATCTTGTATGCATTTTCTACTTCTTAGCAATTAAAGTTTGTTTGAAATATATCTAACAGCCTCAAAAAAAAACCACAGAGATAATGTTTGTACATATTTTAAGCTCTATTTAAGCCCACGCATGACACCTTCCACAGCTGGATTTTTTTGTTGTTGTTATGTTTAATGAAAGATGAATAAGAAATAGACCAAATACCAATGTCTTAAATTGTGTGCTTCTGGAAAAATCTAGGGCTGTAACCACATTAGGGAAATTTTTTTCTCAAAGACGTATCACTCAAGTAGCTCTAGCATAAACTGACGCTTCTTTCAAAAGCAGAGTGATTTTCAGGGTATATTTGACACATCCTCAAGAAAACCCCCAAGAGACTGAATCATATTTGTTCTCAGACAAGCAGGCAGACGGTGCCCTGTGACCATACCATGATGAATTCTGCTCTGACATTTAAGGAGTTTGATCTTCTAACAGGAAGAAGAATCCTACATGGGGGGATGGCGTAGTAGGGTGAAGCGTGACATTACCTCTCGGGATGGAAATAATTACATCTATCTACTTCTCCCAGTGTGTGTGCATGTGTGTATGTGTGTGCTTGATTTCACTGATGAAAGTCAACCTCCCTAATCAGGAAATTATGTTCTTTCTGTTTTCCTAATCAACTCAGAGGAGGAACACAGGCCCACGGACTAGGTCAGTCATACTCAACAAAATCGTAGGGATGAATGGATGGAGAAAATGTGTCTCTAGGCTCGTCCTGTAAGTTTACAGACAAGAAAAAAAAAGTCAAATCCCAATGCATTTTTCCAAAACCTCACAAATAGTTCAGCGTGCCATGGTTCTTGAGTGTTCTTCATGCTGCCACTTGTAAAGGAAAGAAATCTGGACTGGGGTTTGAGAAAACAGGATTTGTTTGCACAAGTGGCTGAACACAGAAGAGAGAAGTAAATATTGGAGAGAAAGGAGAAACTATTATGCCTTCCTGCTAGGAAAGCGGTCTAAGGACCAGTTACAGATGTTTTAACCCAGCATCCATTGCCCACTAGATTCTGATGAAGAGGATCGAGTTCCACCCCTACAGGTCCTACTGGGCTTCTTCAGCACAGGGCTTTATGGCTGTGATGGAGATGCTCTGCCCTCTGCACCTTAAGATACCAGCCTCACACTCAGACATCGACTCCTCTTTGCCATTCACTTCCACACAGATTCTGTAGCCTGCATTCTGGCACTCCGATGCTTCTCTGCAGATACATTTGCTGTTCTGAGCTGGAAAGAACAAGTGAGGGAGACTTAATGGCACACTGTGGAGGTGGGAGAGTCAAAGCACATTACCTCCAAAGTAATGATGTGGTGATTAAAGAGCTCCTGCCCTGAGCAATACAATAAACTATCTGCTGGAAGAGCATTAAGATCAGGAAATGGGGCCATTTTTCTTCACTCAGAATAAATGGGCTTGGAAAATTTGTGCCAGGCTTTCTACTGGCTGGACACACATGATGCAGGTCTATCCAAGTCAGGAGCTCTCCATCTCTTTCCTCATAGAAACTGTCATCTTTGTGAGCCAGAAATCAAGTATAATTCTTTGCTCCCCAGACCAAATAAGATGGTTTCAGGAGAGACTAGAGTGTCAAAGCTCAGAGACAGAGAAAGAAAAGAATAAAAAGCTATTCAAAAGAGAAATTATGGCATTCAGAAGGTGCTTGTCTTATAAAACCTAATCAGAAACAAAGAGAAAGCATGAAAATGACGTGGTGGGAATACATCACCCAGGTCCTCCAGGGGGAATGTAACAGGGTCAACCAGAGAACAATAAAGCAAAAACAAGCCAGATGGGACCAGAGCTACATACATCTTCATCCTACTACAACTGATGAGGGATGGGGGAGAGTTCCCTATGGGGTACACAGGACAGAGAAGGAGGGATTTGGAAGATATATGTACCATATAGTTCAGCTTCCACATTTACACATAAGGAAACCCAGGTCAGAAGTTTGGTTCCTGCAGCCTGGCCCTTTCCCATTCACCATATGCCTCAAAACATTGGCAGTGTTACAGATCATTGCTAAGTTCTATTTGGTCACATCCTACTTGACCCTGGATCACAATCTGAGGATGTAAGTCCCTTGTCTATTCCCTTCAAAGTCTTTGGATTATTTCAAAAAGTGTCAGTTTGGCACACATATTTTTAATACTTCCCTAATACTCTTTAAACTCCCTTATAACAAGGAAAAGTTGGGGGGCTGGAGAGATGGCTTAGTGGTTAAGAGCACCGACTGCTCTTCCAGAGGTCCTGAGTTCAATTCCCAGTAACGACATGGTGACTCACAGCCATCTGTAATGGGGTCTGATGCCCTTTTCTGGTGTGTCTGAAGACAGCTACAGTGTACTCATATACATAAAATAAATAAATCTTAAAAAAAAAAAAAAAAAAAAAAACAAGGAAAAGTTGTCCTTAATCTCAGAGTAGTATCTGACTCAAATCTTCAAATTTATTTTGTTTCATCATTTGTGTATGTGTGTGTGTGTAGACGCGCACACACACACACACACACACACACACACACACACATGTGAGTGCACGTATTTTTATATAACTCTTCTTTTCTCCCTTAATTTTTGTATTTTTGTCTTATCTGCATGGGCGGCTTTGCCTGTTGACATGCCTACACACCATAAAGGTAGAATGAGAATTAGTGAAGCTTGGAAGAACATAGGGGCAGTTTACTGTCAAGCCAATCTGACATATTTGACATCTCTATGCATCTGCTAATAAACTAGGAACTACGTTACTTGAAACTGTTGGCACTGCTGCCTTAGCGTTCTTCCAGTTACAAATATGGAAGGCTACTTACCATCACATTTGCTCCATATTGGACAGGCACCACAGGCTTTCTCAGTCAAGGCAGGCAGAGTACAGCTGTCCTTGCCAACGAGACTATAATTTCTTCTCTGACACTGGAGAACATGCATCTTGCAGATGGTCAGAGACAAAATCCGGTTGCTTCTCTCATCTCGGGCACATACATCCAAGGAAGATCTGAAAAGGAATACATTAATACATTATTTACTCAATTTATTTTCTTCAAAGCTAAGAAAGATAAGGGAAAGCAAGACTTGGTGCTTACAACCCTACATGCAGTCAATCCAACAACATCCACAAAAATTGTGTCTGCTCTTTTGGTGTTCCAAGTTTTATTTATTTATTTATTTGTTTGGAAACAAAGTGCTGGTTTATTTTCCACTCAGACAGACCAAATGCAGTAAACTGAATGAGAAGGTGAATTCTGCCAGTAACTGTGGATAGATTGATACCAAAGGAAACAGAAAAGCAGCAAAGACCAAACACTCCCAAGAGATCATGTGAAATGATTGACCTCCAAGCTCAACAGCCCTTAGAGTCTGTAATAATACAGCATTGCTCACTAAAATCCTTAAGGAAGCAAGGGAAGATGAAAGTTTCTTGATGTTATTTTTGTTTTTTTTTTTATCATGTTTAAGTGTGTCTGTGTGTGTGTGTGTGTGTGTGTGTGTGTGTGTGTGTGTGTGTGTGCTTATGTGCACAGGAGTGCAGGTCCCTGCAGAGGTTGAGGAATGAGATCTCCTGGGGCTGGAGGTACACACAGTTTTCAGGTGGCTGATGTAGGTGTTGGGAGTCAAACTCAAGTTCTCTGGAGGAGCAAGTGCTCTTAACTACTGAGTGATCCCTCCAGCCCCTTCAATGTTATTTTTAAAAATATTGTGTGTAGCCAATGAGATAATTCAATGAACAAAGGCTCTTGCCAACAAATCAAATGGTGTGAGTTTGGTCGCCAGCAAGTTGTCCTCAGACTTCATCACCTGTACTGTAGCATGATAACCTCCACACCATCAGTAAAAGTGCCTGTGCTTACAAAGGATTTAGAAATATTTTCATTAAAGATCTTATGGGTTTTTTTTCTTAACTACTGTTGCTGAAAATGATATAAAATAGCTATTTAGAAATATAATTTTAAAATAAATATTTCCTAAACTGGGAATATGCTCACAGAGCCATGCATAATCTCAGAACTTGAGAGATGAAAGCAGGAGATGTTTAATGCCCATCTCAGCTACACAGTGAGTTCAAGACCAACCTGGACATATAAGATCTGTCTCAGACTCTTTGCTAACTCCCATACTCACCCCATCCCAAAAAACATTCCACTTCTGAATACTGATGGATATGAAAAGTATCGTTATAAGTAAATATAGGTAAAAGTCTTAAAGAGCAGAACTTTTTTTTTTTTTTTTTTTTTGGTTTTGGTTTTTTGAGAACAAATACTCTGTGTATTTGTGGCTGCCCTGTAACTCACTCTATAGACCAGGCTGGCCTCAAACTCACAGAGATCCATCCTACCTCTGCCTCATAAGTGCTAGGATTAAAGGTGTGGCACCACCATTGCTGGCCCCAAAGCATATTTTTATATACTAGACAGAAAGGACAGAAAGATTTTTCATTCACATACTTTATGTAGTTTTAATTTTTTTCTCATGACCTAGACCTAAATAGTGTGTGTGTGTGTGTGTGTGTGTGTGTGTGTGTGTGTGTGTATAATTTTTCTCTGTTTATTTAAAGTTTGGCTAGAACTACTTAGACTAGTTGATAAAGCAGAAACTTTACAAAGCTGTGTTGATATTGGCATCTAATACTGTGAAATTATACTAAACATCAAGCTATGCCTATACATGACAGAATGAGGACTAGCTGGGGGGCAGGGGCATATATTGTGGGGAGTTAGAAAGAGAAAGAATTTGATTCAAATAAATAATGACTGTAAGGCAGTGAGCGACCCCAGCGTTGAGACACTCAAAGAAGGATGTATCTGGACTGATCACATTTGTCACTTGAACAGTTCACTGATTTTCTGCATACTCAAAGTCATGAGATGTAGTCACCGTCATCCCCTATTCGTTCAGGAAGTAGATATGGGTTTTAATCAGCGCGGCAGCTACAGAGTATTCAGTAAATTGCTCTTTTGAATCTTAAAGGTGAACCAACTGTACTGGCTGGTCTTGTGTGTCAACTTAACACAAGCTGAAATTATCACAGAGAAAGGATTCCCTAGAGGAAATGCCTCCATGAGATCCAACTCTAAGGCATTTTCTCAATTAATGATCAAGTGTGGGAGGGTCTACTGTGGGTGGTGCCATCCCTGGGCTGCTAGTCCTGGGTTCTGTAAGAAAGCAAGCTGAGCAAGCCAAGGGAAGCAAGCCAGTAAGCAGCAGCCTCATGGCCTCTGCATCAGTTCCTGCTTCCTGACCTGCTTGAGTTCCAGTCCTGACTTCCTTTGGTGATGAACAGCAGTGTGAAAGTATAAGCTGAATAAACCCTTTCCTCTCCAACTTGCTTCTTGGTCATGATGTTTTGTGTAGGAATACAAACCCTGACTAAGATACCAACTTAAGTCCTTAATCTTAAAAATGAAAATGGTCCAGAGACTGAATGTCTCCTACATCCTCCCAAACCCTCTCCATTGCTCCTCATCTTCTTGGAAGTCTGGCATGGAAAGACCTCTAGCAGTCCCACTGCTGAAGAGCACTGCTGAAGAAGTTTAAGCATGGAAGAAAATGTTGGGAACTGTTAGTAACTCTGGTTTATACCTGTGATACCTCTCAAGTCCCTAAAGGGAGTCTGCTACTCCTTACAAGTTGTCTCCTCGGGGCCCTCTCTGTCTTCATGTTTCATCAATGTCTTTCTTTCCTCTTTCAGGCCTGGTGTGGATAAACACATGCGCTATTATATGCACTTTACTCTGCCCACATCACATTTTTGTAGGCATGCTGGTCAACCTCTCCTCCTCCTCACTTAATTGTACTGCCTGCATCTTTCTAGGACTCCGACACTGGCTTCCAGGAGTTTCTTCACAAACCGTTCTACAAGTAGTGGCCAGAAATCAGAAGCATTCTTGGAATGCAGACCTAGAAAGGAAGCCTCTAGTGTCAGAAGAGCAGCTGCTCTGAAATCTATTGATATTGCTTTTTAAAAGTTTATGTCCCTAGGGAGTTTCAGCCTAATCCTCTAAAGCTCTAAATCCTCAGGTGACAGTTCTGTCATTTTGCTTCACTTTATATATAGAACAAGCGGTGCTCCTCCAGATTATCATCCTGCTTAATACAGTGTCTGTCAGCCTATGAACTATAGCAGGCAGGAATAGGCCAGATTAAGATGCAAAAGACACTTAGCTCTCGGGAAGCCATGCCTTCAATTCAACAAGCTCTGCAGAGCCATCCCATTTACCCCGGATAAAATCAAACAGAAAAGTGAGCGGCAAAGCCAGAGCTTACCCGCACTCATAGGGCATTTTACAGACGCATTTTGAGTTCTGCAGTTTCTCCCAGGGCTGACATGCAGGGGCTGCTGGTGGTAGAGTACTGGTGACTAAAAGAAACATTTAAGAGTGACGTGATCATTAAGGTATACCCTTGCTTTACGATAGAGTTGTTGAATCAAAATCTGTGGGATGCTTGACTGTAAAGATTTCCTAAAGATAAAAGAAAGGATGTGGATTTGGGTGGATGAGATAGTGTGAAGGATCTAGGAGGAACTGGAGAAGGAGAACCATAATCAGAACATACTGCATAAAAAAAATCTGCTTTCAGTTTAAAAATTAAAGGAAAACAGTTCCCATCTCAAACCAAACAACTATCTCCAATTGATATCTGCTTCCAAAGGAAAGATTAGTTTTCTCCAATGGCATCTCACTGGATACATTAACCACACTTAAGAGTGGGCTCCATGCCCAGCAGTGGAAGACCAACACAAAATGAACTCAATAGTATTTTTGTAGACTCTTGTCTCATATTGTTTGCTAGAGCATTTTTTTGTCTTACTGGTCTTTTTATTATGTTCTCCAGTTTTTATGGTGTATGTGTGTGTGTGTGTGTGTTTCTTATATTTTTTTCTTTTTTTAAATTCTGGTTTGTTTGGTTTTGTTGTTGTTTACCTGTTTGTTTTCTAACAACAAAGAGAAAGAAAGGGCACAGAGTTGTGGATTAGGAGTATAGAGGATCTCAGAGGAGTGATCAGATTACTATATAAAAAATATTTTCCAATAAAAAAATATAGTTAAAAAACCTATGGGAACTGAATAAGTTGTATTTACATATTTAGGAGAGAGAAAGAGAGAGAGAGAGAGAAAATTTTAATTTCAGTAAATAAGAACATTTTAAAATATTATTATAGATTGACAGTGCTGGAACATACCTTCAACCCCAGCACTTGGAAAGCAAAGGCAGGTGGATCTCAGAGTTCCAGGCCAGCCTCTTTTTACAAAGTGAGTTCCAGGACAGCCAGGGCTACACAGTAAAACTCTGTCTCAAAACCAAAGAAACATATACATATACATATACATATACATATACATATATACATATACATAATTTAACATTATAATATATAGGTAAATTATATATATATTGTATATAATATAATAAATATAACATTTAACATATAATATATAATTTTACAAAAAAAACAACATAAATATATATGCTATACATTTTTATATACAATAAGTCTCTAAAGAGTTCCACAGAGGAACACTCTATAAAAAGCTGCAGTGATGACAGATACCACTTCCTAGGCATGGTTAATGGATCATACACTGTCTACACATTTTGTCATTTGATCCCTGATGACTAGTGCCTATGTAAGAGATGAAAAACCTCAGGATCAAAAAGTTTGGAAACTGATGCTTTCTCAAGTAGCTTACAAATCTTCCTATGCAGAATTAAGCTCACATCTGTTGAATCCATGGCGAGGAAAGCGGGTTCCCTTTCAGGAAGCTGATCCTTATAAACT
Source organism: Mastomys natalensis (assembly GCA_021653895.1). Classification (NCBI taxonomy): domain Eukaryota; kingdom Metazoa; phylum Chordata; class Mammalia; order Rodentia; family Muridae; genus Mastomys; species Mastomys natalensis. Next base: position 25,508 of record JAJTUV010001445.1, read on the forward strand.
GTGATTTTGGACTGCATTTTGCCCTGAGCCCACCATGGGTCATAAAGCCACAAAAAGAACTTAGAGTACTGGAAAGATGGCTCCGTGGTTAAGAGCACTTGCTGCTCTTCCAGAGAATCCAGGTTTGATTCCTAGCATCACGTGGCAGCTCGCAACTGCCAGAAGCTCCCATTCCACAGGTCGTGATGTCCTCCTCCACCTTGTGTAGGTACCAATTATCCTTGTGATGTACATACATATAGACAGACAAAATGCCCGTATGCATTAAATAAACAAATAAACTCTTTTTTAACAATAACATATATTGGAGAAATTTCTGGTACCCAAGCAGAGTTATAGCCCCTCACAGGCAAATGCCCAGGTAGCCTCCTCTCAACATGTGTGGAGCTGCTTACATTAAAAATATTGTATCCACTGTTTTGAATCTAGAAACCTTTTTTTTTTTTTTAACGAACCATTATTTGAATTTTTGCAAGTAAGCACCTTGGTGTAGCTGACAGTAATACAAATGGAAAGTCCCTGCATTGACTCAGGCAGTTGGCAATGTGAAGTCTTAAAATACCATTTTCCCCCACTTTCTGCTAGTTTCATTTTAATGAAAATCATTGGCATCACACTTTTGGGCATAAAATGAGGTGGTCCTTTAGTATATTATAAAGATAATCTTCTTAGACGATCATGGGTGGTTTTTATTTTCATTTTTAGCTGAATTTATTTATTTAGTGTGTGCATGGATGTGGCACCTGCATGGCAACTAGAAGATAACTTCCAGCCATTGGGCACTGGGAGATCAAATTTAGGTCATCAAGTTTGGCAGCAAGTACCTTAACACACTGAGCCATCTTGATGTCCTAAGGACATGATTTAAAAGGAGAAAAATATAGAATACATACATTGCTTACTGTGAAAAATATAAGTTAGACAAGATAATAACATCCCATGAAAACATTCACAGAACTGGAAGAATGGTGGCGCTCAGAAGCACATCACAGACATCTCAACAGCAGTCACATTCTCTAAAGATGTGGTGGCACTCCCAGTGGGAGAGAGAAGCTTGAATCAGATACTAGAAATTAACATGACACAAGGGAGAAGCTACTATCTGAATAACAGGTTAGTCAATAGTCTCCTAGCAGAATTTCCTTCTCCATCTGTTTCCTTGTGTTGTTTTCTTTGTTTTAGGGACAGGGTCTTATAATATAGCTCAGGTTGGCCTCAAAGTAGAGTTCTCCCTGTCTCAGATCTTCAGATCACTAAGATGGTAGGTACAGTGGCTTGAAGAAGACTACCCTTCCTACACACACACACACACACACACACACACACACACACACACACACACACACACCATGGGCTCATATATTTGAAAGCTGAGTGTTTGGAAGGAATAGGAAATGTGTCTTTGTTGGAGATTTGTTACTGAAAGTGGGCTTTTAAGGCCCAAAAGCTCACACCAGTCTCTCTCTTTCTCTCTTTCTTTCTTTTCTTTCTTCTCTTTCTCTCTTTCTCTCTTTCTCTCTCTTTCTCTCTTTCTCTCTTCTCTCTCTTTCTCTCTTTTCTCTCTCTCTCTTCTCTTTTCTCTCTTTCCTCTTCTCCCCTTTCTCTCTTCTTCTCTCTCTCTCTCTCTCTCCTCTCTCTCTCTCTTTCTGTATTCTCGTCTGTCTCTCTTTCTGTATCTTCTGTCTTGTCTCCTCTGTCTTCTCTTGTCTCTGTCTCTCTGTCTTCTGTTGTCTCTATGTCTGTATGTTTCTGTCTCTCTCTGTTTCTTCTGTTTTCTCTGTCTCTGTCTTGTCTCTCTCTGTCTCTCTCTATCTTTCTTCTGTCTCTTGCTCTCTGTCTCTCTCTTTTTCTGCTGTCTCTCTGTTCTGTCTCTGTCTGTCTCTCTCTTTCTGTCTCTCTGTCTCTCTCGTCTTCTCTCTCTGTCTTTCTCTCTCTCTCTCTCTCTCTCTCTCTCTCTCTCTCTCTCTCTCTCTCTCTCTCTCTCTCTCTCTCTCTCTCTCTCTGCTACCTGCTGCAGATCAGGATGTGAAGTTTCCAGCTACTTCTGCAGCACCACGCCTGCCTGCCTGCTGCTATATTCTCCACCACGATGATAATGAACTAAATCTCTAAACCTGTAAGCAGACTCCCAGTTGACTTCTTTCTTTTATATGTGTCCCTTTGTGTGAAGAGACCCAGCGATAGAGCAGTGACTAGGACACAGGTGTGGGTAACCCTGATCCTTTGTTTTCATCAACTTTGTTATGTCAGTTTATGCAAAAAGTGAAGATAGTTGACGGTATGTAGAATCTACATTTTGCAACTTTTCTGAAATCTGAAATGATTCCAAAGTAAAATGGTTCTCTATTTTTTATTAGCACATATTATAGTTTGAATTAAAGATATACTAAATAAGCTCATGTATTTGAGAAATTGGTAGCACTGTCTGGGGACGTTATTGAACCTTTAAGAGGTACAGCCTTGATGGAAGAAGTATATCAGGAGAGGTGGGCTTTGAGTATTTAGCCTGGCCCCACCTCCAAGTCTCACTCTCTTTCCTGGGTACAGTTGTAATGTAATCAGCAAGTATCCAGCTCCTGTCAGCTAATTCCATCCTTCCCCAACCATCGTGGACTCTCCCTCTGGAAGCAAACAAATCCTTTCCTCTGCTTTGGGTCATGGTATTTTATCAAAGTAAAAGAAAATTAGTTAATGTAGCTTATAAAAGAATAGATTTCATTATGATATCATTATTCATGCATATACTGTACTTTGCTTATATTAAGTCCTCTGTTGCTCTCTCTTACTGTCTTCCTCTCCTTGCTGGTACCCTTCTTCCCTCTAAGTAGTCATCCACTTTAATACCATATGTATCTAGCACTGTGACTTTTGTTTTTATTGTCGTTTGTATGTACACACAGGTACATATGTGTCACTGTGTGAGTGGGTGTATGTATGTGTGTATGTCTGTATGTGTGAGTTTGTGTGTATGAGTGAGTGTCTGTGTGTATGTGTATATGTGTGTATGTATATATATATGTATGTATGTGTATGTGAGTTTGTGTATATGAGTATGTGTATATGTGTGTGTGTATATGTGCATGCGTGTGTGAGTTTGTGTGTATGGTGTGTGAGTTTGTGTTTGTGTGTGTGTGTGTGTGTGTGTGTGTGTGTGTGTGTAGTGGGCTGGAGCTAAGAGGACAACTTCCAGAAGTAAATCACTCCTTCCACCAGGTTTTTGGAGGAAGGGTTTCTTGTTTCTACTGTACTGCACACTCCAGAGAGCTGACCCCTGACCTCCCATCTCACATTAGGAGTGCTGGGATAACAGATGCTCACTACTCTGTGTTTTTACTTGGGTTCCAAGGATCAACTCAAGTCGTCAGGTTTGTATAGCATGTGCTTCTACCTGCTGAGCCACATGATCAGGCCTCAGATACATATTTTTTAAGAGTGCATTGTACATATGAGACAAAATCATGCTTCAGTCTTATGCTGTTTATATGGTGATCTTAAGCTCCACCCACTTTCTTTCTGATGATAGTTTTGTTTCTCTTCAAGGCTGACAAGACTCCACTATGTACATATACCACATTTTCTTTTTGTTCTAATTTTTAATTGTGTTTTTAATATTAGTATTTTTAATGTATCAAGTTTACACCTCACTCTCCCCCCTTGAATTATTTTTCTAGACACACACACATATACACAGTCACTCACTCCAATTCCTGCTCAACTTCATATGCTCTTTTATTTTTTTCAACCCAGTGAGTTCACATAGTGCTGCCTATATGTGCGTGAATGTTTAACCATTTAATAGGACATGGATAGCCTCTCAGAGGCTGCATGCCTGAAGACACCTGACCCCACACAGCAGCTCCCCGATAGGTGACCACATTACCTAGCTCCTCAGCTATCAGTGGGACTCCATGACTTTCTCCCCAATGCATGCTAGGAATTTTTTTTTCTGGTTTGATCTCGCACAGGTCTTGTGCGTGACGTATCACATTTCTTCTTTTATCTGTTGGTCGAAATCTAAGCTGATCCCATCTTTGCTATCGTAAGTGCTGTAATAAATGTGGATACGCAGATTTTATGGCCTTTGATGACTCAGATTCTGTCACATGAGTGACATCATTGAATTTTATGATAGTTCTAGTTTTGGTTGTTTGAAGCATCTCTGAATTGGTTTCCACAGAGTTTGAACTAATAAACATTAGTGTCAGTAGTCTGTAAGGGTTCTTTTCTTTACACTGCCAAAATTTGTTGCTGTTTGGTAAAATGTTTTTAATTATATTTGCTAGATCAAAGCACATTTATCTGCAAAACTTGTGGAGATGGGTAGAGGTGGTAGCCGCTCAACAGGAAGAGCGGGTGTAATATTCATTATCTGTGTATTTTAAATGATTAAAATAGTGAATCTTATGATATGCATAGCTTAGCAAATTTTTAAATGACTAAATATTGAAAGATCTAGTCTTTATTTCATTCACTCGCTACTTAACTGATATTTTGTGTCTACATATGGAATATGTCTGTGTTTGTGCTTAGCACAACTTCTAAAGGATTAAATATTCAAAGGGCTAGTAATTTGTTTGCTTATTACTTAACAGTGTGTGTTTGTGTGTATGTGTGTGTGTGTGTGTATGTGTGTGTATTAAAGGTGTGTGCAAGGGTGTGTACATGTGGAAGTGAGAGTCCAGTCTCAGGGTATCATCTTCTATCCCTTTCTGCCGTATTTTTTTGAGACAAGATGACTCTTTGAACCTGGTGCTTACCATTTTGGCTAGAGCAGCCAGCCAGCCAGCTGCCAGCATGCACCTGTCTGCACGTCCCCAATGATGGGACTAAAGACATACACCACAATGCCCAGCTTTTATATGGAAGCTGGAGATCTGAACTCGGGTCTTTGTGCATATGCAGCAAGTACTGCTCCTACTGAACCATCTCCCTGTTCCCACATTTAGCAGATTTTTTTAAATACCAACCCTGAAAGCTGACAAACATAGGAATTCTTGTTTGCTATAGGTTTATCTTAAGTGTGATTATTGCTATCTACATATTCAGAAAAATAAATGGGTCCATAAAATATCCTTAATTAATGCCATTTTCTACTGAGCAGGGAAAATTTCATACTAAACTATGCTATAAAATGACAGAAGCAAACATTGCAGAGAAACTATCTAATTTCCTTGGAAACAGAATTATATCCTCATTAGGTATATATTGTTCTCTTTCATTTTCAAATCATGGGTACAGGTGCGTTACTTTACACAACTCAACTCATATCTGTGCGACAGGGGACATAGACATAAGAGCAGTCATTTTCTCATGTGTTGAGAAAAGAGCACATGAAAGCTGATGTGGAAGGCACTCCACTCATCTGCTCTGCTCCTCTCTACTGTCATGCATTCAGCGAAACAGGGCTCCAAGAAGTCTGCTGTTCTCAGTTGTAAATGTCTAATTCACTTAGCAGTGTTCACCTTGGAATCTAATACTTCATCCTCATAAGAATGGACAGATTTCAGCACTGAGTTAAAAACTTACACTGAAGAAATATTAACAAAAATAGCATGGACATGAGTGTTCCTTCTTTCTCAGTTATAACTGTTAAAAGCATCTTTCCAGACTGGAGAGATAGCTCAACAGTTAAGAGTACTTGCTGTTCTTACAATAGACCTGGGTTCAGTTTCTGGCACCCATATAGCAGCTCACAACTGTCCTTACCTCCAGTTCCAGGGTATCCAATGCCCTCTTTGGGCCTAGGTAAGCACTAGGTTCAAACACAGTGCACTTACATACATGCAGGCAAAACATGCATACACATAAAATAAAAACAAATTTATCTTTTAAAATGATTAAACAATGTATTTACATTTATTAATGTGCAATAAAACAATAAATGTGTTTTAATAAACGAATTCCAGAGACTTTTAAATAAGTTTCTGAAAATATATAATTTATCTGTTTAAATTATTTTTTTCTGCCTAAGGTGTTTGTTTGTTTGCTTCCTTGCTTGCTTGCTTGCTTGCTTGCTTGCTTGCTTGCTTGCTTGTTGAAATGTGGTCTCTAAATAGCTCTGGCTGTTGTGGAACTCACTATGTAGACCGGGCTGGCCTCAAGCTCACAGAGATCCACCTGCCTCTGCATCTGAGTGTTGGAATTAAAGATGTGGACCAACACAACCAGTTTTTTTAGGTTTTTAAATAATGTTTGAATGTGACTAAGATTTAGAATACTAGATTGCTGGATTTCTATTACCAGGAGCAGAAAAAGACCCACACCCATACCTCCTACCAAAAGTCAAGAACCTGAAACTAAACTCAAAGTCCCTGGAAGCAACAGCTATTTGGATATTTCAGAAGAAAGCCTGCTGACTCAAGCCCAGAAACCAGTGGTTGTAGAAAGAAACAACAGATTCTACAACCACACGGCTTCTTTAAGGAAAACAGTGACCTCCCTATTCTTCTAAGGCCCTTATGCTCCTTCCCCATCTTTAGCTACAAAACCCTCACCCTAAGGCCTGGATTCCCCATTCTCTTGATCTCTGCTCATCAAGTGATTGAATCCTGTGCCCTGATCATGAGATGGCCAGAATTAGAGATGCCACCTCTCTGATACTAAATAAACCATGTTCCAGCCATTGGGCTCATCCAAGTTCCATCTTTTATTTTTTCCTTTAAACTTAATTTTCACCCTTATGAAGAGTAACTTTACAAACCACAAGACTTCTTTGAATGATGTCTACTTTGCAGTATTAAATATAAGTGTATGTTTATATTTTTAATAATTTTTTATAAATTTTCACCTTAATATCAATAACTGAGGGTCCAGAAATAATACATTCAATTTCTTAAATAAATTATCATCTTTACTCTGAATTTAGAAAATCAGAAAAGAAACAAGTATCAGCCTTCAGAAAGTCTTCATTTTCTTGGCACCCTAACCAATAAAAAGCTTTTTGTTCATATGGAGGAGTGAAGTTCGTTGTGCCATTCTTCCTGTCCCTACATGCCATTAGTCTATTGTTCCACAGTCTACACATTGACCCCATTCTCCTAGGGAGCCAGATGGAGAGAATGATGTACTCTGATGCAATGCCATGACGGTCACCAAAAGGACTCTTACCGTCTAAGCACACGTGACATTGAAGAGACACAGAAGCTACTCACCTTTTTGCACACACTGGGCACTCTTCAGCTCGGGACTCCACTTAAGGCTGGAGCCACAGAGGAAGGTTGAAGGACCTTCTAAGGACATACCACCCGCACAGGAAAGGGTCACCTTCTCACCAACCATGTAAAAAGGTTTCTGGGGGTGACTCTGCATGCCATTCATCATTCCAGGTAGAAAACAGGCAATTTCTGAAGATAAAGGAGAACAGAATGGGTCACTGCTTGGATATCCTAAGGAACCTTTTTAAAAATAGCCTTATGTTGTGCTAATATACTTGTTCTGCTTATGTTGTGCTAATATACTTGTTCTGCTTTTTTCATATCACCAGACAAGCAGGGATAAAAAAGAGAGTCTACTTATACGGTGCTCCAAAAAGCACTCTTCACTGTGTCTGACATGTAATTGACCAATGAACGACTAAAGACAAAACAGTTGTCATCTCCTTCCCCTGCCCTCAAAGCAATGTGACAACCTAAAATGAACAAGCCTACAAATAGAGCCCCAAAGCCCAGCCTGCTGCTAAAATCAGACTTCACAGATGCCACTTATCTCTGTAGTGAGATGATGTCCCACCAGACTTCTCCCAAAAGCTTTACTCATTTGCATATCATTAGCTCTAATTAGATATGTCACCATCTAAAGACTTAAAGCAGCACCTTTCACCTTGCTGCAAAAAAGTGTTCAGTATTTCTCCATCCCAATCTTTCCCTTAATGACATTCATTAGTTCAAATATATTTAAAAATAAAGCACCTAAAAAAACATAGATATGAACAGGTTGGAATTCATGATTGAAGACAAAATTCTTTGCAATGCTTCTCATGGATTTTGGACAATACTATACAACACTGCTGTGTTTCAGCACTGTCTTTATCAGATGATCCATTCATTTATTTATCCAATCACAGTTTTTTATCATTTATTGAGTAACTAAATGTTGCCAAATATATTGTGTAATGATGGAGAAAAGCTAAGTACAGGTCATATGCTGTGCCTTCAAAATCTGGCATTGAGTTTGTTTCTGGTATGATGTATACATCTACCAAATGTATCACAGGCATGTTCTACAGCCCTCTCTCCTACCAAGATAGGAAAGTTGCACAAGACTGAAAGAAAAATGTTTCTGAGAATCATAGAGTTGCCAAAAAAGTACAGCTTTGAAGATCCAAGATTCCAGACAGAAGAGAAATCTAAGGTCGTAGTTACAGATTTGGTAATGCTTTTCCAGTGAGGTACTTGTAAATTTGAAAAACTAAGATAAAATAAAAAATAAAAAACATAACACAGAACAGATAAACTGAGGAGAGAACTGCAGCTCAGAGTTTGAGTTGTTTATGAGCTTGCAGGAAAGACACAGGGTAGGGAATCAAATCCAAGGTTCCAGTTCTGTCAAAAAAGGAAATACGCAGGTAGCAAATCCATTCTGTTCATTTGGATCACTTCATGGTGAGGCACCATTGGAATGAAGGTTAACCAGGCATAAAGTGCCCTCATTACTGCTCACCAGATAGAAAATTCATCTTCTCTAAAGATGTCATCAAAGCCTCAAATTGTTCTTAAAGTTTTTCATGCATAGAGTAGCATTTAGTCAGAACTAATGTAACATTCAAAAACATAAGAATGTGAAGTGGAAATTTCTGGTTTCTTTGGAGTCTCAGATGTGTCATATGATGTTTTTTCTGGAAGTCATCTTAGAAGGATGTTCTGCTGAGCAGACACATAGAGGATATTTGCTGAGGCAGACACTTGAGAGGATATTTGGAAAGGAGATAAGTACAACCCAACAGACAGTGAATGATGCTCTTGCATTGGTTCACCTTGCAATGCTTCACTGATCTTTGCTGATGACACACTTGCATTGGTTCACCTTGCAATACTTTTCTTCACTGATCTTCACTTGTCATGACTTTGTAGAGAAAAAGCTCCAAAGAACTTTTCATTGTATCTGGCTGCTCTTGCAGCTCTTGCTGCTCTTGCTGCTCTTGCTGCCTCTGCAGACTTGTGCTGTTTGGCCAAGCCTCGTGGTTTCTGTTAGATTGAGCCATTACTGATTCATGTTCGGTGTTTGCTATTGACTAGATGTCCATATCCTTACAACAAAGATTGGAATTATCCTCAAAAATCTACTTTTAAACAAGTCCACAATCCCCTTGTCCTATTAACCATCTTTCTCCTCTACTTTTGGTCAGTGGGCTACAAGGAAGGTTGAAGCATTCAAAAACCTCCATAAAGTAAATCTAAGCCTATAAGGAAATACAACAGAAACAAACTCATAAGAGATACAGATAAAAAAATTAACAATTATGGGCCTTGAAGAAGTTGCAATGAGTTTAGTAAATTTAAATGATGCCAGATACAATGTCTCATACCTGTAATCTCAGCACTTGGGAGGCTGAGGCAAGAGAAGTGCCATTAGTTGCGTTCAGGTGAATTTCATACCTGCCTGAGCTACCAAGTAAGATTTTGTTTCAAAAAAATCTAAATTACTTGATGGAAATTTTCTATAAAACATTGGAAAATATCTAGAGCAGAAAAATATATTAACAGTTCAAATAAAATTCTTAAAAGACTATTTCACGGTTACACAGAAAATTCATGAATGAAAGATAAAACAACAGAAATATATAACATGAAAAACAATGCAAAGAATATAAAGTATTATCTGTAGTGCCGCAAGCACCATCTTCCATCTCTCTCCGCTTCCTACGGTGGATGCTCTGTGAGCAGCTGCCTCATCTCCCTCCACAAGGTTTTCTTGCTATGAGGACTATACTTCCCTATGAGCTGTGAGCGAACATAAGTGTTTCTGTTCTTAAGCTGTTTTGTCCTGATATGTTTGTCCCAGTGGGGAGAAAAATTACTAATACAGGCTCCTAACAGATTTTCAGGAAAAGGGGACGGATGGGGCTGATGATGATTTGCTCCTTAGTGTTGGGGTTAACACAGGTGATTGTATCCTCATTTATTTTCTTCTCTACCAATCTGCCATCTTAACATATACACAACTAAGACCACTCACTTTGACAGTGCATTTCTCCAACAAGCCACTGTAAATCTTCTCCACATCTAGCAATGGGGTCTCCGACAAGAGAATACCCTTCGTTACAAGCATATACTATGTTTTTCCCAACAGGAAACGTGGTACCTTCACCCTAAACAAAAATAAAAAGTGGAGAAAGATTGAGTTGTCCTGTTTCCCATTAACAAAAGTTTTCTTAGTTTTTATTTGGCCTGAAAATCAAAATTAACTTTACTCATTAGTCAACCTACAAACAATTGATTTAGAAAATCAATATAAAACATTTTCCCTTGTATTCAAGAACACTAATACCACCATTGATTGAAATAAAGCCATAATGCTAACATATTACAATGTATTGATTGGTCCCAAAATACCAAGTGCTACACTAAGCATTTTATTAAAACCACCGTAGTATTATTTTTCCTTCCCTTCTTCATGTAGTAAAATGCAGTTTGACATCAGATTTAGAAGTAGTTTTGTCCAGCAGTTCTTTATGTGAAGGATCTATATTCTGTTCACTGACAACAGTACCTAGTAAGTGTGAGCATATCAGAAATAGTTGCATCTTCTCAGTGTCTTCATGAAAGTCTCATTGAGGGCATTATATCATCTGGTTGTTTGGTTTTGCTTTTTGAGATAGGGTCTCACTGCGCATCTCAGGCCAACCTGCAAATGGCTGTAGAGCCCTAGCTGGCCTCAAACTTAAAGTCCTCACATCTGCACCTCAGTGCTTGGCTTATAGGCATGTGCCACCCTACCTGGCTCACCAATGACTACTAAAAAACATGATGGTAATCTTCTTCCACTCTTCACTGTAGTTATGGAAATGCTGCTGTGAATGGATTAGCTATTTCATTAGTTTATAATATTGGTAGGTGAGTTTTCATAATGAAATAAGGAATTTCAAATCCAAGCCTGCAAGAGGATAGTTATCCTCACTGGGGCCCTTGCTTCCTTTCCTTACTTTATGGTTCTCTGTCCCCTGTAGAGAAACACTGAAGAAATATAGTCCTGTGGATGTTTTGGAGATACTCTAGCAAGTAAAACCCAATTTTCTGGTGCCTAATTATCATTTCCAGACATTGCATCCCAGGCTTAGTCTGCCTCCATCATTGCAGCTAATAGGAAACAATGGGGTGGTACGTGTCAGTTTTTGACTATAGCTTGTAGGTCTTCTACTTTGCAAAAAGGACTTCATGATGAGGAAATTTAACTCAACATCATCCAAATATTTCTATTCAAAAACTACTTATAGCAATTAAAAAAGGAAGACTTGCAGGCACCACACCCAACCTACTGAATCAGAAAAGATTGGAGGACAGGAATCAAGCAGCAATCTCTATCTTGAAGTTTCCTGAGTGACGTATGTGGGCATTCTGAAACAACGTTTTAAAATGTTGACTCCTAAAAGAGCATGTGAGCTTCATAGATTGCTAAGGTATGTGCATTTACATTATATTGCTCTCAAAATGTGTTTGATTCAGGAGCCTCATAGATCATGGTGAGTATGTAGAATATTCCAGCACCTTCTACTTTATCTCCTTCTTCCTCTGCCTCATTGCTTTTTCAACAGTGTCTACACTGTGGAAACTTAAGCAAACTCTCATTATTGTAAACTTAAGAATCAAAATTTCTCATGTAGAAGATGAACTGCTAGCATTGGGAGCATCCTTATGAAGACATGTTTCTTGTATGAGCCGCAAAGAGATGTCACTGAATCTTGAGGCCAAAGCTCAATTATAAGAAAGACTGGTAACAGAACTAATTAAGATAATCACAATGCCAAGTGAAGTCACTAAAACAACAAGTGGAAGATGACCAATCTTCTTTCATGAACATAAAAACTGGTAAAAGTATGTTAACATACATCTCATCAGATAGTGGTTAAAACTGACTTTTGGGTTAAATGAAATATTTGATTTCATGATGAAATGTTTTTAAGAAACCTTTTTCAAGGAAAAGAATAAAAAATTCTTTAGACTTTGACTTAGGAAATTGAGTGTGCATTCACAACAACAGTACCTTAGCAATATTCAATAGATATGATGGTATCTCTGATTCATCAGTGCAGTACTGACTTCCCAGGCCATAGAAGGAATGCTACCTTCTAAAAAAAAATCACCTTGAGCCAAAGGGAAAAATGTCATGAATGAAATACCCTCCACTACTGAAGTACATATAAAATACATTAGTACTATTTGACCATGGAGAAAGACATAGGTTATATCTAAGTAAAGAGATAGAAGTTGGAATATTCATAAAGAAAAATATATCTCTTGATAACCAACTTGAACAAATCCATCTTTTAAGGCAGGGGTGATGGGCAGAATCCTTTTGGAACCAAAGACAAATGAAAGCAATGTGGCTCAAGTAATCTGGAAAAGAAACAGAAACAAATGAAAATCAATGTGATTGGTTTCCATAGTTTAGTTGAATATATATTATATTGTATTGTATTATATTATAGCTTTCCCTTACATCTGAAGTCATTCAGGCAGAAAATACAAGGACACAGATATATATTTTTGTCATTCACAGAACCAAATATGTGAGCACATTATATTTGTAAATACTTGAGTGTAAAATCAAAAATTATTCTAATGATAATGAAAACATCCATCATTAAACTGTGATTGTCCATAGTGCCTCTGTGGTCAACATACTACCAATCCACTCCAGAGAGTGAAATCTGCGCAGGAAGAACAAATGCAGGCTGTGACATTTCTTTCTCAGTTAAATTTCTCATCTTTTAAAATATCCCCAAGGAAACCTGAAATGTGAAATATCAAAAATTTCTTCCTGGTCTGCTCAGGACAGATTCCCTCCTTTGAGCATACAAGAACAAAAAAGAAGAGGAAAAGGAGAATGAGGGTGAGATCTCTTTTATTCCCTTAGAATGTTCCCTTCCCTCTGGCTTTATATATATAAAGGTTTGATATTCCTCCATTAAACAGGCTTAATTTTGTGTAAAAGTGATTTCACAAGTCCAGAGAAGTGGATCCCCTCGGACAGAAACCTGCTTTCACACTCTCACAGTCTTGGAGACATATTTGCATTCTTTCCTCCCTATAACCCATGTGTCCTTTGGCTTCCTCACTGAAGAAATATGGGTTACTGTTGTCTTACAAGGAATGAAAGTCCTAGGATCAAGGCAGCCTATGTCCTTATCCATGGCATAGCACCTAGTATATATCCATATACCCAAGCACCTTGTTTCTTTCTTTAACTCACATGGACTTCAAATTATCTTACTAGAATTTTTGGTCTAGTTTCTAACCTTTGGAATGTGGAACATGTGAACCAACACATGCACTTTTTGAGCCTTTTAGATGGGTCCATTGGAAAAGCACCCCAAATGCCACCCACAATGCCCCCCATTCAGATGTTAGAAGCCAGAAGTCATTATCCTAATTCCAAGAGGGGGAAATGATGAGAAGAGGAGGTAAAACTGGCTCAGAAGACCTGAAAGAACAGTAGCCTGTTTCTTTTATGGCTAAAACCCAAAAATGACCTTGTGCCTAGTAGTCATGTGGTGAACAGGGGAGCTTTAAGGAACAAATAAGAAATTGGCAAATGTGGGCGAGGGAAAGCCAAAGTGTTAGGGAAGGCATGGCAACCTCATCTTTAGCAAGAATTGGGAGCATTTGGGGGCTGGGATCCATGGTCTGGTTCCTAAATGATTTTAGGGTCACCTCTTTTGAGGGATAGATGTTAAAGCAACAATAAATTCCCAATTTAAAAAAAAAAAAAAAAAAAACTCCTTTTGGGACTAGAGAGATGCTTCTGTAGTTGAGAGTGCTTACTGCTCTTACAGAGGACCAGGGTTCCATTCCTAGCAGCCGAGTCAGATGATTTTATTACTGCCTAGCTATAATTCTAGCTCCAGGAGAATCCTTAGCTTCCAACCTTCTTGGGCATGAATACTCACATAGACAGATAGATACTTAAAAATAAGAAATTATTTTTTTAAGAGAATAAAAACCTCCTTCTGGCCAAAAGAACAGAATCTCTGGGAAGAACTGAAATTCTAGATAAGCCAGATCAATCTCTTGACCAAGGGACTTGCCCTAAGTAGGTAGGCTCACCTTAAGCTATGCTAAAGAGATTGACAGAATAATTATTTCTTCAATGAGACACTATACTTTGCCTTCCCTGGTGCCCTGCCCACCTAGCACAGTCTCTTACAGAGCACCACCATACTTCTTCACACATCTGTCTACCTTAAGTACTCAGGACAATAAAACGTTTCCTTCTCTGTCTCTGTTCTAGCTAACCATGCCTTCCCTAACACTTTGGCTTTCCCTCGCCCACATTTGCCAATTTCTTATTTGTTCCTTAAAGCTCCCCTGTTCACCACATGACTACTAGTGTGTCATGTGTCTCACCTCCTTGCCAGTTTACACAGCATGGACTTTCTTTTCCTTTCTTTCTCCTGCCCTCTTCGCTCTTCTATTATTTCTCCTCTGGGAAGCTGATGAGATTTATAGCTCACTCCCCCTAAGAGTATTTCTTTTAACCTCTAATAAAATTGCCTTCCTGCTTAGAAAAATAAAATATTTCTGCAACAGAAAAAAAAACTTGGCATGGAGACACAAGTTTATAATCCCAGCAGTTTGGAAGTAAAAGCAGAAAGATCAGGAGTCCAACATCATCCTCCATCAAATAGTGAGTTTGAGGAAAGCACAGGGATACAAAAGATTCTGCCTCAAGTATAAATAATAAATATTTTCAAAGAATTCTGATACAAGGGTACAGTTGAGTCAACAAAGTTGAGAAACCTTCAGCATGCTCATTTCCAATGTAATGTTACTGGCAGATTTCCACCAGATCAGCTGGGCAAAATATCGTCCAGCTAAAGTGTCTGGCTTTATACTTAGCCCAGAGACCAAGAAAGTAGGAGGCATTGGTGTATCTGAAAATTAACACACTTATAAATGCTTTCCATGTGCCCATACCAGTCACTTTTACAGGATTTAGCTCTTATGTTTTATCATCAGCGTATCTACAGCTACTGTTCTGATGTTAAAGATACATTGAGTGAGTTGTTCAAGGCTACACAGTAAGTAGGGAGCAAACCCACTGGACTCCTACACCCAGTGACTAGCCCTGTGTATCCTGATATCTGGAAAATCTGAATCTCACAGCCAGTGTTACTAACCATGACAGGCCTCCCACCTTCGTTGACCCTAGTTCTAAGGAGCAAAGCAAACACTGACAAAAAAAAAAAATCACCATTTAACTTCTAATCATCTCAGAGCAGCCATCATCAACCTCACACTCACTGCACAGTATATGTTCTCTCAGTAACTGCTGAAAGGTCCAGTTTCCATTACCGCAAGTTCTCCAAGTCCTGGTCTTCACATGCCTGCTTTCAGTCGTTTCTCCAATACAGGACTTTCCACCTGCCCTGGGAAGGGGATTATTGCATTCTCGGCTTCTTGATCTCTTCCCTTCGACACAGGGGCTCCAAGAGGACCAACAGCTCCAGCCTCCGTCAACCCCTCCTGTCACAGAAGAAAGAGGATCTTGACTGCTGGAGAGCAAGCCTTCAGAGCTCGGTGCTGTCCTTCCTGCCAATGTGCTCACTGGGGGGGGGTGTGGATAACTGCCCTTGTGAGATTTAGAGTGGGTGTACTGTAGGCTCTGCAGTGGCTGGACATGAATCCAGATGTGGCATTTATTAGTACACAACCTCCCGCCAAGCTTTCAAGCTTCTTGTTCCTTTGTTGTTCTGGGGTTTTCACAACAACCAGAATGGCTCTCCTCACTGACTTGAGGTATCCATGTTCAGCCTGCTGTGGAAAATTCTTGCAATAGCTAAATGTGCTGATGATGAGTGTCAAAGTGCTTTCATGTACGCTGTATCATGTATTTGCTTCTCCAGACTATGACCAAAGGGAAGGGGAAGACACATTACCATTCCTACTGCATATTCCAATACTTGCTAGCAAAGGGTGCTTCCATTTTAACAGATAATTGAAAATCCATGTGTCTATTGAAAAATACTGGCTAATGGTACATAATACAAAACAGTAGAGATATTCCAAAGAGCTCACTGTCCCAAAGGCTAGCTCCCACCGAGCTGTGTTAAAACAAAACCTTATTGAGATAACTACGAAAGGATGGAAAGATGTTTTAAACACAATTCTATTCTAGTCAAAAATAAAGAGTCAAAACTAGAATGGTGTCTCTAAGTCAGTTGAGTAAGAAGAGAAACAGCAAAAGACCTTAACCTTAAAAACTACAATATGGAGATGGAAAACGGAGGGAGATTCTAAGTTCAAACGTAACTTCACTTTCTTCAAACACAAAGAAGCACATGTCAAGGGCCAAGGAGAACTCAATGTATCCCTCTCGATGAGTGAAAACCTATAAGGCTGACCTGCTTGGTTGCCGACAAGTTGTCCTTGCTCACACGCCATACCAAATGTGTATGGTTTGCAGTGACACTGGCACTGTGTCCCCACAACAGTAGCGAGGCCACCATTCTGGCAAGGCTGGCAGTGGCAGGGGTCAAATTCATCCAAGTACTCCTCAAGAGCCCGCTTCAGATACAGTCTTTTCACAGAGGCACAGGGCACTTCCTTGACCAGCTCATACAGCGGCGTCAGCTACAGAGAAAAGATGTCAGTCAGTATTCCGAGCTTCAGGAAAGAGTGTGCTTCTTATTATATGTCCACCTAACCCCACTGAGACAAAAGCAAAGGACACTCTTGCATTCATTACAGTTGCCCATAGTATATATGTCTCAAGACTCCTAATACTGTCCCCAAGGCAAGAACAGAACCAAATCCTACATAGGCTGCTTCTTCCTATTCATATGAACCTATGATAAAGTGCTCTCTTTCTCCCTCCCTCCCTCCTTCCCTCCCTCCTTCCCTCCCTCCTTCCCTCTCTCTTTCTCTCTCTCTCTCTCTCTCTCTCTCTCTCTCTCTCTCTCTCTCTCTCTGTATGCGTGTGTGTGTCCCTGTGAATGACTGTCACATGAGGGCAGGTGCCCACAGAACCAAGAAAAAGATGACAGATCTCTCGGAGCTGGAATTAATTATAGGCAGTCGTAAGCCTACCAACCTGAGTATAAGGAACCAAAGTGGGACCCTCAAGATGAGCAGCCCGTGTTCCTAACTGATGAGCCTTCTCTCCAGCTCCCTATGACAGAGTGTGGTTTATCAACCAGGCCCAGCGTGGGATTAACAATAATAATTAATAATAAATCAAAACTCATAAATTGCCTATTTCTGGAATTTTCTATTTAATGTCTTCAGACCCCAAAACTAAAGAAGGTGAATCTGCTCTGAATATGTGCTACTGTAAAACTGCTTCCTGTTTAAATTGGAATTTAAAAAGTGGGGGGGAATTCACACTCCTTGCAACAAAATCTATACAAACCTAGGAAAATTTAGAAGCAGATAAGGGATGAATATTGTTTACATCTTAAACATGCATTAATTAAAAAAACAAAAACCAAAGAACATTCATTGTCTAGGTAATGGAAAATTGTTTCAAAGACAATGAGTTATCACCTCCATAGAGGACAGAAGGAAGGGAATTGTGCTTAAATTATAGGAAGGAAGGAAGTACAATTACACTTAGAATTAAATTTTCTGACTCAGACTTAATACCTCTTTCCCACAGACCAAGGCTCTCTCCTGAAGAAATTGAAAGCAGAGAAACATTATTACCTTGTATTTGGTTTTTCAGAAGAAAATCCACTTCAAAGTCAAGGGTCTGGCTGCTAAATTTTAACAGCCTCTATGGGAACATGCTTTTCCACATTTAAAAAAAAAAGAGTCTCTGCTTTGTAACAGATTCTAAATTCTCCTGCACACTATTATGATGGCTAAATTCAGACTACGACAATGACGTCATCAAGGACTCGACTGGAAGACACGTGACAGCCAGGCTCTTCTGAGCAATGGCCTTGAACAGTCATAAGCTTGATGCTGTCCTTTCATTGTACATTTCCTGCCCAATCAGGAAGCTGGTACATCTGCAACAGTTTACAGTCCCTTGTGGACAAAGGACATAGTTGAGGCTGTGAAAGAATGTCTGCTTTCCTCCATCGTTAAAGAAGTTATGGGACCGTGAAACGCCTTTTCTGGAAATGGTGAAATGCTTGCTGCCTGCCTTATTTGAGGTAAACAGTGCTAGGAGTGCTCAAAGAACTACTGTAGGTGTTTGCTTGTTTGTTTGTTTTGTTGTTGTCTGGGATACTGACTAGCATAAAGAGAAGAGATGGATTTGTTCTATTGAAGTTGACATGTTAGAGTACAATGTGAGCGTTTTGCAGATTTTGCATTCTCTCGTGTGCAGTGGAATCCACAAGATGCACTGTGTGAGAGAACACAGAACCTCGCTGCTCAGGGACCCATGCAGTGTAGATGCACACAGAGCTCAGACCTCCACATTGGTTAACCTACTGCACCGTAAGTCACACCCACTCATCCAGTAAACTGGCCACCAGATTTCTGATTGTTCTACTTTATGTGATCTAAAACACTGTAACACTTCCAGCACACAAGAGGCTTCAGGGTTTTCTAGACAAGGTGCCTCATTCATGGTAGCATGGATGCATTTCCTAATAATTTAACATGCATAAAACCTTGCTCCCATTGTTATCAATGCAACCTTTCTTAAGTCAACACCACAGCAGATTTTGAGTGTTGTGGCCCTCACTTCAATTTCCAGTATGATTTTTGGTCTTCATTGTACAAGTATGCATAACTCAGTAGGGTTGGATGTTTTTTTGAGGGGGGATCTTTGTTTTTATTTTGTTATTGTTGTTGTTTGGAATATACATAGTGTGTTATAAAATAAAACACATTTTGGTGATAGAAACACTCTTGGTTCTACCTGTTACTTGGTACATAAGGGCATTTCGTACATATGGGTTACTGTAATTTCAGAGCCCATAAACTATAGCACAGGAAGAGAAGTGATCAGAATTGACAGATGTAACAGCAAGTGAGTCTCTATGCATTCCTCTTGGAAAATCTGTAACCCTGCCCCCAATTACAAAGCAAAAAAAATATGATCAAGGGGATGGCAAGATGACCTGCCAGATATAGGCACTTGCTCCACAAGCCTGGCAACCTGAGTTCGCTCTTCAAGACCCACACAAAGGTGGAAGGAGAGAACTGGCTTCAAAAATTGTCTGTGGCTCTCCATGTGACAGCATGTGTGAGCCCACATACAAATATCACTCATATACACTGATAATAAACCAAAGAAGGTGATATTTTAAAAGAAAACATAATCCTCTTTAGGGCCAAAGTTAAAATACAAATGTCCTCATTATTGTCTTGGGATTTACAGGATGTGTAAACTTTACTGCTGATCTACAAGTAAACCACATCATCTGTTTCTTATTATCATGTATATATTCATTTTACTACATAAAACATAATTGGGATGCGGGAAATGCTAATTGCAGCCAATTCTGTTTAATCACCTTGATGTAATCTCATTTTCCAACACAAGTAAACATGACTGCTCCCACTGCTCCATGCAGTGCTTCACATACCTTTTGTTTTATGACTTGGGAAGACTGGTTACAGAGCTGGCCCACGAGGAATACCGCTGTTTATTTCCAGCAGGATTATCCAGGTCTAGGAAACTAAGGTCAGCTATAAAGCCAGAGCCTCCGCCTCTGACAAACGGCTCTCCTCGAAGCACTCTGCCCTGGTTTCCTACAAATAGAGGAAACAAGTGAAATGAATCAGGGTAAGTCAGCATGCACAAATAAAATGAAATTATCAAGGAAAAGTCCAAAGTCTGTCACGTGTTATAAAATAAAAAATCCACCAAACTATGGCATCTTGAGAAAAGCAAACCCTAAAGACAATTGTATGAGGGATGCCTGATTTTAGAGAATTTAAACCATTGTATACAACACTACAGTGGTTGTTAACCATCTGGCATCCTTAGAAGACCCATAAAATATACAACACCAAGAGCATACACTAATGTCAATAAGTATCATATATAGTATTGATATCTATTATATGAAAAGCTATCTATATGTAGATCCATCAATCTTAGCAGTTGCGCCACAATTTTGGGAGGTGTGGCTAGACTGAGAGGTTTGGGTCTACATGTTTCTCATGATTGTGCCGTGACTCTCAATGGACATAAAAACTAAGACGGAAAAGAAGAGTAGTTGATTGGGGATTTGTTTAGTAGGTAAAGCATTTGCTAACCCTTGGGAAAGTCTGTGCCTGTACCTGCACTGCATAAGATTAGTTGTGGGAGCACAAGTCTATAATCTCAGCACTCACTCAGGAAGTAAAGGGGATCAGAGGTTCAAGGTCATCCTCTACTACATAACAAGTTGAAGGACAGACTAATTAGACCCTGTCTAAATAATAATGGCAGTGGTGGTGTTGGTGGTGGTGGAGGGGGAGGAGGAAAGGAGAAAGAGGAAAACATCTCTAGACTTAAATAGAGGATATCATAAAATTACTGCTAATTTTAAATGCTTAAGTTCAGTAAGAACATCATGCATGCTTTGCAGAAGAATATCATTAGAAGAAGCATACATGTATTAAAGGAAGAAGTATCATGAAGGTGAAACTTACTTTCAAATAACTCCATAAATAACATAAGCATTTGAAACACATGCTCAGTGATTCTGATAATCAATCAATACTATGAATATTATATGTGTATTTATATGACAAAATGTCAGAATAAAAATTGTCATGTCTAGATAATAGATACGTAAACAACTACTGCGTTCCTTGCATATATTTTTTTCTGTATTTGAAATTCTTTGTGATAAAATACTGAAGAAAAAAACAGCTCAGGGTCTAGCACATTAACAAATTTTTAAAAGCTGTTAATTAACGGGAATACATTACCTAAAACATGAAAAGTGTTCTGAAAAGTTTGAATGCTAATTGAATTCCTATTTTCCATTTATGTGTCTCATAATTTTAGATGTATTTTTATCTCCACTAAAAATTGGTTCTTACGCAGGTCATGACTAGACATTTCTAATCCTACAGATCACATTTTGAGTGATTTCCACTTTCCTTTTTTATAACTGTCCAAATTTTGCAATTTTGTCAAATGAACACACTGTACTTTTGTAATGAGAAATTATGAAAGCCTGGTATTTTTAATAAATTACCTGAGTGCCTCATTTCCATTGTTAATTCTGGTTTGATATGCAAATAGTAGCCTTTTAAATGCAATATCTCACAAGTCCAAGCCTTGAGCTACTGAATCACCACCAGCTGGGGTGCCTGCAGCTCAAATTAGACCTAGAATAGAACATCTAAAGGAAACTGCCTCAGAATGTACATCTGTCACCCCACTTTCTCCAGTGATCTTCATGAGCCAGAAAGATTGGGGATCATTGCCTTACTGACATGCCAGGTTATGATGAGCAGGTTCTACAAAATAGGTGCCATTTCTAATCATTTATGCTCTGCCTCCAGGCCTCATGAACTTTCTTCTCTGGCTAAGGCATTCCCCTGAGAAAGTATGGCAAGCAAAACAACAAAGAACTCGATTCTGTGTATTTACATCTCATGTCTGGTTCTTGCTAGCTGTGATCTCTGGTGACCTTTTTTGTATTTCAATGTGCCTGTGTGTAAAATGGGAATATAAACACTAAGAACTTTGGGCTGGAGAGATGGCTCAGTGGTTAAGAGCACTGACTGCTCTTCCAGAGGTCCTGAGTGCAATTCCCAGCAATCACATGGTGGCTCACAACCATCTGTAATGCCCTCTTCTGGTGTGTCTGAAAACAGCAACAGTGTACTCACATATATGAAATTAAAAAAAAAAAAAATCTTTAAAAAAAAATACTAAGAACTTCATAGGTAGGATATAAAATTGTTCTGGTAGAAAATAAATGCTATATGTTTATTAAATGCAAACTAAAGATAGTGAGCAGCTCTCTGTTGACAACATAGTGGACACCAATGTCACCATCTTCCAAGATCTTCTCTCTCCACCTCTGCATCCAGAGAGCTACTTTTCCAAACCAATGGAATTGAGGGGGACAGTGGGAGGGACTGAATGGGAGGAAGATGGGAGGAATTAAAAGGAGGAAAGAGAAGGGAAGATGATTTAATTACACTTTAATTGATTTTTAATGAAAAAAAAACTGTTCTTCTTTGGCCACATCAATTCCCTTGAACAGAATGCTCACCCGGCCTTGTCACCTCCGTGTTCTTGTGCCTAAGACCTCCCCCAAAGGTCCCTGCTTCCTCATTGAGCACCACAGCAGCTGAGGTCAGCCTTCATTCCTATCTCTACCCTCATCACCAAAAATATTTAAGCTCTAATGCTGCCAGGTCCCCCACCTTATGGGTATCCAATTTCCACCCCATCCCCTGCAATACAACCCATTCCTTTTATGGAAATAAGCTGTAGTCTCTGTAACCAATGGATATTTTCAGCTGCTCTTGGCTAACTTGAGATTTTTTAGCATTTCCCTGTTGGCCTCTCACTCTTTTACTCTCCATCTCTTTGTTTCTTGCCTTAAATGGGTCATTTGTACTTCTCTCCTCCTCCGCTACAACTATACCTAGGTAAAACATCACTTCTTTACTCCTGCGATCAACCTTATAGCAGTGTCCAACAGCAACCAGAACCAATTCAAATTCCTTAACACCATGCCTATATAATCTATATCATCTGACCTGAATAACACTACCAGCAAAGTAGTAGGATACAAAACAATAACACACACAAAAAAAAATAAATCTCCTAAATACAAAAGACAAATAGACAAAAACATGAGGGAAGCATCACCTTCTATAAGATAAAATAAAAAATAGACCATCTTGGGAGATCTCTAACTCTAAGCAAGCAAATAACAGACTCATATAATAAAAACTTTAAGATGTTGAAGAAATTGAAAAAGTCACCAAAAGATACGAAGAACTCCCATGTTCGTAGATTGGTAGGAATATCATTGTAAGAATGGCTATTCTACCAAAAGCAATCTTTAGATTCAAGATTCATTAAATTCCAACAGTCTTCCACTTCACATGAAAACATACACACACACACACACACACACACAACCTTGAACAGAACTGCAGGAGGTATAGCCATTTAAGATTTCAACTTGTATTCAGAGTTATAATTTTAAAAAGCATGATATTTCATGAAAACTAACCCTTTAGATCAATGTAACCAAGCTGAAGACCCAGACATAATTCCACACATCTACAAACACCTGATTTTTTTCACAAAGAACTAAAGACTGTACAATGGAGAAAAGACATCTTTAATAAATGATGCTGACTAAAATGGATGGCTGCATATAGAAGAATGTAAATAGGTCTGTACTTACCACCCCACACAAAACTCAACTCAAATAGATCAGGGGCCTCAACAGAGGACCAGATACCCAGAATCTGATAGAAAAGAAACTGAGGAATAGCCTTGACATGATTAGCACAAGAAAAGACTTTCTGATCAGAACACTGTTAACATACGTCCTAAGATCAACAATTAATAAATAAGCCCTCATGAAACTGAAAAGCTTCTGATCAAGGAAGAACTACATCATTCAGACAAAGTGTCAGGCTACAGAATGGGGAAAGATCTTTACCAATTATACATCTACTAGAAGGTTAATATCCAAAATATGTAAAGAACTTTTTTTAATAAACATCAAAAATGATTTTAAAATAGTATATAGAATTAAGCAGAGAATTTTCAAAAGATGAAACATAAATGTCTGACAAACAAAGAAATGTTCAACATCTTTATCTATCATGGAATTGTAAATTAAAACTACTTTGAAATTTGACCTTAACCCAATCCAAAATGACCAAGATCAATATTTTAAAAAAGAAAAAAAAAAAGACACTCTTGCTGGTGATAATAAACAGTCATCCATTGCTGTAGAAGCACAAACTTGTATAGCCACTATGGAAACCAGTGTGGGGATTCCTCAGGAAACTGGGGATAGCACTACTTCAAGATCCAGCAATACCACTCTTGGGCATATACCCAAAGGACTCTACACCTTACTATTGAAACACTTGCACATCCATGTTCATTGCTGCTCTATTCATAATAGTCGGAAGTTGGAAACAATCTAGATGTTCATCAATGATGAATGCATAATGAAAATGTAATCTATTCACATAATAAAATAGTACTCAACTGTTAAGAAAAATTATATTTACAAGTAAAGCATCAAGCCAGAAAAATCATCCTTAGTGAAGTAACCCAGACCCCCAAAAGACAAATACTGCATGTTTTCTCTTACATGTGGATGTTAGCTTTTCAGCTTTTGATATGTTGTGCTACAAACCAAATAATCACAGAGGTTAGATGCCTAAATAGGGACAAGAAGAGGGAAGAGAGTCTCCCAAGGAGAAGGAAATAGAATGTAGTATTATAGAGAGATAAAGGGGAAACTAGAATAAAAGCATTAAACAGAGAGGGGATAAAAGAGAAGGGTAAAGGAGGGAACCTGGGGAGGGAAAACTAACATCAAAGGTCATTTGAAAAAAACATGGAAATCTACGACTGAAGCTTCCTAAACTACATGTGTATGAAGAAAATATAAATGGAACCACTAAATAACTGCAGAGAGAAGGACCCAACTAGACATCTTATGTCATAAAGTAACACCTCCAGGTTCAGGAATGAGTTACATCTTATTGAGTTGTTGGCCCAAGGAGCCCCATGAAACACACACACACAAATGTCACAGGCTATTGCAAAGGCTATGGGTTGTTCTCCACAACGTGAGGGTAAGGTCCTATTGCTGAATACAATATTTTCATGTTATTAAGCATGGAGAAATTGAACGATGCCTAACTAAAAACTTTGGTCCTACTGACTGGCATTCATTGTGGTGGACGATGCTCTGTACACTACTAAAGGAAAAAGGTAATCTCAATGTCACTCAACTTGCAGCCGACAACCGTGAACTCATTAATTCTGGTGGAATAGTGGCACAAAGGATATGGAAGTAATCAACCACTTTTTGTGTTGATTTAAGGTCCATCCTATGAGAAGGAACCCATACATGACACTGCTATCATGACCAAAAACCTGAAACTAGGCAGGTCATTGACCTAACAGAAAACCTATTTTATGGCATACTACTAAACATATAAATGTTGTTCAAAGCTCATCAGAGAAGCTTTTTCTTGCAGTACATGAGAAATTAACACAGAGGCCCACAACTGGACAATGTGCAGAGAGTGACAGACTTTGAAGAACTAAGTTCTACACAGGATGTCTTTATCAAACTCCTCTCCTGCTATTATGACTAAGAACCTGAAACTAGACAGGCCATTGGCCTAACAGAAAACCTATTTTATTCTCGTACTGGAGCATAATGATCTATGAGGAAGAGGAAGTAGACAGGCTGTAAGAACCAGCACAGATGGAGAACTGCAAGGAAACAGTGTCTTCCAGAAAGAGCAAGATGGGTGCACATATGAGCTCACCGAGATATGGCAACATGCACAGAATTTCCACAGGTTCAGGCTAGATGGGATCCCATCAATGAGATGGGGAAGAGGACATGTGACATTCTGATCTGCTCCAAAGATTAGATAGAACATTACTATCTTCCATTAAGGATTAATTCAGGGGGGCTGGAGAGATGGCTCAGTGGTTAAGAGCACTGACTACTCTTCCAGAGGTCCTGAGTTCAATTCCCAGCAACCTTATGATGGTTCACAACCATCTGAAATGAGATCTGATGCCCTCTTCTGGTATGTTGAAGACAGCTACAGTAGAGTTGTATACGTAAAATAAATAAATAATTTATTTAAAAAACAGAATTAATTCAGCTGGGCCTGTCACTCACTTGACTAAGAGACCATCCCTCAGGAAAGCTAGTTCACATTAAGGCATGCTAAAGAGATAGGAAGAATAATTATCCAAGTGAGATAATGTATTTTTGCTTCACAGAAACTTGGTCTTTAGTACAGTCTCTTACAGAGATTCTTCCATACAACTCTGCTATGTCTGCTGCTTTCCTTAATCCTAACTCTAAAAAGCCTGCCTTTCTTTTGCCTTCTTTCCTATCTGATCCTGGTTAAAGCCTAAGCATGGTTCCTCTGGCACACTGGTGCTTTTCCACTCTTTCTCTAAGACTATCACACACGTTCTACCATATAGCTCCATTGTGGAGCATGCTCAAAAGCCATGGCTTTCTCTCTTCCTTGTCTCCATAAACGCTCCTGTAATAGCTGCCAATTTACAGCCTGTCTTCCTGCTTTCTTTCAAACTCTAATAATATTGTTCACAAGCTTCCTAATCAGTCCATTTTTAAATTCTTTAATGAACAATATTAGGAATCTAAACAGGCCCTATTTTCCCTGTTACCATATAGTGCATAACATGGGGATTCCCTAATTTCCTGGTAACAAAAGAATCACTTGATCCCACTGGTTCAAGTCTAGATTAGTAACATAGTAAGAAACTATCTCAATAAAGTAAAATAGTACAATAATTAAAAAATAAAGCAAGACATAAAAATAACCAAATAGATCTTTTTAAGCTGGATACTTGCTAAAGATTAAAAAGCCCTGGAGACCAAAACTGAATTGATTACAAGAATGATCAAAGCTAAGCTAGTAATGCAAATTGGACTCTTTCTCATTTACCTGAAGTTGATTTGACAGCATCTTCCAGTTCCTTACATCTCCGATCTGATGCTGCTACAAAGAAAAACTTGAAGTCGGAAGATGAGCATCCCTTGTGCTGGGCTGACCCAAAATCTGGGAAGAAACACAAAAGCCAAGTGTTCAGTTCCTGTGTTCATTAAAGATCTTCTTCGGTACATAGCCAGGTGTAGTTTCCAGATGCTGAGGCCATTTGCTAAAAGAGTAACAAGATGTGCAGGTTCAAGAGCTCTCTAAGGGCACCATTCAGAAAAGAGGAGAGTTGGATTTGCTATTTTCCTCGTATTAGCTTTGGCTGACGAGGGGGTTGGGGCAGGCAATCCCAAGTAAGTTTCACATAAATGAGTAGCAGAAACTGAATACTTCAAAGACTCTTCCAAAGTGTTAAACTCAGGAACTAAATCCAGAAAACCCTGATGCATGAAGAATCTGTCCATGTGTTGAGGAGCATGTAGGCTGCTTTCATATTTTGGTATTATGAAGGCTAAGTATATAACACAACAGTAGAGCCTAAGAGTCAGGGACTAGTGAAACAAGAAAGATTATCAATAAATTGTTCATTTGATTTTTCTTAAGAAATATTATCTAATCTTTACAACAAATTCTGGAGAACATAAGGAAAAAAAAACCCTGTTAATTACTGTTAGGAATATAGACTGGTATAGTCACAATGGAAATCAGGACTTCACCACTCCTGGTACTCCTATATCTTACGATTGACTATGTCAATACACTGAGAGACACATGCACATCCATGATTATTGTGGCATTATTTACAAGGTGATAGAAGGATATCAAACTAGCTTAGATGTTTATCCACAGATAAATGGATAAAGAAAATGTATATAAACACAACAGAATTTTATTCTGCTAGAAAAGAAAAAATAATGAAATCATGACATTTGCAGGAAAATTGAAGAAAGTAGAAAACATTGTGTTGAGTGAAATAAGCCAAGATTAGAAAGACGGGTGCTAATAGTTTCCCTACTAATAGTATGGGAGACCTAGATTTAAATGTGGGAAGAGAATAGCTAGACCAGGGGCTGTCCTTGATTCTGTTGCTTCCCTGTGAATCCTCTTCCCCTAACTGGGTGGCCTTGTCTGGCCTCATTGATAGAGGATCAGACCAGTCCTCCAATGACTTGATGTGCCAGGGTGGGTTGTTACCCAGGGGGCCTCTCCCGTCTCAGAGGAGAAGAAAGCAGACTAGTAAAATGATTACACCATGTTAATTAATTAATGGAGAAAATAAATGTGGGGAGATGTTTGGCCCAGGGAGTAGCACTATTAGGAGGTGTGGCCTTGTTGGAGTAGGTGTGACCTTATTGGAGGAAGTGTGTCACTGTGGGAGTGAGCAATGAGACCCTGCTCCTAACCATATGGGAGCCAGTTTTTTTCTAGTGACCTTTAGATGAAGATATAAAACTTTCAGCTTCTCCTGCACCATGCCTGCCTAGATGCTGACATGTTCCCGCCTTGATGATAATGGACTGAAACTCTGAACCTGTAATCTAGTCCCAACTAAACTTTGTCCTTTTAAGAGTTGCCTTGGACATGGTATCTGTTCACAGCAATGGAAACCCTAAGACAGGAGAGTAAGAAGAAAGAGAGAAGAGGACCAGACATAGCGTCTATGAAAGAAAATGAAGTATTAGGGATGGGGACTGATGGAGTGTAATGTGACAAGAAAGTAAACGGGACAAGAGGAGGTGGGAAAAACTAAGCAAGAGGGACACTGGGTACAATGAAAAGACCATGGACAAGGGAGATAAATAGAAACAACATATGTATGAAGATGTGCAACAAATCCATTGCTTTGTAAGCTAACTTAACCATGTACTTTTAAATAAAAGAAGTTACTTTTTAATCCAAGAAATGGGAAAGATTGTAACATATTATAAAAATCTAACATTCTCTAGAGACAGGTGATAATGGTAATGGTTTAGCTCGACATTATTCAAAGGAGTAGGCAGACACTGCCTAAATCATGTGAGAATTTGAGAACAGTATAATACATTCCTGCAATTTTGGACTCCTCTGCAATTTAAATCTCTATCGAATTTTAAAGCTTAAAAGTTTAAGTTAGCCACATATTATTCTCCCATTAAAACTCTTCAAATGCTTTTAGATAACATTTTTAATGCCATACCATTTTGTTTGGTATTTCCTGAATCCACATAAAATAGAACTCTATATTCTCCTCCTAATGACCCAGACTGCAGGTAATGTGTCCCATACTGGTCGATTAACCTTCGGTAGGCACTGTAGTCATACAGAGTGGGAAGATGGGAGAGTTCCTTCCAGAATGGCTCCGCAAGTTGTAAAAACTCAGGATTATTATTAATGAACTGGGCAACTTCACAGTGTTCTGAACAACCAACAATTTGTAACTCTGCAAGAAAGAGAAAGAGTAAACGAAGTTTTAGGTGGAAGAAAAAAAGATATGAAAAATAGTTCCCTATCTGTCATCTTAATCAGCTGCCAATTCCAGTCACCCAGTTTGATTTTTTTCTGGAAGTCCAGAACCCCTTTGGAAGACTTAGGGCAAAGATTGAAGGAACTGAAGGAGATGGAACCCCATAGTATCATCTAACCTGGATCCCTGGGAACTCCCAGAGACTAAGCCACAAACCAAAGAGCATATACTGGCTAGTCCAATCCCCCCACCCCGCGCCCCACACATATGTAGCAGAAGGCTGCCTCATCTGGCCTCAGTGGGAGAGGATATATCTAACCCTGTATACACTTGATGACCCAGGACAGGAGGACATGGTGTGGGGGCACCCTCTCAGAGGCAAAGGAGGGGGTATGGGCGGAAGAACTCTGTGAGGGATTAGCTTGTAAAATGTAAACTCTGCAGTCTTGGGGGTGTAAATAAACAATTAAGTAATAGAAATGCCTTTTAAAAGATACAATCTTAGCTGATGGTTTGCCAGTGCGGGAGTTAGGGGAACCCGAACTCAGTTTTCTTTAAGAGGCTTGCCACTGGGAGTCTGACCATGGTCAGTGAGTATAAGTGCAACACAAATTGGAATTGGTGGGGCTATTGATGGGGAGTAGCACATGGTGGGAGAGTGGCTCTGGAATGAATGAGAAGCAAGTGTGGTCAAGGTGTACTGTATAAAATACTAAAAAAAAAATTAATGAAAATACTATGTTGGTGGAGAAAAAATCTTAGCCTCACATCATATTCAGTTGCTGTAAGAACAACCATAACATAACCAGCAGCCTGGGAAGACATTAGAAAAGAAAACATATAATATTTCCAGGTTAAGCTGCTTATTTAATAGTCTTTTGAACATTTGTTAGTCATCTTTTGTAATAATCAAAGCAGACCTGCACTAAACCACTTCTTTGTGAACAGTGTAATACAAAGATGAGAAATGACTTAACTCATACTCCTATACCCAGCTTCTTAGTTATAAAACAGATAAAATCAGTTTTACTTATGCCACCCTTTCATGATTAGACAAACTAACTTTGCAAATGCATCAGGCATGATGGTGGATGCTTGTAAGCCCAGAACTCTAGAGGCAGAAGGATCTGGAGTTCAAGGCCATAATGGACTACATGATATCCTGCTGAAAGAAAGAAAAGAAAAGAAGGAAGGAAGGAAAGGAAGGAAGGAAGGAAGGAAGGAAGGAAGGAAAGAAGGAAGGAAGGAAGGAAGGAAGGAAGGAAGAAAAGAACAAAACAAGCCAGACATTATGGTACACAACTATAATCCCAGCACTTGGAAAGTAGAAGCCAGCCAGGCGGTGGTGGCTCACGCCTTTAATCCCAGCACTTGGGAGGCAGAGGCAGGCGGATTTCTGAGTTCGAGGTCAGCCTGGTCTACAGAGTGAGTTCCAGGACAGCCAGGACTACACAGAGAAACCCTGTCTCGAAAAATACCAAAAAAAAAAAAAAAAAAAAAGAAAGAAAGTAGAAGCCAGGTATTCAATAGTTCAAAGCTAGCCTCAGCTGCATAACAAATTCAAGGCCAGAATGGGACTGCATAAGACCTATCAATAATAATAATAATTTAGAAACAAATACTTTAATGAGCAAAAGATAAATATATTGTCAAAAATAACAAAAAAATACCATTAAAGAATTCATTGTCTCTTAAAGAAGTTATTTTTGACTTAATATAAATCAAAAAACCTAGTACTTTTGACAAATACACTTTTGTAAATGATAATAACACTCAAAACTAGTTAAAAACAGAAAAAATAACTAATGGTTCATACTAACCTTTTGCATGTAGATTTTCTTGGTACTTGAAGTCTGAGAGCGTTGATTCGACGAGGAGGAGAAAAATAAGAACCTGTTTGAACTAGATGATGTATGGTATGTGTTTGTGTGCTTTTCGTAAGACCAACTGCTGTTGTAAAATTCATAGTTAAAATCATTATCTACTTTGACCTAAAAGGAAAAGAAGAATTTTTACTATAGGGAGTTGGTATATATTCAAGATGCTTTTGTTGAATCTTTTAAGATGCAGGCTTTCTTCACAGTCTTGCACAAACACAAATCTCTGCACTTACACAGAACAGCTATGTCTACAGACAGTGTTCTAAGACACCAACATTACAGCTGAGCAGGACCTGTAGTATCAATAACAGTAACTCAAAGCAATTTACAAAACACATTTGTGTGCAGATTTATTTTGTTTTTTACTCATTTTCTTTACTAAGAATTTAGCCCCAAAGTGAACAAATCCGTACAAATTCTACCAAACTTGAAGCCTTTAAACTCTCGATTTTCCACATTGAAGAATGGAGAAACAGATGGGTAACATGAAACATTTAGATCATTTGGATTTTGTGACATGATACTAGTTTAAACTTCCTGATTCTGTTGGATGAATGCTAAAGCCCAATTATCTTTTTCCACTGGAATTTTTAAACAAGCTACAGCTGAGTCACATGGGGCCTAGACGTGTCTTTCATGGAGAGAAAAAAAATGACTTGTTTCTCCTGGCTTTTCCCTTGCATCAAAATGGTGTAAGCCCAAGAACTGGCAGCTGCCATAAAGAGAGCAAGACTCTTGTGGGAAATGTGAGGGTGAACGCTTACGACTGTCTCCTGCCCCATGGCTCCAGCTATATATGCAAGGGAGCTATATATAAGTGGAAGAAGAGATCCTTGGTCCCATGAAGGCTGGACGTCGTGCGGGGGGGGGGGGTGGAGATATTCGAGGGTGGGAGGTGAGGTACGGGGGAGGTGGTGGGGGGGTACACCAATGTGGAGGCAGGAGGAGGGGGGAAGGGATAGTGAGTTCCTGGGAGGGAGGGGGGGAAATGGGGTAAAGAGAAAACATCTGAAATGTAAATAAAATTTCCAATAAAAAAAAAAAAAAGACTGTCTCCTGCGCAAAGGACACCCAGCAGCAGATCTATGCGATCACACTATATAGCTACAGGCTGCAGCACCAGAGAATGGCATACTTTTTTTTTTACTATTTTGCAAGAGAATCCCTTATGCAAAAGTCTCTTAGTTCCTCATATTATAACCAACAAATCTGCTAAAAAATGTGAGTTCCCGTAGTGTAAAACAAAGCACGCTCAAAAGCCTCTTTTATCAGTTTCTGTTTTCTGTCTTCTTCAAATTGGAGCTGACCTTCCACAAGTATTTCTATTTCACACACGTCTGTTTTTGTGATCAAAGCATTAATAAACGCCGACAGAACAAAAGAGCTGGAAATGATGAATTCCCAATACGACAGTGAAAAGAATAGAAAATTATGCAGCTATCCTAAATGATGTTTCTGAAGGGAAGTATTTATACTGTTGGATTCAATGGTGGGGGTATAACTATCAGAATTCTATATTCCATACAATGGTATCCTTTTTTCAGCGGGGTAAAAAAGACCAGAATTAAAACAGACCAAAGTACCAAAAGGTACGTTCATTACAACTTTAATGAATACTGAAAATTAGGAATGCATTGAAATTTAAGCTTCTGTAGATCAAGGGAAATAATCAACAGAGAGAAAAGACAGTCTACCCAATACTGGAAAATTCTTTCCAGCTATACAACTGGCAGGGATTACTATGTAAACTCTATAAAGAGCTTAAAATATTTAATATAAACACATACATTTTAAAAAGATAACATTCAACAAAGATGAACTGAACCAGCAACTCTAAATTAAAAAGAAAAATGTAACATGGTAGATACAGGGAGGAAGCAACACCACTAGTGAGATTAAGTTGGTGCAACCAGTATGGAAATCAGCATGGAAAACTGAAAATAGATCTACCATATGACCCAGGTATGCCAGCCCTGGGTATATAAACAAAGAAATCTAAGTCAAGATACTGCAGAGATACTTGGCACAATTAACAATACCAGTTATATTCACATAATCAAACTGTAGAATCAGCCTAGAAATTCATCAAGAGATGAATGGATAAGAAAAACGTGCTGTATAAAAATATATACGTACAAAGAAGCCATAATGAAATCCATTGTTTTGCATGATAACCTAAAATATTACTAAAACTCAAAGAAAATATGTACTGTGTACACCACACATAATATCTTTTCAATAACATAAGTTATATCATTTACAGAAAAATAGATGGAAATGGATATCATTGTTAGTCAAATAAAGCTGAGCTCAGAAGTAAAATGCTGTGTGTTTTCTCTAAATAGGTGGAATCTACAGTTAAAGATGGTAGTGAATTAGATGAGTAGGGAGGATAGATAGATAGATAGATAGATAGATAGATAGATAGATAGATAGATAGATGGTGGATGACAGATAGATATATGATATAGATATAGATCTATATAGATATAGATGGATAGATGATAGATAAGTGATGATAGATGACAGACAGATGATAGATAACAGATAGATAGATAGATAGATAGATAGATAGATAGATAGATAGATAGATAGGCAGGCAGATAGAGGCAGGCAATGAAAGCAGGAGGTTACTTGGAGGCAGGAAGAATTTCAGCAGGAGAAGAGGAAGGAATACAGAAGGTAATGTAAGAGAATATGAGCAAAACAGGATGACAGGCACATATGAAAATGTCATGCTACAAGCACTGTAGCTCACATGGGTAATCCATCACTTCAAAAGGTGAGGACCATGACACACTTGAGGCTAGGCTGTTTTATAAGTTCCAGGCCAGAGTTACAGAATAAGATTACCTCAAAAGGAAGAAAATAATAAAGAAGAAAGGTATTATAATGAAACATTGTTTCATATGCACACATACTAAATGCAGAAGACAAGAAAAGATAGGTTTTAACATACTTAATTTTATTCTAATATTATTTTCATTATGCACAACTGCATATATACACACAAAATTAAAATAAATGTGACAGTTTCCTCAATCACAACACTGCCTCTGGACCATTTGGTTTCAGATAAACACTATTTAAGTTATTTTTATTTAAATTTCTTTTGAGAAAGAAGAATCTAATGCCAAATGTTCTGCTTCTTTTCCCCACCTTCACATCTCCAACTGGAATCTCTGATTCCTGGTTATGCAAATGATGCTCTTGGCTGCGTTAGTGTAACTGGTTCCTCCTCACTCCTGTGTCATCTACCCATGGCTGCAGAATTATCTTTTTCAAAATAGTGCCATCTTGTTCATTTCCCCTCTTCTTCTGACTCAAATAGCAGCTCGCAATCACTCATCGAAACATCCAACACGCTAACATCTCAAGGTCTTCTGACATATTATTACTGACACACCCATCATTCAAAATCAGAGACCTGTTCTTCAACTTATTCTCTCTTGTTATTACTATTTTTCACTTTCGTTTCACTGCCTTCTCATTTCAGGTTAAACTTCACAGTTCTTCCCCCACCAGCGTGTTCTCTATGAAAACATCTTCTTGTCCTCTCAGTAAACTGTATCTTTCTCTAACCATATCAGAAACCCCTTAATATCCATCAAAAACCTTCTTTCTTCTTTCCTCTCTTCTTTCTCGCTCCTGTTTCTGATCAGTCATAACCTTCCTCTTTACTCCAGCTAGTTTTAACTCCTTTCTGTTACTAAGAAGCGCCTTGTACCCAACTATTTTTTCATGTGTTCCTTTTCTCTTCTTGTCATTCCCATTACAACCAAAGCTATATAAAACCATAGTATAAATATTTATAGTATAAGCAGCTATAAATACATAGATTATATATTATAGAAGCCTACAAATAGATAGATAGGAATCTATACATATATTTCATGTCAATACTAATATTGGACCCTGGCATATACTCATAATGTTTAGAACTAAAGTGTATTGTGCTTAGATATTTGTATCTTAGCATACTTGCATATATAACCAGATATGTTGGGAGTAAGACATGTCTAAACACACAATATATTTTTGTTTCATATGTAACTTGTAGACATGGTCTATATAAAGTTAATTTTATATTATTTTTTTAAATATTTTGTGGCATTAAACATAGCTTCAGGAGGTGGAATTTTCCACTCTATGTCACTACTCCAGAAGTTTCAGATTTTGAATAATTTTGAATTTGAAATATTCATACTAGGTACAATCAACTTTTATAAGAAAAAATATCCATGTGAAAAAATATCCACATGAAATTCTTGCAACAGTGCCTAGAATGTGAAGGTTCTCATATGAGAACATTTTTCTTACTGCCTCAGTTATTCCAGATTAGAAGGTAGATCAAACAATCTTAGGTATCATCCATATATAGATAGTATTAAAATTGGCTTTTTCATTATTCCTCTCTCTCTCTTTCTCTTTCTCTCTGTGTGTGTATGTGTCTGTGTGTCTGTCTGTGTGTGTACAAGGTCTCTCTTCAAGCAAATGATGAAATCTGAAATACATTCATAACCAAAATGAGGAAAATCCATGATCTGTACCCAGCGTGGTCTGTAACTCACCCTCATCTACAACTTGTCAAGTACTGAGAATGAAGGAAGCCACATGTCATCAATCCAAGCAACTCAAGAGACCTAATGCGTGCTTGGTTTTCAGTAGAGTTTTGTGTGTGAAAACCATGAAATAGAGAATATGTATGACGAGGTATGTAGCTTAGTCATGAAGAAACCAGGTTTTCCCTAAACGATGACGTTGTTAACAACCAACATACAGACTGTAAGAGATCATGCATGTTTCATGCTTATTGATATGCATGTTCCAAGTAAGTCAAAAGCCACCCTCTACCGTGTGGAGAATTGACCTGTGAGCCCTTGGTCTGTTTATTTGAACTCTGGAGACTCTTGCTGCCCTGTCTCCATATTTAGCACTCAGATGACTGGCTCTCTGCCTGTTGCTTCCACCTCGCTTCTCCCAGGCTGGATTTGCAAATCATTGCTATTCTGCACTCAGTAACAGGCTATAATTTCCCTCTACTTCTGACAAACACCTTCACTCTCAGTGACGGGCAAGGCATTTCAGATGTCAATCCCCAAACCAAGCCGTGCTGAGAAAGAGGAATGTCAGGATCGGGCTGTGGGTAAATCATTCTCTACAGAAGCTGCAGACTTCTAGTAGGTCTACCTTCTGACTAACTCAGAAATGTTCCTCCTCATTATTTCCTTTTCTCTGTAACACTCTAAATTTGACCCCTCTGAAAATTTATATGCAATTTCTCTCCACTATAATTATGAAAGAATTAGTAATATATCCTCTCAGGAATGAAGTTGAACAATAATTACTAGGATCCACATGCATATAGCTCGTGTTCTTCCTTCTAGCAGAGGTGACATTACAACACTTGTTATTCATTATATAGAATTCAGAATTGAAAAAGAAACTAGAGGCAAGAAATGGGGAAAACAAATATGACAGAAAAAATAAAGGGCTGCAGCATCCAATTCTCTGGATGCAGGTTACACTGTTTTAATGTGGTAATATGGAATAAGCTGAAGTCCTCTATCGCTTCAAAGTATACATGACAAAATAGCAAAATATTATCTTACAGCACTAAGAATAGAACCAAAATTTAATCTTAAAAGAGTGTTCTTCCTAAAGGAGAGCAAATACAGAGTAGATATTCAAACCTTGGTGACTACAGCTGTTTGTCAAATCTGTTTTATGTCCCGCTTGCTTGGCTCAAGAACCTTTTGTTTTTAGCATATCATAACTGCATAAACATTAGAGATTTATGGTTTCACTCCCATGCACACATACCATGCAACTTGTATCATATTCACCCCCTGTATTACTCATTTTTATGTCTCTTTTTCTCACCGCCTTCCCCAGCCCTGGTACTCCTTGACTGAGTACTCCATGATTTAGTAAGTGTTCACAAAACCAGCTCATTCTAGCTGGAGGTTGGTGCTTAGTGTTCATTGTCAAGGCTGCTTCTATATAGAACTAATCTGAGTGAGAAGAAGGTCCTTCTGTCTCAGTAGCAGTCATTTTTGTTTACAAATCTGAGAGTTAAATGTAAGGATAATTCAACTGGACAAGCAGGGAATTCTGAGATGAGGGAAAGCAAAGAACAAGAAGGTAGCTGTTGGGAGATGAAGTCAACAAAGAGGTTAAAACTGAATGAGACCAGAAACTCCACTTTGGGGAGGCTGTGAGGAGAGTTTGGAGGGTCCAGGTATGAACTGGGATGAGTGGAATATATGTACTAGAAAACTCACTTCCTCTACCCAAATCCTTAGGAAAGTCTCCAAAACCCTTTAATATTTTGTATGAGCAGATTTTGTGCTAGTACCAAGACATGGAATGAGCACAATAGAGGTATCCAAGGAGCAGAAGCTTGATGCAAAAGGATATTCTGATCAAAAGCAAAGAGAAGTAGTCAAGTAGGACCCACGTGGATAGCATGGAACTATGACAATGCTAGAATACAAACTGATGCAGCCATTTTTGAATCATAGAAAAGTTTCATCGTCCAGACCCTACAAAACAATGATTTGAGTGGCAGGCTGTATAATCCAAAGAAACTCCAACTCATTTGTGTAAGATTGATGCATAGAGATGTTGAAAGCATTCTCACCAGAAAAAAATAAGAATATATATTTTAATAGATTTATATAATATATTATATAAAATTGTAAAACAATGCAAAACTGACCATATATTAGGTCATCAAATTCTAAACAAGTACCAAAATCTTGATGTATACAAACAATGATTGCTGACGTGTCATTGATTACAATGAACCAAACTGGTATAATTAAGTACCTGAAATGTATAAGAAAGGATATTTCCACTTAGTCTGTAGAAATCTTTTCCATCGCCGCTAAACACTTTCCTGCACTGACCACCGAAACTTTTGGTGTTGATGACTCTATTCCTAAACTGGCCAGTAAGTGCGTTGTAACTGTGAAAAGGACAGAAAGGAAGAAGGAAGTGGAGATTAAAAAAACTATTAGCTGCTTGGGGGTAGGCAGGAATGATTAAAGGCTTCTAGAAGTCAGTCATTAATATCTCCTACAGTTTACCACCTGAGAAGTTGCGTAAAAGAGAACAAAACCTAATGCCTCCCTTCCATTAGCCAGCTCCTCCTGATGACAGAAGAGCTAACACTAACAGCAGAGGAAATCCAACATTCTGTCAGCCTGAGAACAGATTCGGGAAGCACAGGCCTTTTGTATCTATGGCAACGGCTGCTTTAGAATTGATTCTATAGATAAAACCAATACAACTAAGGTTACTGGAGAGGACAGGTTGTTTCTACAATGAGTTTCCAGCTGATTCTCTTAGTATGGAAAGGAGGGTTAAAGTAACTCTGCCCTGTTTTTCCTGTTTAAAACTTGAAGATATTATAGGAAAATATGCATTGATTTTTGTAAGATAATTTTAGAAAAATAGAAGCCTACAATTGATTTAATCCTGAATTTCTAAAAACATTCATTTTTAGCTATGTTCCTTTCCTGTCTCCTCTTTCTTCCTCCTCCTCCTCCTCTCCTCTCCTCTTCTCTCTCTCTCTCCTCTCTTCTCTCTTCTCTTTTCTCTCCTCTCTTCTTCTGTCTTTCTCTCTGGGTCTTTCTGTCTCTGTTTCTCTCTTTTTCTCCTTTTCCTCCCTTTAGAGGGACTAACTGTCCTGATTTCCCTGAGGATGAGAGGTTTCCCTTGATGCGAAACTTCCAGTGCTAACCTCAGATATATCTGACACCACGGTTCACAGTCCATCTTACTACACACAACTATGAGTATCCAGCTATGAATTTTTAATTGAAGCAGGATGTGGCAAAAATTCTGAGCTAATGTACATGCTTAGATATTGGATAACTTATTATTAGACTCATCAAACCATTAAAACAGAACAAAAGTAAAACACTAGAACCCATCAGTATTCTTGGAAGGCCACTCAGCACCTTACCCATTGCCAGTAAGTTCTATGTTGGGAGGAGGTTTATCAACGTCACAAGGAGGTCTGCTTTCTGCATCGTCACACCTGTCTTCATCAGCACCATCTTCCTCACAGTCAGAATCCCCATTGCAAACCAATGATTTGCTGATGCACTGACCTGAGAAAGAAACACTCAGAAAATATAAAAGAGGGAGGAGGGAGAAACATGGGCTGGGATCACCCCAGCACTGTACTGATAGACTAGTGTGGGTTTCAGACAAATCCTCAAATTGTCTAGAACTAGAAAAGAACTTGTGATGTTTTGGGTCTCTATTTTGAAGAATACAGAACTGATTTTCTCCTTCCCTGGGGGGGGGAGGGTTATATTGAAAATAGACCTGAACTCAATAGTCCAGAGTCAAACATTATCACTGCACATTTTTGTCTATCTCCTCCAAGTTTCACACAATGGTACTTATTGGTGAAACAGATTGTCGTTCTATCCTTCAACTTTGTTTTTTTCTGTAATTGTTAACCAAGATGGCAAACGTGTGCTTTTCTCAGTGACTAACGTGTAATTTTTGAAAGCAAAGAAATTGGATCGGAAGGTTGAAACTCAGCAGTTTTCAGCGTCCACTCTGTGGAAGACTACCTAGTGCTGAGAAACAAATACGTATGGTTATAGTCATCGCCAGACTTTGCATATGCTGGGTAATTTGCTAGTGAAGACCACAAAGATAGGAAACAATGGAAGTCAGCATCCTTTTCCTGATAGCTCAGAATTCCAAGAAAGCACTAGTGCAGCGGTGCTCAGCCTATGGGTCGTGACCTCTTTGGGGGTTGAGCAACAGGGGCCACATATCCTGCATATCCAATATTTACTTTATGATTCATAACAGATATAAAGTAGCAACAAAAATAATTTTATGGTTGGGAGTCACCACATGAAAAACTGTATTAAAAAGGTGCAGCATTGGGAAGGTTGAGAAACACTGCACTGGCAAAAGATGACCTTGGCCTCGTCTTCCTCCCCAGCATCATCCCAAGACTTGTCCTTATGCCCTCTGCATAGTGGACCATTTGCATGAATACAGGTCCAAATTTCCTCCTCTCTGATATATCGTTCAAATATCAAATTAAATATTATCCCTTTTTGAAAACTATCTCTTTTTACAAATGTATTTATTTTATTTGTATGAGTACACTGTAGCTGTCTTCAGACACACCAGAAAAAGGCATTAGATCCCACTACACATGGTTTTGAGCCACCATGTGGTTGCTGGAAACTGAACTCAGGACCTCTGGAAGAACTCTTAACCACTGAGCCATCTCACCAGCCCTGAAAACTATCTTTATCCCTTGCACTATAAAGGGCATTCTTCCTCTATTTAAGCATCCTCTATTCAAAGGATGTTTTGTGCATAGAAATGTTTACAGTATAACACGTAGCTCACTCTACATATCACTCAAAGCAATGCAGCAGACATCCGCTGAGAGTCTGCCTATGCTCCAGGCACTCTTTGTGAGAAAATAAACAAAATAAAGCTTATGTCTACAAAAGTGCAGAGAGATATGCAGGTCATCAATTTGGATTGAGAGACACAGTGAGAAGTGATTTGTTGATTAATTCTATCACATGAGGGCTTAGCAAAAGCATCTCAAAGCAGCTATCACCTGATTTGAGTTTCAAAATAAAATAGGAGCTTTTGAACAACTTGATAGGAGCTTGAGAACAACTGTAGGCTCAGATGTGCTCAGTCCTAAATGAGATGTCTTTATCAAAGCCTTCTTCTCGAGGTTCAGAGAGCTATGCAGAAGAGGAGATGAAAAAATTGTAGGAACTAGATATGGTGAATGACTCCAGCAAATAGCATTTTCCAGGTAGAAAAAAAAAAGCTGATGTGAATATATATACACATATATACATATATGTGTGTGTGTGTGTGTGTGTGTGTGTGTGTGATGTGTATATATGACAACATGTATAATGACAACATACATATATAGCACAAGACCCACACATGTTCAGGTCAAATGGGGCCCCAGCACTGAGAAGGGAAAGTAGACACAGGATCCCATTCCTAATGAAGAAGCTATTTGCAATTTATACCCACTAACAAAGGGAAAATTATTTTCTGCAGAGGGGTGACACTGAGTATAGCCACCACACAGGACAGGACTCATTCTCAGGAGTAGTTTGGTCAATACAAAAGGAATTCCATGTTTTCCTGTGTGCTTTCTGTTCTTATGGTTTTATGGGATTTATCTTTTTGAGGTTTTTTTTCCTTGACTTGAGTTTTTTATTTTATTTTTAGAGAGGAAAGCCATAAAATTGGATGGATAGGGAGATGGAAATGATCTAGAGGAGGGGAAAATGTGATCAAAATATATTGTATGAAATTCTTAAACACTAATTGTAAAAGAAAAATTCTGGCCGGGCGGTGGTGGCGCACCCTTTAATCCCAGCACTTGGGAGGCAGAGGCAGGAGGATTTCTGAGTTCGAGGCCAGCCTGGTCTACAGAGTGAGTTCCAGGACAGCCAGGGCTACAAAGAGAAACCCTGTCTCGAAAAACCAAAAAAAAAAAAAAGAAAAATTCTAACACAATGATTCTTTATCCAATAATTTGTCCCTAAAATTCCAATATGTAGTAAGGTGTGGTGGTATGGTGGTATACACCATTAAGCCCAGAACTAGGGAGGCAGAGACAGGAGGATGCTGTACATACATACATATATATATGCATCATATATATATACATAGATACACATATATATGTATATACATGTACATATATACTCCCTGGAATTATGTATATATGTATATGTGTGTATACATCATATATGTATATACAGTTGAAGCTGTTAATAGCTATAATTCTATCAACATGACAAAGAATACCGATGCTTTTATAACCAGATTTCTATCTTGCTTTTGAATGGATGGTATCTACTGTGTGGTTTATCTGATCATACATTGATATACTAATAAAAATCTTGCCTATACTTGTGTTAAATTAATCTGGAAGCCAATATCAATCCAAACAAATATGTATCGAGCAGGTCAGCAAATGACATTTGAATTTACAGTCTGCAGGCTGAGCCCATGGAAAACACATTACCTGAAAAACACCTAAACCGATCTCCACAGCCCTCTTCAGTTGGACAGCCTCGTTCAGGGTTGCAAGATTGTGTTTCAAAAGCACTGCCCACACATGGATGGCCTCCATATTGCCCATAAACAGCAATGGAACGCCTTCGAGTCTGGACATAAAGCAGAAGACCTCATTGTATTTTAAATTTTAGTTTTCTCAAATTTTCTTGAGTAAGAAAATCTGAGAATTAGTTCAATCTGAAAAACACTATCCAAGAACATGTACAGGAGTAGAAGCCCCCAAAATCAGCGAGCCTACAGGCTCAACGCCAGTTGAGTCGCTCTTTACAGAGAACTCCCAGCTATAGGTTTACTTTCACTGTTGAGTGATGAAAAATCTTCCTGGTGACTCCCTGGAAAGGAAATATATTACAATACAAAATAACATTAAGGCCAGAGGTATGTTCTGGGCGTTAAGTAGAAAAAGTGAAATGCATTTTTGTTGGAGGAAATGGAAGGTATCTTAGTCAGGGTTTGTATTCCTGCACAAACATCATGATCAAGAAGCAAGTTGGGGAGGGAAGGGTTTATTCAGCTTACACTTCCACATTGCTATTCATCACCAAAGGAAGTGAGGACGGAACTCAAGCAGGTCAGGAAGCAAGAGCTGATGCAGAGGCCATGGAGGAATGCTGCTTACTGGCTTGCTTCCCCTGACTTGCTCAGCTTGCTTTCTGGATCTCATGGAGGCACTTCCTCAAGGGAGGCTCCTTTCTCTGTGATAACTCCAGCTTGTGTCAAGTTGACACACAAAACCAGCCAGTACAGAAGGGAATAGGCAAAAAGGCTAAGATGAACTGAATGGAGTTAAGGAAACCTTAATAATCATGATAGTGGTTGACTTGAGCTGAGTCTTCTAGAAGAAGATAAGAAATGAGACAAGGGAAAAATAAACAGAGAGAAATGTACTGATGTCGAGGCCAAGCTTACTAAATGACCATGAGCAATCCAAACGCTAAGGGATGTTAACAATCGGATTTTACTTGCTGATGGAGAATTGAGCTCTTTGAGGAAAAAAATATGTTAAAAGCAGACCTCTTGTAAAAAGAAGAAAATGGAACAAGTTGCCTGACTGACTGAGAAATTCATTATTCCTCAAATTCGCTTGGTTCACATTCAGTGTGAAACCGTGTGTTTAATGCTTACACAAGCCAAAGATCTTCACTATCTTCTCTCTCTGCTGGTGGCCTCCTCTCTCGTTCTTGCCCCCTATGCTGTCTAGTTTTATGTCAACTTGCACAAGCTAGAGTTACCTGTAAAGGAGGGAGCCTCAGTCGAGAAAATGTTGCCATAACTTCCAGCTGTGGGGCATTTTGTCAATTAATGATTTTAATGGGGACAAGAGCCCTGCTCATTTGTGCATGTTGCCAACCCTGAGCTTGTGGTCCTGAGTTCTCTAAGAAAACAGGCTGGGCTAGCTTTAAGAAGCAACAGTTAGAAGCACTCCTCCATGGCCCCTACATCAGCTCCTGCCTCCAGGTTCCTGCCCTGCTTGAGTTCCTGTCCTCACTGCTTTTGATAATGAACAGTTATGTGGAACTGTGAGTGAGATAAACGCTTCCCTCCCCAAGCTGCTTTTGGTGTTTCTCAGCAATAGTAACCCAAACTAAAATAACCCTTCTCTATTAACAAAAAGATACTATCTCATTGCCAGAGAGGTCAAACC
The DNA here is from genome assembly GCA_021653895.1 of Mastomys natalensis. Taxonomy (NCBI): domain Eukaryota; kingdom Metazoa; phylum Chordata; class Mammalia; order Rodentia; family Muridae; genus Mastomys; species Mastomys natalensis. Next base: position 69,359 of record JAJTUV010001445.1, read on the forward strand.
TTGAATGTCAATCAACAAGGAAGAATAAATATATAAGACAATTTTAGATTTACTCATCCATTTTATGTTGACTTGCAAGCGGGTAGACCTGGGACAAATGGTCCCACTATGTGATTTGGACTCTGAGTGAGTCTTTATCAGCCTCAGCCTGGCCCTGGCACCTTGCATTGAAGTTAAGATCAGCGTTGTAAGAAATGGGGCCAAGTAAAGTTTCTTAATATGTTTTAGTTTCTCTCTTTAACTAATGAAACATTGCCATGTAACTTTTCTTTGCTACCTTTTCTGAGTTCAGAGCACAGACTGTGTACTTAGCACAGGGATGTTTTTCCTTCCCCACGTTGTCAGCCAGGCCCTTAAAGATCTCCACGGCAGCATTCTCAGCTCTCTGACCCTCCTGCCCTTCCTCATTTTCACCTGTTCCTTTCTGAATAAAAAGCGTGTTTCATCAGCAGGAGTTAAACCCACTGCACAATGGCCTTCATCAAAGAAAAAAATCGCTTGCATGAAAACACTCTCCGTCTGTCTTTCTATCTAGATTTCATTTTTATTTCGGTTTTTAAATTATTAAAATGACAAATGTGCACTTGCTGTTTCTTTTAAATTTTTTTGCCTGGTTTTTCATGTGTTTCTCCTCTGAAATCGGTCATCATCTATTATGTTTGCTAAATGCCAAGTTTCTCATTTGCATAACTTGTTTTTGAAAACAGCGCTCGTATGCATAGTAAAAGAATGCTTCATAAATAAATGATGATCAAACGGCATGGTTCCTGCCAATAATCTCGGCACTTGGGAAGCTAAAGCAGGAGGCTAGCCATGAGTTCAAACGCCAGCCTGGGCTACTGAATAAGGCTTGGTTTCAAAAAAGAAAAAGATGATGATGATGATGATGATGATGATGATGAGAGGGAGAGAGATGGTAGTGATGATGATGATGGTGATAGTGCTTGGAGAAAGCTCCATGGTAGAATGCATCCAGCAAGCCCAATAACCTGGGTTTGACCACAAACAAGTACTACAAAAGAAATTAGGTGGAGAAAATAATGCTGAAGAAGATTCAAGACAAAAGTTGTCTTCTGTGATAGAGCTGTTATTCTGTGCCTGATCTTAGTCACAAGACCAAGGCATGATAGGTCTGTTATTTTAATAGTTTAACCTTGGGGTGACAAGATGGCTCAGTGTTTAAAAGCGCTTGGCTTGCTGCCAAGTCTGATTATCAGAGTTTAATTCCCAAGACCTGCATTGTAAAGAAAGATAACTGACATTACAAATTGTTCTCTGACCTCCACACATGCCCATAAATATACATATATGCATATGTATACACATATGCATATATATACATCATATACACAGATACTATTTTTAAATACAATAAAAGGGTTGAAAATAGTTTGCTTTAAATATGTACTTTATCCAAACTGAACCATTTAAAATATTTAGCCATTCAAATGCTCAGGACCTTTAAAACAAACATTGTATCCTAAGAAAATTATAGGAACATATGACTGATAAAAATGTTCATTAAAGTTTTACTGATAGCTTAAAAAAATGGATCTAGTACTTGGGATATAGTGGATCATAAATTTGAGACCAGCCTGGGCTACATAATGAGATTCTGCCCTAAACTAAAAAAGAAAAAAGAAAAGGGGAAAAAGAGAAAAGGAAACAACCTAAATACCAAACAATAAGAAAAATGGGTAAGTTGCATAAAATGTAGCTTCATGTATGTGTTACAAATCCATGCTGATACTTTGTAAACTACTACGATATAAAACCATGGCCAGCCACAAAACCTTGAACATATAATGTCTCCTGCCTCCAAGATGTTCTAGGGTAATGATGGTGCAGAACTTGTAGAAGTGGCCAACCAATGTCTTGTTTAACTTGAGGCCCATGCCCCAAGGGGAGCCTATGCCTGACACTGGATGTCCAGGATAGCCCAGAGAGCTAGGGTAGAACCAAACATGACTGGCCAAAGCAAACAAACAAAAAAACAAACAAACAAAAACAATAAATGATTCCTAATGATACTCTGCTATACTCCTAGATCAATGCCTTTTGTAGTCACCATCAGAGAGGCTTTCTTCAGCAGCCGATGGGAGCAGATGCAGAGACTCACAACCAGACGTTATGCAGAAAGTCTAAGTTGGAGATCTCCATCACACCCCTCCCTGAGCCTCGAAAACAGGGGGAGAAAAGAATTGTAGGAATCAAAGGAGATGTAGCGCACCAAGAGAACTGGCCCACTGAGCCAACTAAGCAGGCTCGAAAGGGCTCACAGAGACTGAAGCTTGAGGCCTACATAGGTCTGCACTAGGTCCTCCGCGTAAATGTTATGACTGTTCATCTTTGTGGGACGCCTAACAGTGAGAGCAGACGTATCCCTGATTCTTTTCCTGCACTTGGAACTCTTATCCTCCTGTTGCATTGCCTGGTCAAGCCTCACTCTGAGGGCTTTCCCCTTGTCTATAGTGTCTTATTTTGTCATGTTTGGTTGTTGTCTCTTGGAGGCTTGCTTTCTTCTGAAGGGAAATGGAGGTGGAGTGAATCAGGGGAGTGGTGAGGTGGAGAGGGACCAGGAGAAAGGGATGGAGAGAAAACTGTGAACAGGATGTATTGTACAAGAGAAGAACCTGTTCTCGATTTTTAAAATCACTTAAAATGATGATGATAATATTTTAAAACTATAAGCATATTGAAAACATAGTCTCGTGAATGAAATTCTCAGAAAACAATAATAAAGTTAATGTTAAAATAAATAAAATAAAGATTATAAACACAGAGAGAGAGATGAAGGTGGAAAAATAAATAGCAAAACAGTAGCATATTTGGTTTTCTTTTTTCAGTACAATTCTGAGTGTTGTTTTTTCTCATTGTACATTTCTGTATTTTCATCAACGATCATTACATAGAAATAAACATATTTTTAGAAGAATTGCACAATATCCAGGTCAAGTCTAGTGATTTATTTTAATACCATTACTTAGTAAATACATTAAAAACATTGAAGATGCTTGATTTGCTCATACTCGGTTTTTATTTGTGAAGTAAAATGGAGCATCCATTTGGTTGTTTGCTGGCATTTGAAATGGGAGGAAACATTGAAACTGGTAAACAAAACACAGATTCTGAACTTTCTTGTATGCTATTCCTGCCTGTTTAATAGAGAATTACTGGGCTACCCTTAACTTTCAGCCTGTATTAGTTAAAAGTAAGCTTTAAATTTTTTCTAGAAAAATATAGATATCACATTATAACACAGTATTGTAAACAAGTCCTGGTATCTCCCTTGAAAATTACTAAAATAAGCATCAAAATACATTAACACTAATTAGTGAACATTCAAAATTAATTTTGTTGTCATACCTACACATAACAATAATGAAGTCAGAAGTTTCATAGGAGCCTACCTGAGTCTTTGTACAGCCATTGCACTCTGACCAAGGGCCATAGGAGTCCCACTTGCAGTTGACTGGAGAGGAGGCTCTGTCACAGCACCAGATTTTCATTATGAGATAGGTGGTGTGATTAGCAAGGGACACAAAGGATAAATAAGAATAGTCAAAAGTCATCAAAAGCACCTCATCATGGGACAGTGGTGATCATCTATAACCCAGCCCCTGCCAGAAAGAGGCAGGAAGATCAAAAGTTTAAGGTCATGCTCAGATACTCAATGAGTATAAAGACAGCCTAGGCTACATGGGATCCTGTCTCAAAAAATGAACAAGAAAAATGTGGTTTAAAATACATTGTATACTTACATGAAAATGTCAAAATGGAGCACATTATTTTGTATAATTATTATATATTGGTTAAGACAAAGAAATACTATCAAAATTTTCAAAGAGGTATTATAAGTATCCTAAAATATATGAAAATGGGAAGAGAAGTACCTATTTTTACTATCTTACTATTAAAAGTAAGATACAAAGTACTGTTAACAATATAGGCTATAGAAATAACGAGGTAAGCTGTTGACTATTGATAAAAAGATAGAAGCACATAAATTTATAATTTATAATTATCATATACTGTATCTAATATAATAAATTTCATAATGCTGTTCATACTGGCTAGTTTTACATAAACTTGACACAGCTGGAGTTATCGGAGAGCAGGGAGCTACAATTGAGAAAATGCCGCCATAAATGGATCAGGCTGTGAGCAAGCCTGAAAGCATTTTCTTAATTAGTGATTGATGGAAGAGGGCCCAGCCTATGGTGGAGGGTACAATTTCTGGACGGGTGGCCCTGAGTTTTATAAGAAAGTAAGTTGAACAAGTCATTAGGAGCAAGCCAGTAAACAGCACTCCTCTGTGATCTCTGCATCAGCTCCTGCCTCCAGGTTCCTGCCCTACCTGAGTTCTTGTCCTGACCTGCTTTAAGTGATAAGCAAATGGGGGTCATAAGCCAAAGAAACCCTTCCCTCTCCATGTTTCTTTGGTCATGGTATTTCATCACAGCAATAATAACCCTAAGATATAAGATTCATTATGAAAATATAAATAAAGGAGTAGTCTAAGTAAAGAAAATAGGTGAGAATATTTAGGAGGAAAGAATTGTGCCTTGGAAGAAACTCAGTAATGATTTGAAGACCTATCCAGAAACCTGATAGACAGGTTCTAAGACCCTGTGAGTACTTAAAAAATAAAAACAAAGCAAATCAAAATAAAACAAACAAACAATCTAGCAAAGGCTATATTACAGTAATTTATATTTAAATGTCCTCCATACTCACTTGAGCCCCTTCTCAAGTACACACACATGTGAGCAAATTGAGCTTAATCAATGCCACTCACATCAAGGATATGTGGGTTTTAGAGCTGCTCTCCTGTGGTACTAAACTATGGCTGTGAGGAGAACAGTTGGGTTAGTCCTCAAAGGTCAAAGATGACTTGTAAAGCGATCATGGAGTCTGGATTCTTGATTCGTAGACTCTTAGCACATTAACACTAGGTTGAGAGACTTCTTGGGTTCAGATAATTCTTGAATCCTAAAGCTGAAAGATCATCCTAAAAGTAGTGAATCCCATTCTGTAGTGTGCACTGAAGGAAACTTAGTAGCCTGTTCACACATAGTAATAGTGAGTCAAACTTCTAAATGTTTGACCCTTAGACAATGCTCTGAATTTACTGTTGCTTGCCTACCTGTGCCCTAGGGAGAAACAGATGTCTTCCCCAAATATGGGGGCTTAGTATGGACACTCTATAATCTCCCCTCCTGTCTCCTTCATTGCCCTACACAGAAGGAACCCTCAGACACTCCCATGTTGGCCTCAGGACCTTGGTTGCCAGTAGACTTTGTATGCTGTCCGGTTCCTTGCACCGGTCCTGACTTATTCCAATAGTCTCATCAAGGGAACTGGCCAGTTCCCATCAATTCAACAGTGAGAATAATGCAAGGGTGTCAGTAAACGATGCTGGCATTTATCCAGCCTTCGGGAACCAATAAAACTAATTTTTTTAATTAAAATTAAATATGTTTGACCTTTAAAACCCAGAAAATGTTTAGCAAGGACTAGATTTGAAGACAAATATTGCTCTTGGTCTGCAGCAGCTCTCTGAATGAAGGTAAAATCTTGGAACTGGAACTGGAACAAAAACCATGAGGTTTCTTCTTTAAAGGAAAAACTTAAATAAGAATAAAGCAAAATTATTATATTTTCTGAAAACATGGAAAGTTGAGGTGCATAAACACATCTAAACTGCTATAAAAGTTAAACTATTCTAAAGAATAGTTTATTCTTTATTCTAAAGAATTTACTACTTTTTACATATTTTAAATTTCCATACAAAATCCAAAATATTCTTACCTTAAGAAGATTTGAAACTCTGCTATAAATCCCACCAAAATTAACAAGCTTGTTGCCTAGGAAAGAAGAAATGAAATATTACTTTAGCTTTCATTTCCTTAATGAGTTATAAATAAATACGTTCACTTAAGTGTGGATTTGTGGGTTGGGAGAAGATGAGTGGAAGAGCCATATAAAAGATAAAGACTTTTCTTTTTGAGATTCGGTTTTAAATAGAAGCTTGAAGGTTCTTCAGTAAGAAAAAAAAATTAAAAATAGAACTACCATATGATCCCTCAATCCCACTACTGGCTATATATCCCAATGAAATGAAATCAGTATGCCAAAAAAGTTATCTTCACACCCATATTTATTGCCGGATTAGTCACAATAGCTAAGAGAAGAAATCTAACAGTGTTCATCATTAGATGAAAGAATTAAGAAAAGGGTAGTAAGAGGAGACAAGGAACAGTAGCTCACTGATGCTTCCCTAATTTGCATAAGATTGTATTTGACCCCCCCACCCCAGTTTGGGAGAGCCAGGATGGTGAGGAGAAAACACACACAATGTAATACCCTTGAGCCTAAAAGAGGAAAGCTTCCTGCTTGCAACACTTATGAACTTAGAAGGTAGTATGTTAAACAAGATAAGCCAAGTACAAAAGGAGAAATACCACAGGATAAAGCCCTCTTATAACTGTTATCTAACAATGTTGAACTCAAAAAAAAAAAAAAGAGTGGACAAGACTGTGGGGTAGCTAACCCCAGCCAGTGCAACCCCTACACCTACGGTTCAGGGAGCATGGTAGAAAGGGTGGCAGAAAGATTAAAGGGGAATATGACACCTGCTATAAGGTAGGGTGTTTTCTACCTGAGAAATCGCAAAACTATGATCGTCTAAACAAGTTCAGCATGCCAGCATGGCTGGGGGAATCTCACAAAACCCAGCCCTAGATGAGGCACCATAGACAATCGCTGGTTGCTGGGCAAAGGAGCGTCGATTTTCTATAAAAATATAATCTCATGAGTTATTCAATCCCAAGTGGTCAGTACTAAATACATGTACATAAGAGGAACACTAAATAGACTCAGCAGGTTTTATTATTGGTGTGTGTGTATATGTGCACGTGCGGTGTGTGTGTGTGTGTGTGTGTGTGTGTGTGTGTGTGAGAGAGAGAGAGAGAGGGAGAGAGAGAGACAGAGACAGAGAGACAGAGACAGAGAGACAGAGAGAGGAAGATGCTACTCAGGGCAGACTTGTAGATGAATAAGGGACAGAGGCAAACAAAGAGGACTTTGTAACTGAAAGGAAAATGTTTAGACATGAATATCTAGGAAGGCTAGTGGAATAACTCTGAATAAAACAATATTAGAAGCCGGGCGGTGGTGGCCACGCCTTTAATCCCAGCACTTGGGAGGCAGAGGCAGGAGGATTTCTGAGTTCGAGGCCAGCCTGGTCTACAGAGTGAGTTCCAGGACAGCCAGGGCTACACAGAGAAACCCTGTCTCGAAAAACCAAAAAAAAAAAAAACAATATTAGAAAGACCACTCACAGGGCACCTTGATTGTATAAATGGGAGAACGGAGACTAAGCATCAACATTCATTCACTGATCTCTTCTGACCACAGATGTCACATGACCAGCTGCAGGAGCCTTGGAGACCCCCACAAAGGACTGCATCTTGCACAGGAGCTAAAATAAACCCTTCCTTCCTGAAGTCACTTTTGCCAGGGTGCTTTTAAACAGAAAACAGAGAGTCCCTAAAATGGGAGCAATTTGTTTTCCTAACCTTTAGAAAGAGAATAATACACATGGAAAATAGAACAGTCTTGCGCACAAGCTGACTATAAGTAATTGGTTTAGAATTCGCCACGTTGAAAAAGAGGGAATGAACTGTGTCTGTGACATTCAGCTGGATCTACAGTGCCTTCAGTTCTTTGCTCTTGTGTTTCATCCTCAAATGAACACTAGATCGCCTGGCTCTGCTAATAGATTCCAGTTGATGGGCCAGCCCCTGATTTCACTGATTCTAAACTGAACTCAAATCTAGGAGGGCAGATGACATCACTGTCTTGTAACTAGCTCAGAGAGAAGTTCCTTGGCTCTGAATCCCTCTTCAACAGCTCAGCCCCAAGTCCCCTCCTATTCAGGTGATACTGAAAGAATCAAGGGGAATTCTGGAACCGTTCTGGGGAGTTTAGCCGCCATGGATGGAGAAGGAGATCAAACATCATTCCTCCTTTAAAATGCCAGACATGGAGATCACTTCTGCTATTTGATAGCTCCAGGCTTCCCCGTATCTCCCTTGTTGGAAACATATCACAAAAGCATGCTTTCCGGGTTTGCTCTAAGAATGTAAACATCATGTACTTTTAAAGACAAGCAGAAACTGCATGCATCTTGGAATGGAACCAGTGCTTCATCTGTTGGCATCAGACCAGCCAATTAAAAGGAGAGGGAAAGCATATTTATTGTCATGACATTGAAATGTTATCAATTGATGACATGAAATGCATTTTAAACATAAAACAATTATTAAGATGTGTCATCTTAAAATAAGGAAGGAAATTGATTGACAGTTAATACAAGTATTAGAGAAAACAGGTTAGCTAGGTGATTTCCTTTTTGGAGTAACAAGTGTTCTAAATTGTTAAATGAACCTACAAGGCACAGTAAAAATAAATTCCAAATTAGACTGTAAACCAAAATTTGTAAGGCTTCCTTGTTGTTGTAACATTGTAGCCTTAAGTCCATCAACTTTGCAATTTACATTCAACTTTTAACTATTTCATTCAAAAGGTACTGAAGATCTACATCTTGGCCCTTCTCCCCACCTCACTGAGCATGGATTCTGGACAAACGGACAGCACAGAAACTGTGGGGCAATCCACATCCTCCAGTATGATAATGCAACATCTTTGTTTTAAATATCAAATCCGGCTCAATCGGTAAGGCCCCTGCTGTGCATGCATAAGGATGTGAGTTTGGTCCCTGGCATCCGCAGGAGGCATGTAGATCCTTGTGCTCACAGGTAAGCACTTGGAAAACCAGGGATATTAAATACACATGGTTGTCTCTCAAAGAGAAACATGGATACCTGCTTTCCACTCAGAAAGTGGGAGTGAATGTGGTTAATATTCATTAACCTGGTGACCTCTGCTCTATCTGGATGACCTGGTGGAGTTGGCTCCTTCTCACCCTTATCTTGAGCCTCTTTATCTCAGTCAATCTACAGCACTGTCTTCCTCCAGACCCTTGTCCTGAGTTTGTTTACCTTGGACCTTCTTCCTTAGTTAATCCATAGAACCTATCTTTATGGAAGATGTCATTTGGACTTTACCAAAATTTTAATGTCATCATGTCTTAAGTACATGGGATTGGGTTAGCATCAGGACACTTTTCCAGATTGTGCTGTACTTAATAATGCCTAAAATAAACTACCTAGTGTCAGACTTTCAAAGTTTGAACCAACATCAGCTATCTGAGTTGTATTAAACCGAATACCCTTCTTGGCTCCCTTGGTTTGACACTCTGATGGCTGTGGTGCTTATAGAAACTGCCCCCAAACCCCGCATGCTCAAACAAGCATCCTCATAAAACACCAAGCACAGCAGCATAGACCTATGATCCCAGTACTGAGGAGGTAGAGACAGGAAGATCTAGCCAGCCAGTCTAGCCATACTGGTGAGTGAGAAAGAGAAGAGAAAAGAAAAGGGAAGGGAAAGGAAGGGAGGGAGGGAGGGGAGGGAGAGGGAGGGAGGGAGGGGGGGAGGGAGGGAGGGAGGGAGAGGGAGAAAAGGGAAGGGAACCAGCAATTGAGGAGATGCCCTGTGGCATGCACACATACATATGAACACACAAATTATAATAGCAATTCCAACTTGTTTTTCCATCCTAAAATTTCACCCTGTAATAATGATTTCTGTCTTTGGTTGTTCATTGCATAGTAACTTTTTTAAAAAGTATTCAACTGTTTTATGATGGTTTAGCATGTATGTAGACAAACCCATATTATATTATATTATTATATTATTATATTATTATGTTATATTTTATTATATTATATTATTATATATATTTTTATATTATTTATTATTTTATTATATTTATTATATTATATTTAATTATATTATTATATTATATTATTATATTATATTATTATATTATAATAATTATATTGTCTGCCCTCACGGTCCTGCCCTTTACTCAAGATTTATTATTAACTTTCCAAAGCTACAGATTCATTTCCATAAAGCTTCTATCATCTAATCAGACCTTACTGATGGCCCGAAATGAAAACTAAAAACAATCAACTGTACACAGCTTATGCTTAGAAGTAACAATGGTGCCATTGTGTTCCTTTACCGCTTTCTCAGGATTTCCTAAATCGCCTTCTTTTATCAACCCTATCAGATTATAATTTAACTGCAAACTAGAAAAAACCGACTCACTTTGGTGAACTATTACAATTTTACTTATGTAAAGATTAGTTTTAAATCACTTATAGACCTTTCCCCTCAGTGCTTTCCATGTCTTGCTCTTCGTTTGAGTTCTTTCAGTTAAGTGTGACCTTCCCCTTTGAGATGCCTTTAAGTCTATAAGGCATACATTATTATCTTACCTGCATGTTGGAAACACTCAGGGAAGAAGAGAACAAGAAAATTTCATCTGTAAAGACAGGCAGGCTTTTGTCTCTCCCACAGACTGTCCTGTTCTGGATTCGTTTTCCACTCATTTATAAAGCCGGCTGTACTGAGTGTCAACCAGATTCTCCAGGGACACAGAGAGCCTGCCTCTGTACTTGATCTGTGCCTTGAAGCCAGATGCATTTTGTCAGTTACACAGACCCTTGCTGCAGCCAGCTGGGACCATTTGGAAGTTACAGATATGTTTCTGGGAAGTGTATCTGTTAATCAGAGAAAAAAAAAAACAGTAAATGTCTTCAGTTCAGCATTTAAGTGATTTCCAACCAAAGGAGACTCTGTAACGAAAGGGCTAAACGTCTTTACTATTTTAATCTACTAAACTGACTGCATGTTTTCATGATTCTCTTAAAGGGTATTATAAAGCAGATTTTGAGATTGCTTTGTGAAAGGAGAGTTCTTGGTTCATTTTCTGTTTTTATAACTAAATACTTGAGACTCAGACCTTTAAAATGTAGAATTGTATTTGCCTCATAGTTCTGAAAACTAAGAAGTACAAGAGCATGGACCAGCATCCACGTAATATCCGTAAGAGTTTGTCTTTAAGTGTCATGACACAGGGTATCACCTGGTGAGCCATCGTAAATATGGTAGCCAAGTCTCTCTTCTGTGTCATATAAAAACTGCCAGTGCTAAAAATAGGAGCCCCAGTCTCATGACCTATCTGTTTTTAGAGGCCTTACCTCCAAAGAGTATTAACGTATGATGGATTCTAAATTTTCAACTAAATGATAACACTAATGTATGAAGGTACTAAATTTTGGACGGTGAATTTAAACTGTAATAGAGTGGATGTAGTTCTTTTTCTGTGAAAAGTAAATTCTATGTTCGAGAATGGATTTTTTTTTTATTGGATATTTTATTTACATTTCAGATGTTATCCCTTTCCCTTCCCCACACCCAGGAACCCCCATCCCATCCCCCCTCCTCCTGCTTCTATGAGGATGTTCCCCCACCCACCTACCCACTCCCACCTACCCACCCTTGAATTCCCTCACACTGGGGCATCCAGCCTTCACGGAACCAAGGATCTCCTCTCCCACCTATGCCTGACAAGGCCATCCTCCCTACATATACAGCTGGAGCCATGGGTCCCTCCCTATGTGCTCCCAGGCTAGTGTTTAGACTCTGGGAGCTCTGGTTGGTTGGTATTGTTGCTCTCCTCATGGGCCAAACCCTTCAGCTCCTTCAGTCTTCTCTCTAACTCCTCCATTGGGAACCCTATGATCAGCTTAATGGTTAGCTATGATCATCTGCCTCTGTATATCGTCAGGCTCTGGCAGACCTCTAAGGAACAGTTGTATCAGGCTCTGTCAGCATGCACTTCCTGGTGTCCACATCAGCGTCTGCCTTTGGTGACTGCACATGGGGAAAATTGACTTTTTTTTTTTTTTTTTTTTTTTCTGAAAACAAAATGAAGCATAACATTTATGGTGCGACATTCTTTCTTTTTTTTTTTCTTTTTTTTTCTTGCTCACAGATTAATCACAAAAAGTGTTTGGGGTTCCACAGCTTGCATGTGAAGTCAAAGGACTAGGAATCTGTCCTCTTCCACCATGTGAGTTCTGAAACTCAAACTCGAGTGTAGAAGCACTTTTGCCCACTGACCCATCTTGATGCCCAGTTTTCAGTTTTCTTTTTTCTTTTTTTTTTTTTAATTGTTATTTTATTTATTTATATTCATTATGTTATCCCCTTTCCCGGTTTCCCCTCTGGAAACCCCCTATCCCATCCTTCCTCCCCTTGCTTCTATGAAGGTGCTCCCCCATCCCCCACCCCCACTCCCACCTCATCACCGTAGCATTTCCTTATGCTGGGGCATCAAGCCTTCACAGGACCAAGGGCCTCTCCTCCCATTGATGCCTGACAAGGCCATCCTCTTCCATATATGCATCTGAAGTCATGGGTCCCTCCATTGTACTCCTTTGGTTGGTGGTTTAACCTTGGTTGGTTTTTTTAGGTCTGGGGGGTCTGGTTGGTTGATATCATTGTTCTTCCTCTGGCAGTTTTCTTTTTTCTAAGAGTTATTTTATTTCATGTGTATGAGTGTTTGCATGCATGTATGTATGGGCACCATCCATGTCCATGTCTGGTGTCCTCAAAGGTCACAAGACAGCATTAGATTCCCTTGAATTGGAGTTATGGATAGTTGTAAATCACCACGTGGATTCTGGGGATTGAACCCCTCTGCAAGAGCAGCAAGTGTTCTTAACTGCTGAGCCATCTCTCCAACTCTGATTCAGCTTTTTTAAAGAAGCAGACTCATAAAATGTGTTACCACAGTCTCAGCTGTGATGCTAGAACTCACTGCTTCCTTTGTTATGGTCCTGGAGGGAACAGTAAGTGTACTTAATCTCTGGCAGCATCTGAGACAGAAGAGAAGAGAAGTGTTCCCTTCCTGAGTTAGGATTCAGAAGGGCAGACAGACCTAACAGAACCATGACTTTAGCAGACCCACAGAGGGTAGAATTCTGGGAAGGAAAAGCACATTATCTCATTGAAGTGATAAATATTCCTCCCAGCTCAAAAGCCTGGTGTTAGGTGAATCTACCTTCCTAAGCCACGTGACTGAGCAGCCCAATTAGAACGTTAGGTCTCCACCCAGGCCACTAATTCCATTCTCTTGACCAGAAGGAAATAGCTTTGCCTTGATGGACCTTTAATGCTACAATGTCACATGGGTGCTTATCTGTTTGGAATTCCAACAGGGAAACCATTAGGATAAGAGTTTTCAATATAGATGCTGTCTGCACTGCTGGTAGTTCGGCTGCCGGCATAAGCTCCGTGAACTGTTTCAAACGTCCTTTGGAAACTAGTGCGCAGAAAGCTCTTACGGAAGAACAGGAACTGTGGGTCGGGATGAGTCAAAGGGTAGGTGATGTGTACTACAGGGAAGGAACGGAAGCATAACTTGGAATTTTTCAGTTGAAAAAAAGATAGACAAAACCTTTCTTTACAAGATAGACAAAAGTCTAAAGAGATTCTCAGAAGTAGCGATTAGGTAGGATTTCAAGTGTGACTCCAGAAGTGAAGGAATTAACAGTAAGCTAATGAGGAAGGAAATCGCGATTCAAGGAAGAAGAAGTAACTCTGGAGAACGACATATGTGCTCTGGGGAAGCACCCAGCATATTCCTGCAAGTCAAGGCGTCTTCAGGAAGGTCGGGGGTCACCCCACTTATGTAAGGAGAGCTATCAGTGTGAAAAAACACAGCTGGAGTCGTGGAATCTTCTGGCAACTGATCTGAATGAAGCATAAAACATAAGAAACATCCCATTTGGAGAGCAAGAAAAAAACCTCCAAAAAAAAGCAAAAAACAAAACTCAAGATTATAGAAATAAGTAAACAGAAGGAAACAATGTCATTAAGGCAGTTCGGGGAACTTCAAGGAGAAGAGGCCAGTTGGTAACTGAGAAATGGAGGTCAGGGGAAGAGATACTAAGGAACACCACGCCACCCCACGACAGCACACTTGTTGGTAAACTTAAAAACACATTTTCCAACTTTTTTTTTTTTTGCCACAGGCTCTAGTACTGCAAGATACTTCCAGGAAGAAAAAGAAAAAAAAAAATAAAACAAAGCTTAATTTATGGCTTAATTAGAGTGTAAGTGTATAAAATAAAATTAGATTGGGAAGCTTCCAAGATTCCGACTTTAGGGGCCTGGTGAGGTCAGACTTTGTTCTCTAAGGAAGATGCAAGCTCATGTGGAATGGAAAATGGCCAACAGCATCCTTGGCCTTGTAGGGATGCCAGCAGGTCCTGCACTGGTCATGACCCTCAAAATGTCTCCGGTGCCAAATGTCCCCTGGGGCAAAATGCCCATCACATCCCTGGAACTGAGAATCTCTGCTTCACCATCTTTTCCTGGAAAATGCCCTGGCTCATATCCTCAATAGAGAGCAATACTTGGATTGAACCTCTTTAGCCCAGACTTCCCGAGTTCGTTTGACATGCCCCACACTCCCATTTGTTACCAGTTACTGTGTGAGCATTTTTGGTAAATAGCATCTGAACCAAAATAAATCCCTGGAAGGGAAAAGCAGGTTTCTGCCTAACAGGAGGGGTAGCCAGAACACAGCCCTCATCATCTCTGTTACCCATTTCTCCTCACTTTCTTGGGATATGACAACATCCACTACTCCTGGGAAACTTTTAGGCCACTTGTGATAGCAGGACACTGTTTTGTTCCACCACAAGTATCTACATGGACCCAGTACGCGCTTCTGTGCGTGTGTGTTCTATTTGAAGGATAGTGGTTTAGCGTGCCTATTTAATTTACTAATCATTTTATTGAATTGGGAACAAAACTGGAACAATTCAATTCCAGTAGATCCAGCTGCCTTTGGGAGTTGGGGAAGAACAAACTTCCTTGGGAAGAATAAACCTCCCTTTTTCTCTTTTGCACTGAGACTAACAGGTCAGAACTGAACGTGCCAGGAAGCGGATCGAAGAAGCAACAGCATCCTCTAGCGGCACGAGGCTCCAGGCTCTACAGTAAAACAACAGCATCTGGCTCTAGCGTTAAGCCACTCAGGAGCAAGGAATCTTCCTAAGCTCCGGGGCAGGAGCTTGTTAGGCTAATAAGTACTCCAGGTGGTATCTCTTCTCCATTAAAGTGTCACTGTATGAATAGTTTGAGAATGAAAAATGGCTGCCAGGCAATGCTTTATCCAAAGGAAGGTTTCAGCAAAATGATGTTAAGCACTTTATCATCGCCGAGTAAGAAGCCGTGCTTCCTTGCTGATAACACCGCACTAAACACGGATTTGTGCGTTAAGGAAGTTCACAAGAGTTCTCTTGACACCTTGTTTTGCATGAGAATGTTCTTAAAATTTAAATATTTGAAAAAAATATTTAGAGGACTCTTCGCTTCCCTCTGGACAGAAGTCCACCCTAGACAAGCCTTTGCCCTGGATGCCCCAAAGGCTGCAGATGGCAAAGGTCAGATTAGAATCAAGAGGTAATATTATGTCACTACAGTCTCCAAAAGTGGCTGGCACTTAGTAAATATAGGAGAAGGCCTGGATTCGTTTGTGTTTCTGAATACTGTTAGGAATTTCCTTGTTGCTGTTGCTGTCTGCAGTACATACTGCGGCAGTTGTCTGCAAACCCGAGATACATTTCTTTTGGTTTAATTGGAATTCAAGTGAAACAGCTCTGAAAAGGAGGAGGCAAACTGCGCAGGTGCTATGGTTCTTGGAGGACACTGAATGAAGTCAAGTAGGTTACGTGCCAAAGGACAAGTTTCTTTGTTTCATGTATACTTAAAATTATGATGACTCCAACCAGGCAGCATACACTAGCTGGTCCGAGGCCTCCGAGACATATATAGCAGAGGACTGCCAGGTCTGACCTCAGTGAGAGAAAATATGCCTAACCGTGGAGAGACTTGAGGCCCCAGGGAGTGGGGAAGCCTGGTTGGGGCGAGGGAGGGGGATGAAGTTGGGAGGGGATGGAGACAGCCTCTTGTGAGACAGGGGGAGGAGAATGGGATGTGAAACTCGGGAGGATGGACCTGGAGGTAGGTAATGACTGGACTGTTAAAAAATAAATAATTAAAAGTAATAAAAAATAGAATACAATTATGGTGACTAAAAAAAGGTGTGGATTAAAAAAAAAGGTGCAGCATGCAAATTCCTTTTTAAAAAAAAATCAATCACTTCCGAAAACAACAAGCTGTCTCATAATTTTAATCTATATGTCTTCAAACTGTTTTTAAGTCCTTAATACTATATACATTCATCATTATCTTCATCGTCATCATCATCATCATCATTATCTCATCATCATCATCTATTCTGCAGGCCAGAAAAGAAAGAAAACTAAAGGTAAATAAAGATGTAAAGTACTCAATTATAAAACCTCTTTTTAAAGCTTCATTTATTTATATATTTTATGTGTATGAATATTTTGCCTTATATGCATATATACTTTTGTTCCATGTATATGCCTGGTGCCCAAGGAGGCCAGGAGACAGCAATGGATCCTAATATTCCTAATGATATTCTATTATATAGATTGGCATCTAACCCAATTGCCATCAGAGAGGCTCCATCCAGCAACTGATGGAAACAGATGCAGAGACCCACAGCCAAACATCAGTCGGAGCTTTGGGAATCCTTTGGAAGAGGGGGAGGAAGGATTGTAGGAGCCTGAGGGGTCAAGAACACTACAAGGAAAACCCAAACAGCCCTTCCACTGGACCCTGGTCCTTTGCCTGGGGCAGACCCTTAGCTGGTCTGCTCCTGTGGAAACACCTGATCCTGAGACACCCTAGAGGGACCTACTGCACCCAGAGCAGAGGGTAAGACACCTTGCCCACTACCCCACACCCCAGAGTTACAACTAGGAGCCAGGTGGGGCATAAGGAACTAACAGGCACCCAAACCCCGCCCCTCCAGAATACCACCTCCCTTCTGCCCGGACCCTGGTCCTTCTACCTGGGGCAGACCCTTAGCTGGTCTGCTCTGGTGGAAACACCTGATCCTGAGACAACCTAGAGGACCTACTGCATCCAGAGCAGAGGATACTTAGCTGGTCTACGCCTGTGGAAACATCTGATCCTGAGACATCCTAGAACACCTACTGCATCCAGAGCAGAGGGAGCTTAGGATCACAGGAACACAGAGACATCTGGAATCCGAGGAGATCTGTCACAAACAAGATAACTGGAAAGACAGACTCCAGTCAGACACAGTGAGCACAGGTAACACTAGAGTCAACCAGATGGCGAAAGGCAAGCACAAGAACACAAGCAACAGAAACCAAAGTACCTGACATCATCAGAACCCAGTTCTCCCAACATAGCAAGCCCTGGATACCACATCACACAGGAAAAACAGGACTCAGAATTAAAATCACTTCTTATGATGATGATAGAGGATTTTAAGAAGGATATAAGTAACTCCCTTAAAGAAATACAGGAGAACACAGGTAAACAGATAGAAGCCCTCAAAGAGGAAAACACAAAAATCCTTTAAAGAATTGAAAGAGAACACAGATAAACAGGTAGAAGCCCTTAAAGATGAAACACAAAAATCCTTTAAAGAATTTCAAGAAAACACAACCAAACAGGTGAAGGAATTGAAGAAAACCATCTAGGATCTAAAAATGGAAATAGAAACAATAAAGAAATCTCAAAGGGAGACTACTCTGGAGATAGAAAATGTAGGAAAGAGATCAGGAGTCATAGACGCAAGCATCACCAACAGAACACAAGAGATAGAAGAGAGAATCTCATGCGCAGAAGATACCAGGAAAACATTAACACAACAGTCAAAGAAAATGCAAAATGCAAAAAGCTTCTAACACAGAACATCTAGGAAATCCAAGACCAATGAGAAGACCGAACCTAAGGATAATAGGAATAGATGAGAGTGAAGAGTCCCAATCTAAAGGGCCAGTAAATATCTTCAACAAAATTATAGAGGAAAATTTCCCCAACCTAAAGAACGAGATACCCATAAACATACAAGAACCTACAGAACACCAAACAGACTAGACCAGAAAAGAAATACCTCCTGTCACATAATAATCAAAAGATCAAATGCACAAAACAAAACAAATAAAAAAAATACTAAAAGCAGTAAGGGAAAAAGGTCAAGTAACATATAAAGGCAGACCTATAAGAATTACACCAGACTTTTTACCAGAGACTATAAAAGCCAGAAGATCCTGGTCTGATATCATACAGACCCTAAGGGAACACAAATGCCAGCCCAGACTACTATACCAGCAAAACTCTCAATCACTATAGATGGAGAAACCAAGATATTCCATGACAAAACCAAATTTGCACAATATCTTCCCACAAACCCAGCACTTCAAAGGATAATTGAGGGAAAATGCCAACACAAGGAAGGAAACTACAACCTAGAAAAAGCATGAAAGTAATCTTCCAACAACCCCAAAAAAAGATAACCACACAAACATAATTCCACCTCTAATAACAAAAATAATAGGAAACAACAATCATTTTTCGTTAATATCCCTTAAAATCAATGGACTCAATTCTCCAATAAAAAGACGTAGACTATCAAACTGGATACATAAACAGGACCCAGAATTTTGCTGCATACAAGAAATGCACCTCAGTGACAAAGACAGACATTACCTCAGAGTAAAAGGCTGGAAAACAATTTTCCAAGCAAATGGACCCAAGAAACAAGCTGGAGTAGCCATTCTAATATCAAATAAAATCGACTTTCAACCAAAATAATCAAAAAAATATAAGGAAGGACACTTCATACTCATCAAAGGAAAAATCTACCAAGAAGAACTCTCAATTCTGAACATCTACGCTCCAAATGCAAGGGCACCCACATACATAAAAGAAACTTTACTAAAGCTCAAAGCACACATTGCACCTCACACAATAATAGTGGGGGATTTTAACTCCCTGCTCTCTCCAATGGACAGATCGTGGAAACAGAAACTAAACAAAGACACATTGAAACTAACAGAAGTTATGAACCAAATGTATTTAACAGATATCTATGGAACATTTCATCCTAAAGCAAAATAATATACCTTCTTCTCAGCATCTCATGGTACCTTCTCCAAAATAGACCATATAATTGGTCACAAAACAGGCCTCAACAGATACAAGAAGATTGAAATAATCCCAAGCATCCTATCAGATCAACACAGACTAAGGCTGGTCCTCAATAATGAAAAAAAACAAGGGAAAATCCACATGCATGTGGAAACTGAACAATGCTCTACTCAATGATGACTTTGTCAAGAAAGAAATAAAGAAAGAAATTAAAGATTTCCTAGAATTTAACGAAAATGAGGAAACATCATACCAGAACTTGTGGGACTCCATGAAAGCGTGCTAAGAGGAAAACTCATAGCTCTAAGTGCCCACAAAAAGAAATTGGAGAGCACACACATTAACAACTTGACAGCACACCTGAAAGCTCTAGAACAAAAAGAAGCAAATACACCAAGAGGATAGGCGTCAGGAAATAATCAAACTCAGGGCTGAAATCAACCAGTAGAAACAGAAAGAACTATACAAAATATCAACAAAACCAGGAGTGGTTCTTTGAGAAAATAAGCAAGATAGATAAGCCTTAGCCAGATTAACCAGAGGGCACAGAGACAGTATCCAAATTAATAAAATCAGATCTGAAAAGGGAGACATAACAACAGAAACTGAGGAAATTCAAAAAATCATCAGATCCTACTCAAACAAAGGCCTATACTGAACAAAACTGGAAAATCTGGATGAAATGGACAATTTTCTAGACAGATACCAGGTACCAAAGTTAAATGAGGAGCAAATAAACCATCTAAACAGTCCCATAACCCTAAAGAAATAGCAGCAGTCATTAGAAGTCTCGCCACCAAAACAAGCCCAGGACCAGATGGTTTTAGTGGAGAATTCTATCAGACCTTCAAGGAAGACCTAATACCAATTCTCTTCAAACTATTCCACAAAATAGAAACAGAAGGAACACTACCCAATTCGTTCTATGAAGCTACAATCACACTCACACCTAACCCTCACAAAGACCCAACAAAGAAAGAGAACTTCAGACCAATCTCTCTTATGAATATTGATGCAAAAATACTCAATAAAATTCTAGCAAACCGAATCCAAGAACACATCAAAACATCATTCATCATGATCAAGTGGGCTTTATCCCAGGAATGCAGGGATGGTTCAATATTCAGAAATCCATCAATGTAATCCACTATATAAACAAACTCAAAGAAAAAAACCACATGATCATCTCATTAGATGCTGAGAAAGCATTTGACAAAATCCAACATCCCTTCATGGTAAAAGCTTGGAAAGATCAGGAATTCAAGGCCCATACCTAAACATACTAAAAGCAATATACAGCAAACCAATAGCCAACATCAAACTAAATGGAGAGAAACTGAAGCATTCCCACTAAGATCAGGGACTAGACAAGGCTGCCCACTCTCTCCCTACCTATTCAATATAATACTGGAAGTCCTAGCCAGAGCAATTAGACAACAAAAAGAATCAAAGGACTACAAATAGGAAAGGAAGAAGTCAAAATATCACTATTTGCAGATGATATGATAGTATACTTAAGTGACCCCAAAAATTCCACCAGAGAACTCCTAAACCTGATAAACGACTTCAGCAAGGTGGCAGGTTATAAAATCAACTCGAACAAATCAGTAGCCTTCCTCTACATGAAAGATAAACAGGCTAAAAAGAAATTAGGGAAATGACCCCTTCACAATAGTCACAAATAATATAAAATACCTCGGGGTGAATCTAACCAACAAGTGAAAGATCTGTATGACAAGAACTTCAAGTCTCTGAAGAAAGAAATTGAAGAAGATCTCAGGAAATGGAAAGATTCCATGCTCTGGATCGGCAGGATCAATATAGTAAAAATGGCCATCTTGCCAAAAGCAATCTACAGATTCAATGCAATCCCCATTAAAATACCAACTCAATTCTTTACAGAACTAGAAAGAGAAATTCTGAAATTTATTTGGAACAACAAAAAACCCAGGATAGCGAAAACCACCCTCAACAATAAAAGAACTTCTGGAGAATCGCCATCCCTGACCTCAAGCTGTACTACAGAGCAGTAGTGATAAAAACGGCCTGTATTGGTACAGAGACAGGCAGGAAGATCAGTGGAATAGAGTTGAAGACCCAGAAATGAACCCACACAACTATGGTCATCTAATCTTTGACAAAGGAGCTTAAACCATCCAGTGGATCAAGGACAAGCATTTTCAACAAATGGTGCTGGTTCAACTGGAGGACAAGCATGCAGAAGACTGCAAATCGATCCATTCTTATCTCCTTGTACAAGCTCAAGTCCAAGTGGATAAAGGACCTTCACATAAAACCAGACACACTGAAACTAATAGAAGAGAAAGTGGGGAAGACCCTCGAATACCTAGGCACAGAGGAAAAGTTCCTGAAAGAACACCAATGGCCTATGCTCTAAGATCAAGAATTGACAAATGGGACTTCACAAAACTGCAAAGTTTCTGTAAGGCAAAGGACACTGTCATAGGACAAAACAGCAACCAACAGATTGGGAAAAGATCTTTACAATCCCACATCCGATAGAGGACTAATATCCAATATATACAAAGAACTCAAAAATTAGACTCTAGCAACCAAATAACCCTATTAAAAAATGGAGTAAGGAGCTAAACAAAGAATTCTCAACTGAGGAAATGCGAACGGCCGAGAAGCACCTAAAGAAATGTTCAGCATCCCTTGGTCATCAGGGAAATGCAAATCAAAACAACCCTGAGATTCCACTTCACACCAGTCAGAATGGCTAAAATCAAAAACTCAGGTGATAGCAGATGCTGGCGAGGATGTGGAGAAAGAGGAACACTCCTCCATTGTTGGTGGGATTGCAAGATGGTGCAACCACTATGGAAAACAGTCTGGCGGTTCCTCAGAAATTGGACATATCACTACCTGAGGACCCAGCTATACCACTCCTGGGATATACCAGAAGATGCTCTAACACATAACAAGGACATATGCTCCACTATGTTCATAGCAGCTTTATTTATAATAGCCAGAAACTGGAAAGAACCCAGATGCCCTTCAACAGAGGAATGGATACAAAAAATGTGGTTCATTTATACAATGGAATATTACTCAGCTATTAAAACAATGAATTTGATAAATTCTTATATAAATGGATGGAACTAGAAAATATCATCCTGAGTGAAGTAACCCAATCACAAAAGAACATACATGGTATTCACTCACTGATTATTGGATTTTAGCCCAGAAGCCTGAAATACCCAAGATTCAACTCACAGACCACATAAAGCTCATGAAGAATGATGACCAAGTAGTGGGGGCTTCAGTCCTTCTTAGAAGGAGTAACAAAATACTCAAGGGTGCAAATATGGAGACACAGTGCAGGACAGAAACTGAAGAAGAGACAGACCATTCCACCTGGATATCCATCCTATGTGCAGTCACCAAAGGTAGAGGTTGATGTGGATGTCAGGATGTACATGCTGACAGGAGCCTGATACAGCTGTCTCCTTAGAAGACTGCAAGAGTCTGACATACTCAGAGGCAGAAGCTCACAGCTAACCATTAAACTGATCATGGGGTTCCCAATGGAGAAGATAGAGTAAAGGCTGAAGGAGTTGAGAGGATTCGCGACACCATGAGGAAAGCAACAATCCCAACCAACCAGAGCCCCCAGGGTCTAAACCACCAGCCTGGGAGCGCTTAGGGAGGGATCCATGGCTCCAGCTATATATGCAAGGGAGCTATATATATAAGTGGGAGAAGAGATCCTTGGTCCCACGAAGGCTGGACATGGGGGGGGGGATATTCAAGGGTGGGGAAGTGAGGTACGGGGGAGGGTGGGTGGGGGTACACCAACGTGGAGGCAGGAGGATGGGGGAAGGGATAGTGAGTTCCTGGGAGGGAGGGGGGGAAATGGGGTAAGGGGAGAATATCTGAAATGTAAAAAAAAAATTTCCAATTAAAAAAAAAAAAAAGAAAAAAAAAATACAGACCTTTTCTTCTTTCTCTCCAATTTGGGTTCTTTGATTTTTTTTTCCTATCTAAAACCCCCACATTCACTTCAGCATCCACTAGAAGTAAGAAGATCTTTGATCTTGTTTCTCATCTTAGGAGGAAATATTTTGGTTCCTCAACCGAATATGATGCTGTGCACATTGTTTCACAGATTAAAAAAAATTGGAAATTTCATTTTTGAAAATTTATTCTACCTCATTTTGTCATGTTTTTTTTTTTTTTTTTTTTTTTTTTTTTTTTTTTTTTTATTTCATGAAAAAGAGTTGGTTGAAACAACAGTGTGAAGCTGGGCAGTGGTGGCGCACGCCTTTAATCCCAGCACTTGGGAGGCAGAGGCAGGCGGATTTCTGAGTTCGAGGCCAGCCTCGTCTACAGAGTGAGTTCCAGGACAGCCAGGGCTACACAGAGAAACCCTGTCTCGAAAAAAAAAAAAAAAAAAAAAAAAAACAAAACAAAAAAAAAGAAACAACAATGTGCTTTCATCCTGTGTTGTTTTAACCTGGTTTATTACATTGAATGACATGCTGAGGCATCAAATTTGCAATAGTATTCTTGGACTCCTATTATTATTAATCAAAATGTTATTGGCCATGTTATAGAATCCATTCTGGAATATTATTACTATTAATCAAATCATTATTGGTCATGTTATAGAATCCATTCTGGGATACTATTAATATTAATCAAATTATTATTGGTTATGTTATAGAATCCATTCTATGTAGTGTTAGATTCAGTTTACTAGCACTATTTTGAGGACTTTTTCTTTATTCTAACAATGGATAGTATTTAGAGTTTCTTGGGATACCTTTTTCTATTTGGGTACCTTGGTAAGTCATGTGGCCTTATGGAGAGAGCAACTATGTTGCCTCCTGTGCTGTTTGGTTTTTAAGAACCCATGAAGGAGTGGAGGATTCTATCTCAGTCTACCACACCATGCTTTCATTCATAATCACTGTTATTAGTCTTAAAGTATCCTTCACATGTATTTTTTCCTTGTAAATATAAAAGGAGGAACCAGACTTATTTTTCTTTACACATAATTTTAATGTAAGTCAATGGGGGAAAAGAGAGATTTAGATGTGAGAAGTATGCAGAGGTTTCACATGGTTTTTGCTCTAAGAATTCATAGACACTTCATCTAAGCTATCTTTGCTTACTAGATGACATCATCCCACACCACCATGACTTCTAACACACGTTGACTCCAGTTCTCCTGTCAAGTGCACTCTGAACGGGACGCTACTTCGCCTGTTACATCCAGTCACTTTCTATGAATATTTATCACTTTCATTTTTAACCCTCTTCCCAGAAACTCACTCTATGGTAATAACCTTCTTCCTTTTCCCACACAATAAGCCAGAGAATGCCCAGCAAGCTAATGCATTTTTCCTTACCCTCGTGCGTATGACTTCTTTATGCTCCTAGCTCAGCAGCTTGCAATTGTATTACACATCTCTGTATTAGACGTCCTGAAGAAGAGGAGGATAGCCTTGGACTCATACTGAAAATTCTTGATTTCCAGACTCCCTGGGATACTTTTCAGAGTCAACTGCTTCAGGATAGCCCTGAGTCGGCATTTCAGACAGTAAGAAAGCTTCTGATCCGACACCACCCCTCAAAACAATCTGGTGTCTCTGAGGGACACTGCAACATGAACATAGGTGAGCGGATGCACCAAGCTCTTAAGTGACAGGAGCAGGGCCCTCTTACGGCCCACTGGACTTAGCAGAAACCACGCCAGGCTGTCTACCCTCTGTGCCATTTGTCTCTCATTCATCATGTGAATCTTTCTCCATTGCCTTATATTTAATATTAATAATTGTGTTCGGGGTAGATGAGAGTGTATGGTGGGGAAAGTTAATGAGAGCAACTTACACTAACTTCAGAAGCTGAGCAGGCTCATTCCTAGTTAGCAGTCAGAGGAGGGAATTCTTACCACTGAGACATTTGTATAAAGTTATTTCCCACTTTATGAGTCTCCTCCAAACTCTGCTATCCATTGTCTCCTGTTCCTTCCTAGGCAATGCACCACAAGTTGAATTGTCAACTCAAGCCTAGAGTCATCTAGGAGAAGCCTAGATCATGTTGCCCTGTGGAGAGCCTGTGAAGAATTGTCTTGATAGTTAATTAAGATAGAAGGGCCCAGCCACTGTGGGCAACACCATTCCCTACGCAGGTGGTCCTGAGCTGTAAGAAAACTAGCTAAAAATGACTCAAAGAGTGGACCAGCAAGCAGTATTCCTCCAGGGTTTCTATTTCAAGTTCCTGCCATGGTGAAGGCCCTGATTTGTTTGGATTTCTGCCCTGACATCCCCTAACAATGGACTATGACGTGGAAGTGTAAACTGAATAAACCCCCTCTTCCCCTGATTTGACTTTGGTCAGTGTTTCATCACAGCAACATAAATCACACTAGAACAACCAATAACTTCATTTTGTTTAAAGTAAAACAAATTGCAGTGGCATTTGAGTGCAACATACCGTCCATGTTCCATACCACTAGTACCTATGCCCAAATACTCAGCTTTATTTTGTGCTACCATAGTGAATGTCATATTCTCCTAGCCCAGAAAACTTCCTTTACTTGTGTACAACAAGGATCTAACCTGTAGCCTGTAGGCCGCATGTAGTTCAAGACAGCTGTGACTGCAGCCCAACACAAAGTTGTAAACATTGAGGTTTATTATGTTTCTTTTTTACAATTCCTTTGTAATTCCAGTACCCCATTCTTAAGAGTGAACTTTGTGGATGACAACATCATGCCCCAATGTGACAGAATATAAAACCTGTGTACATTCCCACTATTTATAGGTTTGTATAGCTTCAGTTTTGTCATTATGTGTGGCCTCCAGGACTGCCTTCCAAGCATAGACAGTCAAATTGGTACCAGAAGGCATCATTGAGTCTTGGCAGCGAAAGGCCATGATTACCAATAATGTTACCCTATCATTAGAAGCAGTAGGTAGTTATTGTTGTTTAGGAGATAGGTAAGCATTCTCACTTCATCAGTAAGTGTCCTTCCACACCTGAGCCTTGTCTCATGCAGCATCCCTTACCCCATGCTATACAATCAGTCTCCCTGTGCTGCTATGTTAGCAGCTGGGAAGTGGAAGGGCACAAACCTTGCTTTCTATTTTCTTGTCAATTAATTTTCATTATATAAGTAGATACAGACTCTTCCTTATATCTATTTTTTTAATCTCAGCATCAATTTTACAACCTCTCAAGTGATAACAAACCCCTCCCAACCAACTAACAAAAAAGAAAAATTACAGAGAAAGGAAGATTGTTCAATAAAATGTTGACAAATGACCTTTATTTTTGTCAAGATAAGCAGAAAGATGTGTGTGCTGCCTAATTTGTAGAGAATTTGGCTTTCAAATTCCATGCATACCAAGGATTATGTCATAAAGACAAATTAAAAAAAATAAATAAAGATAACCCTTTTCAGAAAAAGTTTGTTACAACTGAGATGAATTCTATTACAAATGCTAGTTATGCATTGGTATATTTAATATCAAAAAACCAAACGGAGAGTGAATTTATAAGCAATATATGAGAGCATGGTAGATATAGCATGCTCTTGAAGAAAGTAGAGGGCGATGCATCTAAAATCAGTTTGTTTAGCTGGCCTATAGCCACACGAGTCTATTGAAGCCAAACCTATTCAAACCAACAAACAATGACAATATCATCTTTTCAGAAGTAAGTCAAGGCTAAATACTGAAAGAGTTTGATTTTCAGTGTGTAATCAGGTCAATTACCATATTAGAAATAAAATATGTGCCAGAGCTTAACAATGAAAACTAGCTTATAGATAAAGTATTTTTAGTGAATTCAACCATCCATTTGAAAGAGTTGAACATGTATCTGCAAAGTGAAAACCATCCTATCAACAAAGTGTTTTAATTCCTAACAGTGTTGCAAAGGATACTGAAGTAATAGCAGAAAATTAGGGACAAACAATTTTGTGCATTTTGATAGACTAGCTAAATATAGTCAAGAGCAGCAACAAATTTGTACAATAGCCATGCTTCTTTATTTAATACAAGAAGGTGAAATATATTTCAAGATTCTAGAAAACAATCAGTACTTTGTTAAATTTGCAACTCTGTATTTACTTGACATAAACATGTTACCTGCCAGTGTTCAAATGAAATTGATAAGAGTGATTTGATTCAGCTAAAAGGAAAATGGGATCGTGTGTCTTCAGGGAATTTTTTTTTTAATTTTTATTGGTTATTTTGTTTATTTACATTTCAAATGTTATCCCCTTTCCCAGTTTCCCCTCCAAAAAGCTCCCATCTCATTCCACTCCCCCTGCCTCCACAAGGGTGCTCCCCCACCCACCCATCCACTTCCGCCCCACTTCCCTAGCATTCCCCTTCTCTGGAACATGAAGCCTTCACAGGACCAAGGGCCTTCCCTCCCTTTGATACCAGATAAAGCAGCCCTCTGCTACATATGCAGCTGGAGCAATGGGTCCCCCGATTCATACCCTTTGGTTGGTGGTTTAGTCCCTGGGAGCTCTGGTTAGTTGATATTGTTGTTCTTCCTATGTGGTTGCAAACCCCTTCAGCTGCTTCAGGGAATTTTTACAGGCTCTATCTTCCTAAAGAAACATATCCCCACTTGACAAGCATCCCTTGTTTATACCACCACTTTTAGGCAGCACTTATATTTATGAACAACTATTTTCAAGAATGGACCACACTAAGCATTAAATTAGAATTGAAACACCTGCTGAGCACCCAAGACCTACTGTGAATTGTAGCTACTTCCATTGAAGCAGATATTGATACATTAATTTCTCAAATAAGATGTCCACTGTCCCACTAATGGCTTGTTGCCTTCTTTTTAAACTTTCACAATAAAAAAAAAAAATCAAAAGTAAAGTTTTATTACTTAGATGTGGTTTGGTTTTTGTTTTTTGCTAGTGATTTGTGCTTGGGACCTGCACAAAGATTTCAAAGACCTCAGATCAAGGCACTGCATAACTACAGGATTATTATGTAGGCATGTTTTGCTTAACTGGATTTGTTTTGTTTTATTTTGTTTTTTGGAGATAGGGTTTCTTTGTGTAATGGAACTCACCCTATAGACCAGGCTGGCCTCAAACTGAGAGATTTGCCTGCCTCCGCCTCCAAGTTCTGGGATTAAAGGCGTCCACCACCCTGTCAAGTTGGTTTTTGCTTATCTATAGTGGCAATTATTACAAAACAATTATACACAGACCTATTCCTTGCTCATCAGCTTTTGTTAGTTGTCCACGTATTTAATTTTTCCAATGTGGCTCAGAGAAGCTAAACGTTGGACACTCCTCACCTAGCAAATCCAATCTTGTCCATTCACAACAGAAAACAGAAAAGCCAGTCCCAAATCTCCTTTAAAAGTGGAGGTGATACAGGCCTTGAATCTCAGAAAATGAGAGGCTGAGGCAAGTTTGAGTCCAGCCTGCGCTACATAACAAGATTCTGTCTCAAAGTATAAAATTCAGTCTGGGTGATGGTACCTTCCCTTAATCCCAGCATTGAGGAGGCAGAAGGAGGAAGATCTCTGCAATGTCAGTGCCAGCCTGGTATATAGATCATGAATGCCAGGTACAGTGGAGGGAGATGTTGTGTGACCCTTTTTTTTTTTTTTTTTTTTTGTCTTTTTTTGTCTTTTTTCTTTTTTCTTTTTTCTTTCTTTTTTTTTTTTTTGTTGTTGTTGTTGTTGTTGTGTGACGCTTTAAGCACTTGATTAAACAATCTGAGTTTCTGGGACTCAGCAATGCTTTGCACGGGCACACAGTAGGCATGCAGAGAGTTGTGCTGAGTGACTCAGTTCTAGACACAATCTGCAATCCAGAGTTTCTTCTCACTTTTGCAGGGGGGAAAAAAGCCCCAACTTTCCTTACTGCTCAATCTGTTGCTGACGAACGCCCTCCAGTAAAGTAGTATAAAGTGTATTAAAGGGGCCCACTCCAAGAGGGGAAAAAAGTTCTCTCCCAATCCAATTGTTTCTGTATCAAGATCAACTGTCCTCCAGGCTGAGCAACCTCCATCTTGGAACAGCACAGATGAGTTTGTTGATAGTTGGCACCCAAGAATAGAGGGACAAAGGGGACACATGATTCTCACTTGAGTACCCGGCTACTCTCTACCACGTGCTGAACACAACTCTTCCTTAATTTTAAACTGAGAGTGGGGTGACAGTATAGACATACATATGTATACACATGCCAGGGAAGACTAGAGAGGGGGCTATGCAACTATGGGAAAGCCCTCATGCTGACTGGGGAAGGCTTTTCAGGAGCAGCTAGTTGGGGAAAAAGTACTCACATCCTTGTAAATAATTCCACATCTATGCTTTGTAAGGAAGTCCAAATACATTCTTTGGTTCCACAGAAGGAGCTTTGGCCAAATCTACCTAGGTTTGTTGTTCAGACTTTGGGAGAAGGGGTAGAAACTGCTTTACATCTCCCTCCCGGAAAATGATTTTAGCATCATTCCCAGATATTTTCTGCTGGGGGAAACTGAACTATGATAATCAGTAGGTCCTCTGCTGAGGAATTGCCTATGTGCCCTTCTAAAACAATAATGATGATAATAATAAATTTAATTGACCCCTTTCAGATCCCACATCCCTTCAGCAAGAACATAAAACAACAATGCTGACTGTACTAGCCCCCTCTTTAGCCTTCCATGGCATGTTTTGTGTGTCAACTTGACACAAGCTGGAGTTATCACAGAGAAAGGAGACTTCCTTGAGGAAATGCCTCCATGAGATCCAGCTGCAAGGCATTTTCTCAATTAGTGATCAAGGGGGAAGGGCCTAGTCCATTGTGGATGATGCCATCGCTGGGCTGGTCTTCCTGAGTCCTAGAAGAAAGCAAGCTGAGCAAGTCAGGGGAAGCAAGCCAGTAAGCAGCACCTTCTGTGGCCTCTGCATTAGTTCCTGCCTCCAAGTTCTTGTCCTGTGTAAGTTCCTGTCCTGACTTCCTTTGATGATGAACAGCAATGTGGAAGTGTAAGCTGAATAAAACCTTTCTTCTCCAACTTGCTTCTTGGATCATGATGTTTTGTGCAGGAATACAAACCTTGACTAAGATACTGACCATAGCTAAAACTGGGCTTCTACAATGTGTCATAGTTCATCAGAGAGAATTCTCCAAAGACATATGGCAAGGATAGCACAGCTGAGTCCAGTCACCAAGAAATAAAGGGTGCTCTTAGCCTGAGCTGTTTAGGATGTGTTGGAGCTGTGCTTCTCAAAGTTAGTGGTAAGAATAATTTGTTGAAAAGAGCTTTGAATGTGACCCAGCCTGGATCTTCTGCTCTTTAATTTTCTTTTCTTTTAAAACAACAAAAAAGTTTCCCATATTAATTATTATGTCCTCTCAGACATATTTTCTAGGCACTCCTAGGTTTCTGTTGCTATGATAAACACTGTGACTAAAAGCATCTTGAGATAGCAAGAGTTTATTTCATCTTACAGGTTACAGTCCACCATTGATGGAAGCTAGGCAGAAAGTCAAGGCATGAGCTTGAAAGCAAAACAATTGGTTAGTGCTGTTTACTGGCTGGCTTCCTCTGGCTTACTCAACTACCTTTTTTTTTTTTTTTTTTAGCTCAGCCCCACCTACCTATGGAAGTAACACCCACATTGGCTCCTGAGTCAATTAGCAATCAATAAAATGCCAGAAAGACATACCCATGGCCAATCTGATATAAGCAGTTCCTCAACTGAGGCTTCCCTTTCCCATATATGTCTAGGTTTGTGTTAGGCTGACAGCCAAAGGTAACTATGGCATAACCCAACTCTTTCTCTTTCACAATGCATGAGATTAAAGCCATTTGTCCTTTGCTTCAAAAATTTACCTCCAAGCTATACAAGACAAAAGTATTTCATTTTAAGAGTATTTACTATGTGGAAGAAAAGAGAGAAGAGAGGTGAAGGAAGGGTATAAGAAAGGAATTGGATTGTGCCTTACACTCTCAGTCAAGACAGAGCAAGACAAGCCAGCAACTTCTGCTTTCAAAGCTCTCTCCTGACTTCTTCTCTATTCTACTTGGATGTCATTATTGAACAAGTCATCAGACTTTCAAAGGGCCTCTTGGCTATAGCATCATCATTACCATATTTACAACTTCAATGACTCTGTCAAGTTAAGCTGCTCTGCCAGAGGCAACAGCATATGAGCAAAGAGAATGGTGCTGGCTCTGTGTCCAAAGGCACAAACATAGTACAGTTATCTTTCTAAGGAATAAGAGATCTCTCTGCTAGAGCATTACGACTTGTGTTAACTGCTGGTACTGGTTTAAATAAAAATGGCCCACATGGGCTTATATATTTGAACGCTTAATCATCAAGGAGTGGAACTATTTGAGAAGGATTAGAATGATTAGGAGGTGTGGCTTTGTTGGAATAGATGTGGCCTTGTTGAAGGAAATGTGCCACTGGAGGTGGACTTTGAGGTTCCAATCTTATGCCAGATGCTCTATCTATCTATCTATCTATCTATCTATCTATCTATCTATGTCCACTTGAAGTTTAGGATGTAGCTCTCCATAACCGATCCAGCACCATGCTTGCCCCCATGCTCCCTGCCATAATGACAATGAACAGACCCTCTGAAACTGTAAGCAAGCCCATAATGAAATGCTTTCTTTTATAAGAGTTGGCATTAGCCGGGCAGTGTGTGGGGCATTCCTTTAATCCCAGCACTTGGGAGGCAAAGGCAGGCGGATTTCTGAGTTCAAGGCCAGCCTGGTCTACAGAGTGAGTTCCGGACAGCCAGGGCTATACAGAGAAACCCTGTCTCGGAAAAAAAAAAGGTTGGCATGGCCATGGTGTCTCCTCACAGCCATAGAGCAGTGGGTAACTAAGACACCAATATCTCCCTGATTAAGACTTTAAGGAAAAGCAAGTGTTTTTACAAGATCTGGCAAACACACATAGCTCTTGAGTGATCATCTTTGCCATCTGGTCTTGGGTGGAGCATCTAGCTACAGCCACTCCTTTTTTCTTCATCTACCCACCAGATTTTCTCAGAACACAGTAGGCAGCTGATGCTGAGAAGACTTGTGGAGTAAGCTGAATGTAAAGCCTGAAAGACTTGTAAGAAGTCAGCAGATCTTGCACTATTTGAAGTGCTGAAGAATACATCATTGAGTAGAGTGCTTGGCAAGCAAGCATGAGGACCTGAGTTGTACCCCTAGCACTCACATAAAAGGAAACTTGGGCACAGTGGCATGCACTTGTAACCCCGGTACTGAAGAGGCAGACACAATGGATCCTGGGCCTTACTGGCTATCCAGTTTAGTCTAAGAGGTAAGCTCCATACCAGTGAGTGACCCTGTCTCAAGGAAGGGAGATAGCTTTTCTGAGAATGATACATGAAGTTGTCCTCTAACCCCACAAGTATGTGCATACATGTCCTTCCACACACATATCAACACACATGCATCCACATACAAAAATACATATACTTAACAAGATTTTATAAGATATAAAAGGACTAGAATGTTCTGGAGGTAAGATATACTGAATGATCTCCCACAGGAGGATGCCATCACGATAGCCATGACACTGGTAGGCGTGGTCTGCTATATACCGAGACCCAGAGCCAATGGTTGATATAGTATGGGTATGAGGGAGCTGATACACACATACTGGGACTTTTGAATAACAGAGGAATGAAAAGCTGGATGGATGGATGGATGGAGATAGATAGATAGATAGAATAGATAGATAGATAGATAGATAGATAGATAGATGAGAGACAGAAACACAGAGTCTCACTTATCTAACTTATATACTATATAAACTAGGCTGATCTTGAACTGACAAGATCTGCCTGCTTCTGCTTTTGCCTCCCAAGTGCTGGAATTAAAATCACATGTCACAGCCAGCCAGCAGTGGCGCATCGCTGCAGTCGCCGCACTCTGGAGTCCAAGGCTCCCGAGTTCTAATCCAGCCTGTGCTTGCTCAGCAAGGGGGGGGGGGGAGGCCAGCGGTGGTATGCTCTGGAGTCCAAGGCGGCAGTCTGTCTCTCGAGACCGAGTTCAAATCCCACCTGTGCTTGCTCACAGGAAGAAAAAATAAAATCACATGTCGCCATACCTGACCCAGAAAATTACCTGTTTTAGTACATTTTTCTGTTGTTATAATAGGACATCTGAGACTGGATATTTTATAAAGAAAAGAATTGTCTGTTTGTGAGAGTTTTAAAGGGTATGACTTGGGGGCTGGAGAGATGGCTCAGTGGTTAAGAGCACGGACTGCTCTTCGAAAGGTCCTGAGTTCAATTCCCAGCAACCACATGGTGGCTCACAACCATCTGTAAAGAGATCTGATGCCCTCTTCTGGTGTGTCTGCAAACAGCTACAGTGTACTCATAAATAAAATTTAAAAAATAGCTTCATGAGTGAGTTTTTTTAATAAAATAAAAATAAAAATAAATAAAGGGTATGACTTGATTTATAACAGTTTATTATGAGAGCAGAGAGTTCAGATTTAGTTGTCCATTCTTTACTCCAGGCACAGGAAACTGCGTGTAACATTAAACAGGTCTTTTACTGGTTCATTCATCCGTCGGTGAACACACCCACTCCCTTACTTATTCACACATTCAACATGTTTTGAGTGACTACTGTGTGCTTGGGGCTGGCACAGGGAGGTGGTCTTTCAGACTCTCACAGTCTGACATGGGAGGTGTGGCCTGAGTACTGTGTTGCTACACCTTCAGAAGTCAGGAAGTCAGTGTCTTGGACGACACAGAACGGCCCTGGAAGTGAGAGACAGATTATAAAGACACTGAGAATGAAGCCCGTCAGACTAGCTTCAGTTCCACCACCACCATGCAGTGGGTTGATGACCCCTCTGGCCCACAGCGAAAGGAGCACTTCCACTGAGACCCCTGATATGTCAGGCTTTGAATAAATAGCTGTCTCAAGGACAAAGAACTCTGGACCCTAAGCTGTGCCTCGTGACCTCTGGTGTGTCACTCCCTCTCCCTGCGCCTCAGCTTCTTAGTGCAATGAAGGATGCTCTCTGGTCCTGAAGGATCGAGGTCCTTACTGCAAGGAGCCACACCATCCTCCTTGATGCCAGCTTCTGTCGCCTCCTTCCTCCCCTCTATGGAACTGCTGCACAGTGCGTGCTTTGGCGGCACACATAAAAAATGTAAAATAATGAGTAGATGAGGATGGCCCTTGTGCAAGGTAACCCACAAATTCATGAAATGTTCCAAATTTTAAAAATAATACATAAAAGGACTCTCTCTCTCTCTCTCTCTCTCTCTCTCTCTCTCTCCTCACACACACACACACACACCACCACCACACACACCACACACCTATCCTCTCTTATACCAATGTACTGCTGGACAGGGGCCAACTCTCTCAGCAAATTGCTCCCAGGAGGGACGTGAAATGAAACAAGCAACCAAAACACACAAACAGTCAAAACAGAAGGCTGCTGCTCACCACTTTCCTGTCTGCAGCTGGCTCGTTTGGCCAGCCTGGCTTTGTCCTGAGGAAGACTCATCTTTCAGTTAGCTGTGCCATGGCCTGGAGATTCCATATTTCCAAGTTCTGTTTGGAATTCTCTCTCCACAATATTTTAGAAAGAAGAGCCAACTTCGCAGTTGTCTCCAAATCTGCTTCTTGCTTGAGGATCTGGGAGAGGATGAGACAGGATGAGAAAATGGAAGCCCAGCCGACCCCACACTTTCCATCCTGGGCAGCTTCCCAACCTCAGCAGCAGAGGGAGGATGGAGAGGAAGACCCTGGCCACCTGCCTCCAGTGACTGGCTGTGTCACTGTATAGAAGAGTGAAGGGCCGCCTCCCCCAGCTTCTCTTGCTCCTGTGTGTCTGGAGTCTGGCTGTAGTCAGCGTCAAAGGGACAATGGTGTGTGGTGGATGCCTCCTCCTCACCTCTCAGCCTGGGCTGTCTCTTCTGTCTGTGAGGAAAATCAGGTTCTCTCTCTCTCTCTCTCTCTCTCTCTCTCTCTCTCTCTCTCTCTCTCTCTCTCTCTCTTTCTCTCATGAAAACACTGGAGAGTTGATGATGTCATATGGGCCAAGAAGGACCTTGGAAGAGACAGAGAGAACTTCTTCCTTACTCATTGTGTAGGGAACCAAAAGTAAAAAAATGGACAAATCAGACAAGGTATCCTAGCTGATTTCTGTTTCTATGATAAAGTATACCGATCAAACTTAGGAGAGAAAGGAGTTCCTTTGGCTTTCACTTCCAGGTTACAGTCTGTCATAGCTGAGCAGTCACATCAAGGAACTTGAAGCAGCTACCTGAATTGAGTGGAGGGAAATAAATGTATGAGGAACCCTTGCTTGTTTGGCTGACTTACTTCTCTGTTATACAGTTCAGGATTCCCAGCCTAGGGAATGATGCCAACCATGGTGGACTGAGTCTTTCAACATCACATAGCAATTAAGACAACCCCCACCCAAAATATCCATAGGCCAACTTGATCTAGACAGTTCCTTAATTGTCTTCGCCAGGTGACAGTTTGAAGCTAACCATTCCACAAAGCCACTGATAGCATGACTACTTGTTTTGGCTTTCTTGGATCATGCAAGTATTTGGATTTAAAGGAAAGGAGCGCTAAGTGAGTCAAAGTTACGGGCTCTGGAATCAGGAGGATTTACCCTGAATTGTGGAACCTTGAGGCAATGACTTAACACTCTCTATGTTTAAAAAAAGATTTATTTTGCTGGGATTAAAGGGTGCACCACCACTGCCCACTGCAGTGGTGGCCCACACCTTTAATCCCAGCACTTGGGAGGCAGAGGCAGAGGAATTTCTGAGTTTGAGGCCAGCCTGGTCTACAGAGTGAGTTCCAGGACAGCCAGGGCTATACAGAGAAACCCTGTCTCAAAAAACCAAAAAAATTAAAAAGAATAGACAAAGCTTCCCAGATTTCTGTCTTCTGGCTTTACACTTTTAATGGCTGCTTGGATGGTGGTACGCCACTCCAACTAGAATAATGAGAATTTTAAGATACAATCATCTCATAGACAACTTGAGTATTTTTCTCATTTAATGTTTTTCTTTGGTATAAATGGCACCGAAACAGATTATGCTTGAATTATCTTTGATCATTTTTTATAGATTCATTTTATGTATCTGAGTACTCTGTAGCTGTCTTCAAATAACCAGAAGAGGACATCAGATCCCATTACAGATGGTTGTGAGCCACCATGTGGTTGCTGGGAATTGAACTCAGGACCTCTGGAAGAACTGAGTCAGTGCTCTTAACGACTGAGCCATCTCTCCAGCCCCTTGAATCATTTCTTATACCACAAAGTTAACACTATGCTTTCCCCCCTGCTCCATTTCTTTAAATCTCGGTGTGTGTTCTAGTTAAACTTTCCTTTGCTGTAGTAAATCACACTAACCAGAATGAAACATGAGGAGGAAAACGTTTATTTCATGTTGCGATTCCTACATCCCAGTTCGTCACTGAGGGAAGCCAAGGCAGGAACTGAAGCAGATACCACGGAGCAATGCAGCTGACTGACTTGTCTCCACGCCTTGCTCAGGCTGCTTCCTTGCATAACCCAAGACTATTTACCAAAGATTGTCACCTCCCACAGCGGATTGAGCCCTTCGACGTCAATCAGTAATTAAGAAAATGTCCCACAGATTTGCCTACAGGCCAATCCAATGAAGGTAATTCTCCAACTGAGATCCTCTCTTCCTAAGTGATTCTGGTTTGTATCAAGTTGACTGAAACACAATGTATCATGCTTCTAGCAGCTACCAGAAACTCAAATGTAACTTCTGTTGCATAAATATCTGCCAATGGCTGAGGTAGAGGATGCCACAAGTTTGTGGTCAGCCTGATCTACATAAGAAATCCCAGGCCAGTCAGAGCTACGTAGAAAGTCCCTCAGAAAACACCAAAACCAAAATATAATAAATAAATAAATGAATATCTTCCCACAAAAAAAAAAATAAGAAAGACAGGCCACGTAGCTCAGTGAGAGCACCTGCCGAGCTTGTAGGAGGTGTGAACCCCAGCACTGTACATGTACACAAACACACGACACACCCTTCTTATCAATGTAGCCAGTTTTTCTTATCAAAGGGTAATCGAAATTTATATTCTCCACAACACTAAGTGTACATGTGTGTGACCACTCACCTTTCAGTAATCTGAAGAGGTTGAAATCAATGCCAGAAGACGGCAGCTAGATTACTTGTGGAGGTCAACTACACATTTTTCTCCATCTTCTGTGAATTAATATCGGTTGATGAATAGTTTGGGTTTTTCTCTTTTTTGAATAACTTGTTTTTAACATGTGTGTTTGGGTCTTTATAAAGAGCATCTTCTGTCAGCCCACAGAAAAGTAAAAAGGACCAAGTTTGGAAAATCTAGGTAGACGTTTATGTGTAAGCATGGCAAGCATCCAGAAGGTGGCAGTATAATGACAATTTTCAAAATGTTGGCTCTAAGGAAGGGAAAAATTCTCGGGAAAGTCCAAACTAAATTATTTGTCTCTCTCTCTCTCTCTCTCTCTCCTCTCTCTCTCTCTCTCTCTCTCTCTCTCTCTCTCTCTCTCTCTCTCTCTGTGTGTGTGTGTGTGTGTGTGTGTGTGTGTGTGTGTGTCTGTGTTGTTTTGTTTTGCTTTGTTTGCTTATTTATTTGAGATATGTTATCACACTACACAGCTTCACACTAGGCTAGCCCCAAACTCACCATAGCCAGATTTCAAAATCTAGATCTTCCGACCTCTGACTCTCATTTTCTCAGATTTCAGCACCATATCCTTCTGTGTCTAGTAAGACTTAAACGACTTTAAAACTGTGTTCAAATGTGAGATGCCAGGAGGAGAAATAAAAGCATGACCTGAAGGCAGGGGTGAAAGACATGCCTGTGTTGAAGATCCTATCAAGACCAGTTGACTTAATTAGAACTTATATGATTGTGTATGGAGGATTAGAATGTTAAGGTCTGAGCCCAGATTATTTGGGGCTGCCTTTATCCCTTGTATGTCCTTTATCCCCTATCTGTCTGTCACTTCCCTTTCCCAGTTGTCTACCTCCATGTTCCACCTAGCATCCATTTGTGTGACTATTGTTTTAAAATATTCAAACAAGACCGAATACCCGTAAATCCGAAGTCTAGTGACATTATCAGATGTTCCTATAGGTCTCTAACAGAGATTTCCCAGAGTTAACCCACATACCTGATGTTCCAACTAATGTATTTTTTAAGACTTATTTATTTATATGAGTGCTCTATTTGCATGTATGCTTGCACACCAAAAGAGGGCATCAGATCCCAGTACAGACGGTTGTGAGCCACCATGTGGTTGCTGGGAATTGAACTCAGGACCTCTGGAAAAACAGCCAGTGCTCTTAAATGCTGAGCTGTCTCTCCAGCCCCAAGCCAACATATATTTTAAGTGCCTTAGTTTATTACTTTCTTTTCTTCTGTTACAAAATGTCAGAAAACTGTTACTAAGTTGGAACACGGTATTCAGGGTAACTTAAATCCATGCTCCAGGGTCATGATCACTGGTGTTTAATTCCAGAATAGATTATCTCATTCCCTTTAAGATAAATTAGCAACAAGCATAAACACACTTTTTTAAAAAGCCATTTATTTTTAATCTTTTTTTACAGTCCAGTCGTTATCCCCCCTCCTAATCTTCCCTCTGGTAGTTCCTCCTCCCCCTTTTCTCCAAGAGAAGATCCCCAACCCAGAATCCCACCCCCACCACCGCCAGGTTTCCCCACTCCTTGGGGCCTCAAGTCTCTCGAGGGTTAGGTGCATCTTCTCTTTGAGCCCAGACTAGACAGTCCTTTGCTGTACATGTGTCGAGGGTCTCGGATCAGCTAGTATATGCTGCCTGGTTGGTAGCTCAGTGTCTGAGAGACCTCAGGAGTCTAGGTTAGTTGAGACTGCTGGTCTTCCTATGGGGTCACTCTCCTCCTCAACCTCTTCCAGCCTTTCCCTAATTCAACCACAGGAGTTCCCAAATATAGCCCATTGGTTGGATGTAAGTATCTGCATCTGTCTCAGTCAGCTAGTTGGGCCTCTCTCGGAGGACAGCCATGCTAGGCTCCTGTCTATAAGCACACCATTGCATCAGTAATTTTTTAAAAGTCAAGTGGTAGAACATGACCCACAGAATCAACTGATCAGGACTCGAGTGGGCTCACAGAGATCCAGGAGCATGTATGGGTCGGACTTAGGCTCTCTGCATATACGTAGTGGTCGTGTAGCTCGGTGTTCTTGTGAAATTCCTAACTGGGAGCAGGGGCTGTCTCTGACTCTTTTGCCTTTCTTTGGTCCCTTTTCCTGCTATTGGGCTGCCTTGTCCAGTCTTTGTGTGAGAATACGTGCCCGCTCTTATGCCATTTTTCGTTGGTGTCCCTAGAAAGCCTGCTCTCTTAGGGGAGGTGAAGTAGGGGGTGGATCCAGGGGAAAGAGGAGGTGGGAGGGGAGACAAAGTCGGGGTAGGGAAAATCGCCTTCGGGATATTATATCCGAGAGAAAAATAAATAAAAAAGGAAAAAATGTCAAGTTGTTTAAAATTATCTGTGCAGTATGTAGCAGAGGAT
Source organism: Mastomys natalensis (assembly GCA_021653895.1). Taxonomy (NCBI): domain Eukaryota; kingdom Metazoa; phylum Chordata; class Mammalia; order Rodentia; family Muridae; genus Mastomys; species Mastomys natalensis. The sequence continues at coordinate 108,969 of JAJTUV010001445.1, forward strand.
GGACTTGTCGGGCATCAATGGGAGGAGAGGCCCTTGGTCCTGTGAAAGCTCAAGGCCCCAGTGTAGGGGAATTCGAGGGTGGGGAGGCAGGAGTGGGTAGATGGGTGGGTGGGGGAACACCCTCATAAAAGCACGGGGGGGGGATGGATAGAGGGTTTCTTGGGGAGGAGGGGAATCGGGAAAAGGGATAACATTTGAAATATAAATAAAGAAAATATCCATATAAAAAATATCTGTGCAGAATTAATATAAAATGACATACCGGAGAATGACAGGTGGATACTCACAGTGTCCTGAGAATTCTAAATGACATAAAATGTGAACCTGAGACCTAATCTCTGAATAAGAATGAGGAGGAGGGGCTCATGGACTCACTCATGCCCAGACAGGAAGGGGAAGCACTTCAGATGGTAGTATGCTTTCCTGAGGGGAGGAGGGCTCTGCATTTGAAGCCTAATTTTTAAAAAGCAGCTGTAAGCTTAGTTGGTGACAACGAGAAAAGGAAAACATACTTAATAATGCATTAGTGTACTTTAAGAAATAATTGTTCATTTTTACAATGTTGCAGTGTTAAAATGATATTCTGGTTATACTTTTAAATCCTTCTTAGAGATATCTACTGAAATATTTATGGATGAAATAACTGGAGAGTAGGCCATGACTGGAAGACAGAAACGGAGATTGCAACCTATTAGGGAGTTAGACAACACAGCTCAGGGCCTGAAACATTTCTCACATCATAAAACAGACTCCTTTCTGGCCTGCCCGTTACACTACATCGAAATTAACTGTGTGACCAAGTACCACAGAGCCCACACCTCTCCTAGAGACCACCATGACCAATCAGGACATCAGGACTGCCCTAAGTTGCACGGTAGAATTATTGCTGGTAATTTCAATTGTAGTCGCCATGATTGGTTACTGCCTTTGCCCACTGTTTTCTTGCAGTATACCAAACAAATACACATGTTGTCTTTTTCTCCTCTGGTCTTACTTGGGTAAGTTTTCACTACGCATCTGTAGGACAAGTAGACCACGGGACCAGACAGAAGAACTTGTAAGCAGGCGTGGGGGCCAGCTCCCTGCCAAGCTCCACTTGTTCTGGAACATGTAACCACAACACCCCACCGAGAGGGCTGTGACCATCAGTCACATAGGGACAACACCCCAAGTCCTTCCCCATGCAAATAGAGCATCTCTAACACCTCAGACTGAGCCAAGGAAACATTTACCTCCGGATGCTCACCCTACTCCCAAAATGTTTTTAAGGTCCCTATCATATAGGGATAAAGTGCATGAGTTATTTCACCAAGAATCATCTGAAAGTGGCTGTTTCATTGAGCTGTAACTCTCCAGGGAAGAGTTTTCTCTCCTGAAACATTCATTGCTGAACCTGGGATCCGGGGGTGCTGCTGAGGCTCCCAGCTGACTGCAGCTACATACTGTCTTTTGCTGTCAATCATAGAACCAGCTATGGTTCTCAGTTGCTTGCTTCAGCTGACTGCAGCCAGCTACCACTGCTGCCACTGGCTTTGGCACTGCTACAGGCTTCCCTTAGGAGAGCTGTAATACTTTTGCCATTCTAGCCAGACCAGAGCCCGAGAGAACTTTCATTCCAGCCAGACCAGAGATCCTCAGAATTTATCGCTTCTGGTCCCTCAGAGAAGGACACCTGGAGACCCGTATCATGGACTACATTCTGATTTCCCTGAGCCGTAACACCCCCAGTGGCAAAGCAGACAGGCAGCCAGACACCCAACAATTCCCTGCCACAAGACTTTGGATTTACTCTAAATAAGAAAAATATGGGGACTGGAAAATTAGTTCCAAAGTTTACTAGCACTGATTGCTTTTCCAGAGGACACTAACCCTACTACCCACATAGAGGCTCACAGTCTTTTGTAACTCAGTTCCTGGGGACCTCCTTGAGTACTGCATGCACATGGCACACAGACAAACATGCAAGCTAACCTATACACATATACACCTATACACATAACCTTTCTATTAAAAAAAAAAACAGATAAAAGTTTTACATCCATGGTGTAACGGTTTATATAGGCTTAGCCCAGGGAGTGGCACTATTTAGACAGTCTCACTAAGTAGCCAGTCCTATTTTAGGTCAGCTTGACAAAAGCCAGAATCATTTGGAAAAACATTAAACAGGACAAAAATTTCTCCATCTTGTGTCAGCTGAACCATCTTTGGTTTCTAAACCCCTGCCCTGAAAATACCATGGGAAATCACCCAACCCTGTTCTAGAAACTCAGAATCAAATTGCCCCCAGCTAACTGTTAAACTGCTGGCTTGCTTCACCCCACAGTTGCCAATCATGATATTGTTTTCTGTATCCTTTGTCTTTAGAAACTTCCTATATGTGTTTGGGGCTGCTCTGTGAGAAGTGGTTTACTCCAGGCAGGTGTCAGCAGGCTCAGTACAGACTCTCAATTTGGACTTTGATTGTGCTGGTATTTGGGTCTTTACCCTACAACAAGACAGACCTTCAATTTTTTTGACTGACGATTGACGTGGGAGGACTCGACTCACTGTGCACAGTGCCACCCTAGGGAACTATAGAGACAGGCTGAGCAAGCCTGTGAGCAGGTTCCCTCCAAGGGTTCTGCATCACTTCCTTCCTACGTTGATAAACTGTGATGTAGAAGTACAAGACTTGTAACACATAAAGTTCAAGAACTCTTTCCTTCCCAGTTCCTTATGGCCTTGCTTTTTTTATCTCAGCAAGAGAAACCCTAAGAAAGCTCAAGTTGACCTAGAACTCCAGTTCTCCTGTCTTTACTTCCCTGGTGCTGAGATCACCTGTCTATGCCAAAACGCCCAGCACGGGATTTCCATGTTCTTTGTTTGTTTGTCTGTTTTATTGTAAGGTATGAAGATCTTTATTTTATAACAAAGAGCTCTGGAGACTCAGAAAAGTAAAAGTGAGGCAGTTTATTGTATAATCTTGCAGTCTGGTGCCAAGTCAGACAAAAGCAGGGAACAAATTGAGCACAAAGAACAGTTTTTATAACCCAGAATGGAAGTCTCCTCCCCCTTTACCGCATTGGCTGAGTGTTCAGGGTCAGGTGTTGTTGGGTCATCTGCTACTGACATTTGTCTGTTTCTCAGCCCACATGATGTGTGGATTAATTTACATGTTTTATATCCTGCTTATTTTAAGGCTTCTCAGGACCATAAAACTTTATGCCCAAAAGTCATCAGGCAAGCTTGATTCAGTCATTTTCTTCACTGAACTTTTGTGTTTGGGTGGCAGCAGCTAGGCTAGCCAAGGCCAGCAGGGCCCAGACTTAAGTGAGCTGGCTTAGTTGTTATGGGAATGGACCATTTTATTTTACTTCCTACATTTATCATCCTAAAAGACAGAATTGATGAGTCAAATTTAGTACTCACATATATTGTCCACTATTTCCTTTTTCATCTTTACAATAATCATGAGAGATTAAATACCCTGAAAACAATATTTAACACTTTATTTAACACAAGTACAAACAAACACACTATTGTGATATTAGACTATTCTCAGACACAGTATTCTCAGACACGGATGATTCCTCTCAGTAGCCGAGTTGTAATCCATGGTTAATGTTATTCCTTTCTTTGAGACTTTGACAGCCAAGTTTTTTTTCCTGATTGACTCCTTGGAACTATTTTACTATTTAAAATTAGATTTATAAGGGATGGGTGCTATAGCTCAACAGGTGAGACTTATAACACATAAAGGTCAAAGGAGAGAATGATCTCTATGAAGTTGTCTTCTGGTCTTCACATATATGTGGCATGCATGTGCATACACACAGTACACACACACAATAATAAAATTGTTTTAAGATAAAAAAAAAATTAGCCGGGCGGTGGTGGCGCACGCCTTTAATCCCAGCACTTAAGAGGCAGAGGCAGGTGGATTTCTGAATTCGAGGCCAGCCTGGTCTACAGAGTGAGTTCCAGGAAAGCCAGGGCTACACAGAGAAACCCTGTCTCGAAAAAAAAAAAAAAAAGATGAAAAAATTAAACAGTCATAAATTCAAAAATGGGATGCTTAGTCCAATTTATAAATCTTACTTTATTTCCAAATGAAGCAAATTTTAAAATCTATCTTAAGGTGGAGTGTTTGTTTTTTGAGACTTGGTCTCACTATGTGCTGCTGGCTTGAACCTTGATTCCCCTTCCTCAGTTCTTGAGTGTTACACTCAATGTGTTCAGCTAATGTAGTCTTTTATTGATACTTGGTGACACTTAAAAACTTAGAGAAGCTCCGGTTAAATATCTGAATCAAATATAATCTTTTTAACACTGCTAACTAGCAGAAGTTATCCAAATGTTCAGAACAATATGAGGCTACAAACAGTATAACCCTCTCAACCATAAGCTCTCTCACACAGGACTTATACCCTTTGTAAATTCATCTTAATCTTTCCGATCGACTCCAAAAATTAAAACTCACTAATATTTCTGATTTCAAACCATTAGACTAATAGAATATCAGAGGACCTCTGATGAGCTAAATTTTCTTAGCTTTTATCTAAAGAATGAAACATACACAAATCAGTACCAAGGTAATTGTAAAATTATATGTTTTAGTGAACATTCATTATTTCTGTGTGTAAGGGGAAATGAGATAGTCTTATCAGGCAGGAATATTGGGGCTATTACCAGAAGCAAGTTGATTTAACTGTACCAGTGGTGCAGAGTGTCTGCTCAGTGGCCGATAATAAATCCAAAACCACGGCACCAGAAGCAGCTTTTCTTCAACACTGAGATAAGCTGAGCTCCACACTTTCATCACTTTACAAGTACACAAACTCCACTCTTCACACATCTGGCTATCTGACAGACTCCACTCCCTGGGTTCAAACCCCGCATCACCTAATAGTGTGGGTTGGACTCAACGAGTTCACATATCCTTAGATCCTATTCTTTTCTCATCTTGCATTTATGACTTGACAGTTTCCATACATGTATACAATGATCATATCCACCCTCAGCTCTTCTCCCTTCCAGCTCAGCCTGACACCCACCCACTCCTTCCTGCTCCTTTGGAGGGTTAGTTGTTGGTTTGGTTTAGTTTTGGTAACCTGCTGAGTGTAAATAACCCGCTGAGTGTAAATATGCCTTCTGGAATACTGACTTTGATGTTAGATCCAACCCTTTTGTCCCCAGAGAGGGTCTCTTTGTGTACTCTGCCTGATCTAGAACTTGCTGTATCATTGTTATGTAGATCAGCCTGGCCTCAAACACACAGAAATCTGCCTGCTTCCCCTGAGTTGGGATGACACAGCCCTCCCATGCTAAACCCTGTAGGTGCTGCCTTGCCCAGTCAGATCCTACTTTTAACTGCTTTCATATTTCCCACACTCACTTTGCTATGCAATTAAGACTTTGCATAATTTTTTTTTGTTTTGCTACTTTTATCAGTCTTTCACTGAAACTTTTCTTTAGACTGCTTATATGAGAATAACTTAAGCAAAGACCATACTTCCTAGATCTCTAGAGTATGTTCTTTAACGTCTCCCTGTTCTTGGGTGGAAGGCCTTGGCCTGTGAAGGCTTAGTCTGGGATGATTTAGGTTGAGTGGATCTCGGCTGAAAAGGCTTAGATTGGGACTGATGGGGTTTATGTGCTTTGAACTGAGTAGATTGGGACGGGACGGCTTAGCTTGGGAGGACTGTGGATGAGTGGGCTTAGCATGGGAGGACTGTGGATGAGTGGGTTTAGCTTGGGAGGACTGTGGGTGAGTGGGGTTAGCATGAGAGGACTGTGGATGAGTGGGTTTAGCATGGGAAGGCTGTGGATGAGTGGGTTTAGCATGGGAGGACTGTGGATGAGTGGGTTTATCTTGGGAGGACTGTGGATGAGTGGGTTTAGCTTGGGAGGACTGTGGATGAGTGGGTTTAGCTTGGGAGGACTGTGGATGAGTGGGTTTAGCATGGGAGGACTGTGGATGAGTGGGTTTAGCTTGAGAGGACTGTGGATGAGTGGGTTTAGCATGGGAGGACTGTGGATGAGTGGGTTGCATGAGAAGGCTGCACATGAGTGGGGTTAGCATGAGAGGGATTCTGATGAGGGGGTTTAGCATGGGAGGGATGGGTGTGAGACAATTTTTTCTGAGAAGGCACAGGTGGAAAGGGTTTAGGCTGGAAGTGTTTGCCATGGAATTTGGATTGATGGCAGCTGGACTGGGAGGTCGATGAAAGTTTACTCCCAGATGTAGATAGAGACCCTGGTTTGAAAGCTAGATCTGAAGGCCTTCCCTGTGTTGTTTGTTGAACTCCTTGATGAGAAACGGGTATTATCTGTTCTTGAATGGCTCCTGCTGGCTGCCAGGGCTGAGGGTGAGAATATTTAATATGGGACAGTGTCCTTATAGATTTTCCAGCTGCTTAGTCAGCTGTATCCCCTGGGCACAGGCTTTCTCAGGCTGTGGCTTCCCTGCTGCTTTCATTGCTTGTGAGCCAGGAGAATGTATGTGACCTACACGAGAGACCACTGTCCCAGACTTCTGAAGAGTTCTCGATGTCTGCCTGCCCTCAGGGTGGGTCTGTACATGAGAAGTCTGTCTCTGTGATCTCCCAAATGGTCCATTCACGTGATATTGCTGAGGAGTTGCTGGACATTTTGTGAATCTTCCCCTTGAATAAAATCTCCAGGGTTGGAAGGATTTAATACCAGAGTTTTGACCTCTGCTGTGAACACTTGTATTCTGATGGGGAATGGAAAGAACCACTTAGCCCTCTGCTGTGAGCTATATTGGGAGCTTGCAACCCAGGGGGCTCTCAAGGGTACATGGTAAAAGTTACTTCCAGCTTTAATGGGCAAGGGCCATGGGTGTGCTGGATAAGGCATGAATACTGGTGTCTGATGGAAGATCAGAGCATTCTGACTGTCCTCACATTGAGTCCCAGGCTCTCTGATTGGCTTCTGAGCTTGGCTTTCAGACGGGTTTTTTGTCTGACTAAGTGGTGGTTGGTTCTCACCTTCAATTGTTCTGGAGGAAACTTGAGTATCTTGAGTAACTTCAAAGTCTTGGTCTACGTGAATCCCCAGCTCCCTTGCCAGAGAGGCCATATCTTCAAGGGACACACATCTGAGTGCAGAGGACATTACTTCCTGGAGGGCAGGTTGAAGGGTCTCCATAGTCTTCCTTCTATCCCCAGCTTCCTCTACTTCCCAAAACAGTAGCTGTGATGGCTTCAGTTTTAGGATCCTTTGGAAAATGTAAGCCTCTTCACTCTCCTTGGCCTGGGGACTGAGGACAAAGTAGCATCTTTCAATGGCATCTTCTCCTAAAAACATTAGCAAGTCCCATTCCTTCTCACCAAGGCAGTCTGTGAAAAAGAACATGGCAGAGGAAACTTCCACCAGAAAACCAAATTGGATCCAAAAGCTTTCTAGATCTCCACGAAGGTTGGCCACAGCAACAGGTTTCTGGAAAACATCAGGGCTTTCCTTTAGCTCCTTGTTGTCAGGAAAACACCACGTCACTTCCACCAGGCCATCAGAAATTTGCCGAGGAAGCATAGGAACAGACAAATCCCAATGGAGAAAAAATGTGTGTGGTTTCTGTCGGGAGGAGCTGAGCAATGTGTTAAGAATTCTGGACTTGGAGAAGCTGCAGTGTCCTAGTCGCACAAAAGAGATGACAGGCATCTTCATGCGACTCAGAAACTCGTCTGCTTCCCGGGAGGGCCCTCCTGAGGACTGCAGTGAGTGCTGCTTTAAGTCCTTCATGGCCCCCATCATTAAGATGCTTTTGTTGTTCTCTGCATCTGGCAGTAGCAGGGAAGAGCAAACTGGCACTGGTACATGTTTGACATGACTTCACGTTGCAAAGAGCTGTCTGCACAGAGCATGCAGGCGCAGAGGACATCCAGGGGATTGATGGTTTGTGTGTCTCCAATTCCTAACTTCTCTATTCCAGCCAGCAATTCTTCTGTGTTCTCTTCATCCACCATTTCATGCCTAAGGATAAAATCTCTGGCTGTCAAGTCTAAAGCCCGAACTTTCATCAGGAAATTCCAAGCTAAGTCTCCTGGGGTCTGGGCATCCACTCACATCCTCGGTCTATGGAAAACTGCGTCACAAAATCTGGGAGAAGCTTTCTGCTTCTATCCATGTTCAAACAGGACAGGACATGTTGAAACACTCTTTTTCTTTCTGTAAAGCAGAAAGTACTCATTATTGCCTCGTTCCCTTCCCTTAAAAAAATACATAATTGACAATTTCATTGACAAACATTGAAACAATACAAAATGAAAGTCTCACTTCATCACCCTCTTTGCCCTGTTTTCCTTCTAAGAGACACAGTAATTTGGTGTAGTATGTGTCTTAGTTTGTTTTCTGTTGCTGTGATAGAGACAATAAGCAAATGCACCTCAGAAGGTAAAGGGGTTATTTCAACTTACATGTGCCAATCACGGTCTATCAAAAAAAGAACTTCACAACATGAACTCAAGGAACCCTCTCAGTGACCTGTTCAACTCGTTTCCTTATACAACTCAAGGCCTAGGTGTGGCACTGCCCATGGTGGACTGGGCCCTTCCACACCAATCCTCAATCAAGAAAATGCCGCCCACAAATATATCTCTAGGCCAATTTTAAGGAGGCATTTTTTTTTTCTCAGTTGGCAAAGGTATAAGTGCTGCAACTCTGAAGAGAAAGGTTTCCCCAGTACACATGTTGCAGCTCTGAAGGGAAAGGTATCCTGGCAGCCAGGAGCCAAGGAATACCACAAAGTCACACCTCACAACAATCCTCACACAAGAGGTGTATTTATTGGGAAAGACACAAGAGGGTAGCTGCCTCTGCTCAGGTGAGAAGCTGCAGAGAACTAAGTGGGAAGCAAGCTTTATATAGGGTTTCTTGGAAGAAGAGTTTCCTGGATATTTCAAGGGTGGGATTGGTTAGAGTTCAAATGCTGAGCTTGAAATGAGCTCAGGGACTGGTGGGTTTTCAAGCTCAGGAATTGACGGGTTTTTAAAACCCAGAAGTGAGCTTGGACTTTTTACCCTATAACAGATGCTTAGTAAGCTTGACAAACTGAGTTCTATCCCTTGGATCCACATAGTAGAAGGGAAGAACCAACTCCCACAAGCTGCCCTCTAACCTCTCCATGCATGATATGGTGCAGATGCTCACACACATGCTCACACACATGCTCACACACATGTTCACACGGTAAATGTGGTTAAGCAATCTCTCAAAATTTACATACTGCTTATTCCTTTTTGGGGGAAGCCCTCACATTCTTGGGCATTTTCTTCACTTTCCCTCAATAAATCTGTATTTACTCTGCTTTTACAAAAAGTATATGTGTCTCTATTTTTTTCTTATCTCCCACTTTTAAATGTAGTTTTCTAGTTGGTAGAGAAACAGCCTTGTAGAGAAAGGTCAGAGCAGGTCGTACTCTTGACAGATGGCAAGCTAGCACAAGATGGTTCATCTATTTTGCTTTATTCTCAGAGGACTGAGGCATGTATGTGGGTCAGCGCCTTATGTAGCCCAGAATGACCTTGATCCTCCTACCTCTACCTCCCAAGTGCTGGGATTTACAGACACATGACACCATGCCCTGCATAACATCAGGTATAAGACTCGGTCTTGGGATATAGGTTTTTTGGGACAGTGCTCACCTAAAGTATATGAAGCCATGTGTTTGATCCCCAGCACTTCAGAAAAACAAACAAACAGAAACAGGAGTAATAGTGTGTGCCAATAATCCCAGTGTTTGGGAAGTAGAAGTGTGAAGCCAGCCTGGGCTACATAAGACTCTACCTCAAAAAAAGCTCTTGAGCCATGTTTGACAGAGCCCACTCCTGTTCTATGGAGTCTATTCTATATTTTTCACTCTCACATTAAAAAAAAAAAACCTTTTTATGTTTACTTAGTGGTGTGTGTATGTGTGTGAATGTACATGCCATAACATGCATGTATATGATAGTCAAAGAACAACATTCAAGAGTTGGTTTACTTCAAGTCATCTTGCCTACTCTACTTTCATTTTTAACAAATCTATACTTTCAGTACTCAAGAAAAAAGAAAGAAAAGAAAAAATGTTTTCACACATAGGTGTCTCATTGTCAGAATGGTGATCTATGGACCAGATTCAGACATCCTGAGACCCTAACCATACTCTGTGAGGGTCCTCTACTGACGATCTCCACTTCCATGGTTAAAACTAAAAATTACAAAACCCAATTTCTTTCTGGTTATAAAGCTGCTAAAATATCCAAGCTGCCTTAAGCTGAGACAGAAGGTAATGTCGAGATGGGGATGGGGATGGGGATGGGGATGGGGATGGGGATGGGGATGGGAGGGGATGGGGATGGGAGGGATGGGATGGGGATGGGATGGGGAAGGGGATGGTGATGGGGATGGGGATGGGGATGGGGATGGGATGGGATGGGGATGGGAGGGGATGGGATGGGGATGGGGATGGGATGGGGATGGGGATGGGGATGGGGATGGGGATGGGGATGGGATGGGGATGGGATGGGGATGGGGATGGGAGGGGATGGGGATGGGGATGGGATGGGGATGGGGATGGAGATGGGGATGGAGATGGGGATGGGGATGGGAGGGGATGGGATGGGGATGGGGATGGGATGGGGATGGGGATGGGGATGGGGAGGGGATGGGGATGGGGATGGGATGGGGATGGGGATGGTGATGGGGATGGGATGGGGATGGGGATGTGGGGATGGGGATGGGATGGGGATGGGATGGGGATGGGTGGGGATGGGGATGGGAGGGGATGGGGATGGGGATGGGATGGGGATGGGGATGGGAGGGGATGGGGATGGGGATGGGGATGGGATGGGGATGGGATGGGGGGGATGGGGATGGGGATGGGATGGGGATGGGATGGGATGGGGATGGGAGGGGATGGGGATGGGGATGGATGGGGATGGGGATGGAGATGGGGATGGAGATGGGGATGGGGATGGGAGGGGATGGGGATGGGGATGGGGATGGGATGGGGATGGGGATGGGGATGGGAGGGGATGGGGATGGGGATGGGATGGGAGGGGTTGGGATGGGGATGGGAGGGGATGGGGATGGGGATGGGGATGGGGATGGGGATGGGATGGGGATGGGGATGGGGATGGGGATGAGGGATGGGGATGGGATGGGGATGGGGATGGGATGGATGGGGATGGGAGGGGATGGGGATGGGAGGGGATGGGAGATGGGGATGGGGTGGGGGGATGGGGATGGGGATGGAGATGGGGATGGGGATGGGGATGGGGATGGGGATGGGGGGATGGGGATGGGATGGGGATGGGGATGGGGGATGGGATGGGGATGGGGGATGGGGATGGGATGGGGATGGGATGGGGATGGAGATGGAGATCGGGTGGTAGGAGGCTTGTCAGGCACGCACACGGTTTCCATCACTAGTGTGAAATAAAACCATGGATGGCGGATCAAGAATTTCAGAGGCAAAGGCAGGAGGATCAGAAGCTCAAAGTAATCCTCAGGTTCATGATGATGTCAAGGCTAGCCTGGACATCAGGGGACTCGGTCTCTGGATCTGAAGCCACTGCGTAGGAAGGTGTTTATGGCTGGAACTACGGACCTGGTCAAAGCTCATAGCTGGAGAGAACATAGTACTCTAATGAATGTGCTAAACGAACATGTTGTCAGACTCCCTCCTGATGTAGGTTTATACCCATACAGTAGTGTTATCATCAGCCTTGGTCAGATGCCTCCTCTTGTAGCAAGTACTTAATCAGAATCCCACAGCTGGCCCAGGCGTTGAGACTATGTGACTAGTAAGTACTTAGCACTTAAGAGAACATCCCTTCGATGTTTTCCAGTGCACAGAGAACATCATGGAAGGAGGAACAGATGGACACAAGGGCCCTGAAAACACTGTCTGCTAGGTATGGATGGCCGTTGTGCTCCTGAACTCAGAGCCGTCTGCACAGAGATGTGCCTGTTGGTATTGTCAGGGGAGGCTGAGGGAAGTATTGGCAGTTGGCAGCTGCTAGAGTGCTTTGGTATGCACAGCGAGCTGCCATGTTCAGTGTTTAATGCACACTGGGGCCCTAAAGGTGGCCTGAACAACTCAATGGGTCACAAAAAGAGGACTGATAGAAGGCAGGAGACTTTTGGGTAAGGAGGGATGGGTTATATAATATAGAAGGCGGTGAAGGGTCGAATCATAATTTAGTACCTAAATGAAATTCTCAAAGAACAGAGAATTAAAACAGAAAAAAAAAATGAATAGGTACCCTACTGCATGATGGGAAGTGACTACAGCAATCACTAAGCTGGTGATCGCTGTTTACTTCTGCTTATGGTCAGTTCCTATGCAAGACTCGGGATCTGCAACTCAAGAAGCTGCAGATCAAAAAGAGTTAGAAAAATATAGTTTATTCTGAACACAATGACTTTTTTTTCAGGGAAAGAGTCCTATTTCCCTGAAAAAATAACTATTTACGTAGAGTCTGTATTTTATTAGTGTGAGGATTCTAGGAGCTTGGAGGAAGGAGGGGGAATGGAGAGAAGACGGTTAGTGGGCACTGGAGTGCCATAGTTAAGAATAACTTCTAGGCCAGGGAGACGGCCCTCTGAGTAAAGGCACTTTCTGCCCAGCCTGATGATCTGTGTTAGATTCCCGGGACTCACATGGGGAAAGGAGAAAAACAACTCCTGAGAATTGTCCTCTAACCTCCAGACCCCTCCCAACATACACACACACAAATAAATGAATGAATGATGTAATTTAAAAGCTGGGCATGGAGCTGGAGAGATGGCTCAGCAAGGTTAAGAGCACTGACTGCTCTAACAGAGGTCCTGAGTTCAGTTCCCAGTAACCACATGGTAGCTCACAACCATCTGTAATGCCCTCTTCTGGTGTGTCTGAAGACAGCTACAGTGTACTCACATACATAAAATAAATAAATAAATCTTAAAATAATAAAATAAAAAAAAAAGCTAGGTATGCATATAAAAAGGTATGTGACTTCTAATATTTTGTATCACAGTAAGACATTTTTGGCTGAGAACAATTAATTTTTCTAGATCAGCTAGCATAGAGAGCTATCTTATTTTTTGTTTGCTTTGAGATGGGACTTCATTAGCCCAGGCTGACATCAAACTCCCAGTCTTCCTTTCCTGGAGTCTCTACAGTGCTGGCATTACTTACATGTCCCCCGACACCCAGTGGGAGGCTACTGAATGCTCTAAAACAAATCATGTCTGGGGCCAGAGACATGCCAGTTACCCTCTACTAACTATTACACATTGTTCATAGTTACTGAGATGTTACACTTATACTCCAGAAATACATGTAATTACTATATATCAGTTAAATGTAAAACATAGTGAAATATATAAAAGAATGTGTAGAGGTTATATACATGTATCAAGTCTCTTTCTCTTTCTCTTTCTCTTTCTCTTTCTTTCTTTCAATTTTTTTGAGGCAAGTTTTCAGTCTTAGCCCTGACTAGCCTGGAACTCAGCATGTGTCTCAGATTAGTCTTAGTTTCCAGTGATCCTCTTGCCCCAGCCTCTGGGTGTTAGGATTTCATGAGCCACCAGGCCTGGTTCACTATACCATTTTAAATAAGGGGTTGGAGTAGTATCCACAGACGTTGGTAGCCGGAGGAGGTCCTCAAATCTGTTTCTCTCAAACACTGAAGCTACCTACTGTACTGTCTCCCACTTCCCCAGACCTGGGAGCTCCTTCGTTCGATACCCTCCCCTGGAGAAAATCAACCTTAGAGAAACACCAGGTTTCTTTTTTTTTTTTTTTTTTTTTTTTTTTTGGTTTTTTCGAGACAGGGTTCTCTGTGTAGTCCGGGCTGTCCTGGAACTGCTCTGTAGACCAGGTGGCCTCGAACTCAGAAATCCGCCTGCCTCTGCCTCCCAAGTGCTGGGATTAAAGGCGTGCGCCACCACCGCCCGGCGAACACCAGGTTTCTGATTGGTTGATTATGGCCTATCACGTCCCCTCTCCACTATGTCAAGGCACCTTTTTAGTCCATTGATAAGTTGCCAATTAATTTACACACTGTCGTCTCCATACCTTCGCGATTTTCTCCTCTTCTTCCAGTGAGACACAGGTCTCTGAAGTGTGGTCACAGTTCCTGTCTTCAATGGGAGCCCCATGGTTTCTTCACTCTCGCATTCCTCTTCATTATCATATACAAAGCACTGTGGGTCATCGCCGGCCCCTTCCTCCAAAACAGTCTCGACATCTTCGACATCGACGTCTTCCGGGTACCCAAGGTATTCTTGATGTTCCCCTTCGTCTAAGTAGAGCGAATCATCTGGCTCCTCGTATCTCTGCCCATCTCTTAAGAAGGTGATACTTGCTGGAACTTCATACACAACTTTGGCTAAACTTGGAGTAGTGGCTTGCGGAGTACCACACCCTTTGTTGGTCTCCCAGGAGGATACTGCCGGTTCCCCGTGGTTATGGTCCTTGTAGGTGAAAACTCCGGAGCTGGAGCTCCGAGACCGAGACTTTCTTTCTCTTCTGAGAGCTCTGCTATCTCCTCATTCTCTGGGGTTAGCGTCCCAAGAGAAAAGGGATCTTCGGAATCCCTGCTCACCCCGACAGCCTCTTTAGTCCCCTGCGGTGGATCTTCTGAAAAGAAAGCATTTCCATTATTGCCTCTGCTTTTCCAGTGTAACAGTTTTAAATTACCTGATGTCTCTCATCTTCAAAGCATCACCCTTTCGTGTTCTCTCTCTCTCTCTCTCTCTCTCTCTCTCTCTTCTCTCTCTCTCTCTCTCTCTTTCTCCCCCTCTCTCCCCCCCTCCTCTGACAAAAGCTGGTGTCTGTGTTGACTGGGCTGGCCCAAACTCTTGAGCTCAAGTATATTCATGCCTCAGTCCTCCTCACTAGCTGAGACTATAGGAATGCAACCCATCTCTCTTTTTGGACGATCGATCAAATGCCTACTACACTTAATCAGTAGTAACAAATCGGTTCACATGGTAAATAAGCAAAAAGAAAGGTATTTGTTATGAACAGTATTTAATTATACACTTGATGCGGCCCGCAGTCAGATTTTCTTTCTAAGGAAATCTGATCCCAGTAATTCCTAATGAGTGAGACAATTACTGTATTCTAGATATAGTAAAAGCTATTTTTCTAGAATTATGAGACTTGTGAAGGTTAGTTTTAACTGTCAGCATAACTTAGAATCACAAGGGAAGAGAATCTCAGGTGAGGAGTTTCCTGAACTGATTTGGCCACTTGGGCATGGCTATGAGGAATTGCTTCAAATTAAGTGTTGTAGGAAGACTCAAGCTAGCCACTGTGGGTGGTAGTAATCCCTAGGCAGGGGTCCGAACTGTATGAGGTACAGAAACCAAGCTGAGCACACGAAAGCAGGCAAGCATTTTTTTGTCTCTGCTCTTGACTATAGAAATGGTGTGACGAGCTGTCTCAAGCCTCTGCCTTATGACTTCTCCACAGTGATGAACTATAGCCTATAATTATAAACTAAACATGAACCCACAAACACTGCTTGTTTGTCAGAATACAGAGACTGGAAAGGAAACTAGAACAAGACCTGTCCTACATTAAGGATCATGAGCACATGCTGTTTTAATCTAAGCCCCTATGTTCCTATCATTCCTTTTAAAAAAAAAATTTTTTTAATCGTCTTTTTTTAAAAGGAGCTACAGCTCCCTCTAGTGATCATTTCCTGAATTGTTAAACAATACAGTAGAATAGTTGCCCCTCCCCCCAGGTTATGAGTTATCTTTTGCAGCACGTCATTTTTTAAGATGCTATAAATTTTTATTAGTTCTTACTAGTCATACAGTTCACTGTGGCATTCTCTATGCCTCTGTCTGTCTCTGTTTCTCTCTCTCTCCTCTCTCTCTCTCTCTCTCTCTCTCTCTCTCTCTCGCACATACACACTCTCCTCCAGCTAGTCTGTTTATTCCCAAAAGATGCTCTCTCTATTTTCTTGTCATACATACTTAATATGCATATATAGAAATGCAGGTTCTGAAAAAAAACAAAGAAAAAGAAGAAAAAGAGAAAAGAAAAACCAATAACAAAAAGAAATGTAGGTTCTCCATATGAAATTTAAAAGGAGATCAAGCAAAGGTGATATTAGATGACAAGAAGAACAGAATGGAGGTAAAAGGGCATATGAGTCATGAAAGAAGATATAAAGCTATTTTGTATTTAAAAATTCTTTTGCCAGGCAGTGGTGGCGCACCCTTTAATCCAGCACTTGGGAGGCAGAGGCAGGCGGATTTCTGAGTTCGGGACAGCTGGTCTACAGAGTGAGTTCCAGGACAGCCAGGGCTACACAGAGAAACCTGTCTCGAAAAACAAAAAAAAAAAATAAAAAAAAAAAAAAGCGGTGGTGCCACGCCTTTATCAGCACTTGGAGGCAGAGGCAGGCGGATTTCTGAGTTCGAGGCCAGCCTGGTCTACAAGTGAGTTCCAGGACAGCCAGGGCTATAACAGAGAAACCCTGTCTCGAAAAAACCAAAAAAATTAAAAAAATTATTTTTATACAATTTTTTTCTAAGGGGGATTAGGGTAGGAAAAGTATAGTCAATATATTATATTTTTTAAAAACTACTTCCCCTCCCCTACTTTGAACTCCATCATAGTTTCTTCCCCTCTTTTTATGGGGATAAGTAAATCAAAATGTAGTTAGAAGTCACAGACTAAAGCCCTGAGTGAAGTTCCTGGCTTCGTGGTCATCCTAACTGTATAGAATTCACAGCAATGGATAAAGTTTGGGACTGGACAAGTTTGGAGTGGCTTCCTTAAACTAGCTGTGTTCTATTTGTGAACAATTAGAATAAATAGATTTTTTTAAGAAAGAAAAACAACTATATTTTATAAAGTGTCAATTTCAAGACCTTAAAACCTCTGTTATTAATCAAATGGAGAAACTACACTTCCAGAAACTACTGTTCTTATCACAGACAACAGGAAGCTACTGATCTTCCAACTGGATCATTTAAGATGGTTTTCCCTGTACCTTCAAAGTGGCTATCCAAAGGTCTAAGGTCTCTGGGGATGCAAACATCTCCAAATGTATTCACACAAACAGGAAAGAAAGCCCTAGACGGTGCCATTATCAACAGTGTGCTCTTTCCAAGTCTCTGCCAAAGCAGCAGGCATCGGATGGTAGCTCAAAAGCAGTTGGAACCGTGCGGTCAGCCATTACCCGGCTCCTGAGTCCCTGAGATCCACTGTTCCCTGATTTAGAAATTACACACTTTCAGTTCACATTTCAGTAAAAATCGTCACCGGAAGTCAAATCCAAACGACAGGCAACAATCTTTTTCTCTTCTAGAAAACCTGCTTCCTCCCTCCTTTGCTTCAAAAGTGAAAAAAATTCAACTTACCGAGCTTTAAGCCCAAGGTGGAAGCTGACGCTGGAAAGGCATTAGACAAACACTTGAGGAAACAGCAGCAGCTGTCCTCTCCTTTCTTCTGTATCAAAATTAACAGCTTTCGACTTTTCTTCAGGGGATCTGTAATTTCCTCTAGAGTCTCAAACTCCTCCTCAGAAATCAGTCTCCGGGAGGTTAACGTGTCCAAGATAGAGTCAGGATCTTGTTGGAGCACATTGAGCAACTTTGTTCGTTGTTTTTCTATGATTTCTGAGGAAGCACCCTCTGTAGCCATTGCCTTCTTCAAACCAGGAAATAAAATTGTTCTGGCATGTAAAGAAATCTATGTTAACAAAGAAAGACAGAAATCCAACTTAGCAAAGAGAAATCATGTCCAAAATACCTGCTGTTGGAGAGAGCAGAGAGGAACAAACACGGAAGGGAAGTCAGTCTGAAGCACTGTTTGTGGTTTCCTGTTGCTGGTCCTTTATCTATTCAGCTCTGTGTGTGTGTGTGTGTAAGCTTGCGTGAGGACAGATCAGTTCACGTGTTCTGCTATGATCTGTGTCCTGAACTACTCCTGCTTTTTGATGGCTAGAACCTAAAGTTTCACTAATACATGCATGGATTGTAACACCACAAAGGGTGCCTTACTCTATGATCCTATTCAGATGGCTAGAGCAGAAATATAACTAATTCAACATGGTGGCTAGTCTACACAGGGTTAGGCCATCCATGATCCACACAGTTAGAACTCTCGCAATAAAAAAGAAAGAGATGAAGCAACCAGGGGACTATCCTCCAGGATGTTTCCCTTGGACACTAATGTTAGAATCCTCGCTCTGAGACCTATACTGATGAGTATGAATTACAATCGACTTCTAATTTCGTGGAGAACCTTCAAATGCAGGGTAAAATGAGAGTTGAATAAACACTTTTAGTGAGATAACCTTCAATATACTGCAGCAATCCCACTTTTGGACATTTAGGAGCTGGAGAGATGGCTTAGCAGGAAGAACCTTGTTGCTCTGACAGAAGACCCTGGTGAGTTCCCGAGCATTCACAAGAGGTGTAAGCTAGGTGTGGCGGTAAATGCCTTTAACCTCTGGGGAGGCAGAAGCAGAGGGACTTCTTCGAATTGGAGTCTGCTCTGCATACCAAGTTTCAGGCTGGCTACAGTAGTATCGTGAGACCCCGTCTCAGACAAACCAAACCAAACCAGTATGTGCACAGCATACCCAAATGCACATACAGCAAATATTTTTGTTTGTTTTTTTTTTTTTTTTTTTTAGGTTTTTCGAGACAGTGGTGTCGCCCTGGCTGTCCTGGAACTCACTTGTAGACCAGGGGCTGGCCTAGAATTCAGAAATCCACCCCTGCCTCTGCCTCCCAAGTGCTGGGATTAAAGGCGTGCGCCACCACCTTACCTTAATACTGGCCTACTTCTGAGGATCAGATTATGAATGGGTTTATATTTTGTACTTTAAAATTAATACATTTTAGGGCTAGAGAGTAGGCTCAACAGTTAAGAGCACTTGTTCCCGCAGAGGACCTTGGTTTGATTCCTGGCACCTTCATAATCACTCACCCCAGAAGTAACTCCACTTCCAGGAAGTCCAGTGCCCTCTTCTGAACTCTTCTGGCACCAGGCATGCATGTGCTACACATATGTACATAGAGGCAAAACACTCATGCACAGAAAATAAGATTTTAACTTAAATTAATTTTTTTGAAACAGGATCTTTCTAATGTTGCCCTGCTGTCCAGGAACTCATGATGTAGACCAGGCTAGCCTGAAACTTACAAAGACACACTTTCCTCTGCCTCCCAAGTTCTGGAATTAAAGGCATGTGCCACAACACACAGAAAAAAATTTTAAGTGTTTTTACTGCAGACATTTTCTCATTTTTATTAAAATTATATAGTTGGTCTTTAATTATAATTACATAGTTCACAAGAACCTGAAAACAACCTAAATATCAGTATGAAAATAATCTGTGGAATTTCACTAATACTATTTTTTAAGGTTTATTTTTATTAGGGCCAGGTGGTGGTAGTCTGGCTATTAAAAAACACTATAAAAATTTTTTTCTGTGTGTTGTGGCATGCACCTTTAATCCCAGCACTTGGGAGGCAGAGGCAGGCAGACTGCTATGTATTGAAGGCTACCCTAGTCTACATAGCAATTTCCTAGTGAATGAAGGGCACACAGTGAGATCTCATGTCAAACCCTCATAGGGAAAAACAACAATGCACAAACATATGCAAAGAAATAATGGATATAAAGTTCAGAATTATATTTATTCAAGCGGGGGAGGGGGGATGGGACAGGTACAAAATGGGAGGAGCAGTGGAGCCTAGGTAGTTTGATGCAAGGCCTTCTTAGGATAGGTACTGTTATTAGAAAGAAACGTGTGCAAATAAAGGTAAGCCGTGTACGAAGCAATGCTAAGTATGCATTTGTAATTAAGATATTACTTCTCTGACTCTGGTACCTGAGGTTGAATGAGGAACTTGAAAATCCTCACCTAAGATTTATTTTTAGGTGTGAAGTCCTTTTTCTCAAAGAACCTTTTCATTTTTTACAGTTTTATTTGGTTGAAAATTTCTAAAACTTAATGTTATATATACTTACAGATCCATGATGATTTTGATCTATAATACACAGTGGAGACAGACTGAATCAAGGTAATTAACATATCCAACACCTTGCTTATAATTCTTGTCTAGCTGCAATGTTAGGTCCTCTTACTGTTCTCCAGTTTCTGATGCTCACAAGCTTAGTAAAGAGGTTTCATTGCTTTGTGTCTTAGGCAGTGTTTTACTGTCGTGCAGAGACACCAGGACCACAGCAACTCTTATAAAAGAAAGCATTTAATTGGGACTTGCAGCTTCAGAAGTTTAGTCTATTGACAACATGGAGGGGAACATGGTGGCATGCAGGCAGACATGGTGCAGACATGGTTGAGAGTTCTAGATCCGGAACTGCAAGTAGCAAAAGAGATACTGGGTCTAGCTTGGGTTTTTGAAACCCCAAAGCCCCCAAACCCCCAGTGACACACTTCTTCCAAGAAAGGCCACACCTCCCAATCCCTCTTAAGTGTGTCACTCTCCCTGAAGACCAAACGCTCAAATACGATGGTGATGCCCTATTACTGAAGACAGCACTTACTATTGCTATCAAACATAGAGAAGTCGAACTGGTGTCCAACCAGAAGCTTCACCCCTACTGACTAATATTTGTGGTACTGGATACACTTTGCACACGAGCAGAGGTGAGAGCAATCAACACCACTCTGCCACATAGACTGTGAGCTACCACAGTAAATTGCTGGAGAGATATAGTGGTACAATAGTGGCATAAATACAGGAGTAACCAACTTTCTGATGGGATTTAATTGATACTATGAGACGGTATCAACACCTGACACTGCATGGGTGGCCAAGAACCTGAGACTAGATAATAGGTCACAGGCTTAGGAGGAAAGTCTATTACTTTTATTCTACTAAAAGATTATAGGAATTTTGTTTTGTTTTTCTCTGTGTAGCCTGGCTGTCCTGGAACTCAATCTGTAGAACAGGCTGGCCTTAAACTCAGATATCCTCCTGCCTCCCAAAGGATGATAGGAATAATGGTTCCTGATGACATATTGTCACTCTCATAGATGAGTACCTGGCTCAACCCACATCAGAGAAACTTCTTGCTGCAGTTGGGAACTAACAGAGACCCACAGCTGGACAGTGTGCAGAGAATGAGAGATTTTGGAGCACACCATCCTAAATGGGGTGTCTTCATCATACTCCTCCCTCCTTTCGAGGCTCGGGATCTATCTGGAAGGGGAGATGAAAAGATCTCAAGTACCAGAAGGGATGGATGACTCCGAGGAAACAGTGTCTTTCAGATACAATAGGACAACTGATACATGTGTGAACTCACAGAGGCTGGGGCAGAACCTACAAGACTCGCACAGGTTCAAGTCAGACAGTGGTCCTAGCACTGAGAGAGAAGTGGACATTGCTGACAAAGGGAACAATGGGTTTTCTCCAATAGAGTCTCACTGGGTATACCAACAACATTTCAGGGCTGGCCAGTGCCCAGGAGGGCTTTTGATCTTTTGTTTGTTTTGATTTTCATTTTTGTGTTTTTGTAGCAGGAGTTGGGGTGGGGGTAGATGAGGGTTTTGTTTCTGTTTGTTCTTTGTTTTAAAAGAGAGAAAAGGACATAAAGCTGGATGGGTGGGGAGTTGGGGAGAATATGGGAGAAATTGGAGGAGGAGAAAAACAGGAAGCCGGGTGGTGGTGGCGCACGCCTTTAATCCCAGCACTTGGGAGGCAGAGACAGGCGGATTTCTGAGTTCGAGGCCAGCCTGGTCTACAGAGTGAGTTCCAGGACAGCCAGGGCTATACAGAGAAACCCTGTCTCGAAAAAACAAAAAAACAAAAAACAAAAAACAAAAAACAAAAAGAAAAAAGAAAAAGAAAAACAGGATCAAAAGATATCACATTAAAATATTTTTTCAGTTAAAAAAATGTGTTTCTTCAAAAAGGAAGGAGGAGGAGGAAAACAAAGATCCTGATCTACTGTCAACTGTTGTTGGTCAAAACTTGGTGATCTTTAGCCAGGTGGTGGCAGTGGTGGTGCAGGCCTTTAATCCCAGCACTTGGAGGCAGAAGCTGGTGGAATTCTGAATGTAAGCTAACCTGGTCTATCTACACAGTGAGTTCCAGGACAGCCAGAGCTACACAGAGAAATATTGTCTATAAAGGAGAGAGAGAGAGAGAGAGAGAGAGAGAGAGAGAGAGAGAGAGAGAGAGAGAGAGTCACAAAAATTCTTATCAGTACCATAAATGCAGGATTTTGGATTAACTTGGTCTCCATAGCTTCCAGAAAAGAAAAATGAGATAGAGGGTGAGTGCCTAGGCTAAAAAGTCTTAACCTGGGGCTGGAGAAATGGCTCAGTGGTTAAGACTGGTCTTCCAGAAGTCCTGAATTAAATTCCCAGCAAACACATGGTGGCTTGCAACCATTTATAATGGGATTTGATGCCCTCTTCTGCTTCATCTGAAGACAGCTACAGTGTATTCACATACATAATAAATAAATTTTTAGCCAGGCAGTGGTGGCGCACGCCTTTAATCCCAGCACTTGGAAGCAGAGGCAGGTGCATTTTTGAGTTCTAGGCCATCCAGGTCTATACAGAGAAATCCTGTCTCTAAAAAACCAAATAAATAAATAAATAAATCTTTTTTAAAAAAAATTGTTAATCTGAAGTTGGGTGTGGTAGCACACTCCTTTAATCCCATGGCTCCAGAAGCAGAGGCAGACAGACCTCTAAGAGCTCTCCACGAGCCCAGTCTTCTTAGCTAGTTCCAGGCCAGCCAATGATAGGAACTTTGTCTCTAAAAAAAAAACAAAAATGGCCCACTCTGTTTCAGAAGTTGACAAACTCGGTGTGATAGCATAGCACTACCTGCTCCCACCTGGGAGTCTGAGGCAGGAGGATTACTTGGCCTCAAGAGTTTGAGATCAGCCTGGGCAACATAAACCCTGTCTTAAAAATATAAAGGAAAGGCCAGCGATGGCGCACCGCTGCAGTCGCTGTGCTCTGGAGTCGGAGGCAGCCGTCTGTCTCTCCCAACCGAGTTTGAATCCTGCCTGTGCTTGCTCACAGGGAAAAAAACAAAAACAAAAAACAAAACATACATATATATAATTTAGCCGTTGGGTAGAAACCTAGAAACGTTAAGGAGCTTCCCAGAAGCCTCTGGACCATGAATTTTGACAAATGTGATGTGGTTTCCAGCACACCAGAAAGAACAATCTCACATTAGGGAGAAGAAAAAATTATTTCACTGTCTGACGTCTTCAGCTGTAGGCATGTCTTTGGAAAAAGGCAGTGACGTCATGCCTCTCAGGGGTGGGCTCCTTGGTGGTTAACGCCCCGCCTACCCTTTCTTCATTAATCTCATTTTTCATAGTCCATGCTGTAGACACGATGACTCCATGACTCCATCTCAAAAGAGCTGTTTGGTACTCATGTGAGTGTCCTGCTACACAACAAATAATGAGGCTGCAGATAGCATTAAGGTTTCAGATTAGCTAACCTTGAGATGGAGACATTATCTAGGTGGAGTGGATGTAATAACAAGTGGTCTTAAAAGTAGAAGGACAGGACAGGCAGTGGCGGGGCACGCCTTTAATCCCAGAACTTGGGAGGCAGAGGCAGGCGGATTTCTGAGTTCGAGGCCAGCCTGGTCTACAGAGTGAGTTCCAGGACAGCCAGGGCTACACAGAGAAACCCTGTCTCGAAAAACAAAAAACAAAAAACAAAAAACAAAAAGTAGAAGGACGCAGAAAACTGTAATACAACGTGAGGTAGGTTATTACTGGCCTGCAAGGCAGAAGACAGCAATTAAACAGAGACTGGGCAGAGTTACACCTCAGCACTACAATTTTAATTTCAGTCAAATGAAGTCTCTCTGATGCTTTTGAGCAGTAGTAACTGTTTTTTTTTGTTTTTTTTTTTTTGTTTTTTGTTTTTCGAGACAGGGTTTCTCTGTGTAGCCCGGGCTGTCCTGGAACTCACTCTGTAGACCAGCTGGCCTCGAACTCAGAAATCCACCTGCCTCTGCCTCCCAAGTGCTGGGATTAAAGGCGTGCGCCACCACCGCCCGGCTTAGTAGTAACTGTTAATGGTTTAAAAATTATGTTAAGAACATGAGTTTTAAGTGTGCAATACAATTTTGTTATCTGTAGGTACAATAACGCATTGAATTTATTTCCCATAACTGAAAGTTTGCACCCACTGATTACATTTATGTTGCTTCATGCCACTATATTTATAGCAACTTGTCATCCAGTCTCCTGAGACTTATTTATAGTTCAGTTCAACCATTTGAATGCTTGTTTTCTTTCTCTCTCGGGTGTGCCCTATCTCCTCCCTCCTCCGATTTCAGTTTACTACTTCTGAGTGGAAAGGATTATATATTTTCCTTTCTGCTCCCCGTCCCTAGAAGAAACTGGTACGATTTGCTAACAACAACAATAAAAACAAAACAAAAAGCCTCCTTAGTGTTTGCTTTGTTCTGCTGTCAATTACCTAAGATTTTTGGATGTGACAGACTAGCGACTCTCACATTTGTTTTAGAAAGTATGTAGATGATATGGCCGAGATTATTTCCCCTATTCACCAATGTTCGTATTATTTTCTTCATGTTTCGTACTGGGATTGCGGACAGATAGATGCATTAGCGTTAATCAAGGAAGTCTAGGGTTACTAACTTCAAAATGATCTAGAAAACCGTTTTACAGTACAGACTTCCAAGCTATACTGAAGCCTAAAGGGTCAGATTTCCCGTGGCGGCGCGCTGGAAACTGTTCTTTTAACAAGTTCCGCGTGTGATTCCTTGCATGGGATCAAACAATTTGGCCTCTGAATTACTACTGCGTGAAAAAACGAGTCGGTCGGAGTCAAAAGCTAAGCTCCTGCTCTCACCGGGCCACTTCGTGACTCCATATTCTCTCAAACTTCCATAAAGGCAAGCGAGCGGCCAAAAGAGGACGAACCTGGGAAGGCTGGCTTTCCCGGATCGGGATCCCAGTCCCAGCCGCTCACTGCACACACCACCAGGGGCGCCGCCACCCACAGGGACTCCCCTCGAGCCCCAAGACAGAAATCCAGACCGGAGTGCAAACACAGCAGCGGATCGGGACTGTGGCTGAAACCCTTTTACCCGAGGAGACTCGGCCGCTCCGGAGTGTGGAGCCACAGGCGCCAGCCACGCCCCCCACCGGTGTTGCAGCCTAATTGGCTCCCCGGCTCTCTCGCGCGGACTACACCACCGCACCGGAGGCCTGATAGTGCTGCACCGCGCCCATCGGAAGTACTTTTCGGGGCGGAAGCTTATCCACAGGAAGTGGTGGGAGCGCTTTCTTTTCCGGTCTCTTTGGCCTCGCCGTAGAAGCAAGATGGTGAGTGTCGTCTCTGGCTGTGTAAATCTCTTTCCATCCTTCTTCCCTGGGCTATCCTGCCTGTCGCCGGTGCGTGGGTGACAAGGTTCCGAGTAAAGGGAGCTGATGGGCAAGGAGACGGCATGCTGTGGCCCGCAGGAACAGAGGGATGGCTGTTCGGTGGGAGCTGAGCCGACAGTCCTAGCGCCGCTGTGGGTCTCTCTGGGGTTTGGGGAAACGTACGCGTTGCCGCCCCGCGTAGGTCCTTAGGACAGGTTTGGGGACATTTGGCCGTAACCGCCGAGAAACTGAGTGCTTGTTGGCAGTACCTGGGACTGAGGCGGGCAGAACTTGGTCATCCTTAACGCTTGAAAACCAAGGAGGCTTCAGAGCACCTAGGTCCGTGCAGAGTAGAGCATGAGATTGTGAATCATCGGCACTGACTTTTACTTGTGAGCGAAGAATTTAAATCTTTACCACGTTTTGTCCCACGTAAATTTTGTTAGGTTGCATTTAGGTCTCGTTTTCCGAGAAAATGCCAGGGTATATTGAGAGAAGCCAGGTTTTTTCAAAGTTGCTTATACGTGTTTGTTAATGTGCAGACGAAAGGAACGTCATCCTTTGGAAAGCGTCGCAATAAGACGCACACGCTGTGCCGCCGCTGTGGCTCCAAGGCCTACCACCTTCAGAAGTCGACTTGTGGCAAATGCGGCTACCCTGCCAAGCGCAAGAGAAAGTGTAAGTAGTGTAGTCTTCAGGCTGGTTTTTACCTTGACTTGAGGTGGGGATGTAATACAAAATACATTTGGTGTGTGTGCAACAGAACTTGGGTGGGTTGGTAGGTTGGTTGAGTGCTTAAAACATAGTAATGACATGACTGAGAAAAATGGCTGATGGTGGATGCTTGGGAAAACCATTCAGAATCGTATTTTTTTTATTAGATAACTGGAGTGCCAAGGCTAAGAGACGAAACACTACCGGGACTGGTCGGATGAGGCACCTAAAGATTGTCTATCGCAGATTCAGGTACATTTTTGATAAAGTGTCCTTGGGGATAGGATGAGAGTTCTGTGTACTTGCAGTCTTGGTGAATAGTAGGAATGATACCGCAGTTTGGTTTGGGCCTGAAACACCCACATTTGTCAAGACTATCTATATGAATGAGATCTGGGAGGCAGCTTACTTGGCTCAGCCTCCACTAACTCAGATTTTCTCAAGTATGCTACACTGTTCTGGGCACTAGTCTTCAGTCATAAAGTCATAACAACACAGATGGAGATCTGTTTCTTAAAAATACAGAATTCCCGACCCCCTCTTAGACTTTGCTGTGGAGTCTGTATTTTGACAGTTGCTACTGTGTTTGTCTTTGTGTTTACACTCAGTCTAGTTTTGGGCTTGCTAGTGTTTGATAGGCTAGTGGCATGTTGTAAGCCTGATTAACTTCTGTGCTTAGTATCACTCATCTTCCTAAGTAGTTCTAGAGTAGAAATGAGTGTTACTTACCATTTTAGACTTAGTTGAACAGCTTCAAAGGTTCTGTTAAATGTGATTCACTGCTATTACTAAAGGAAAGATGCCAGGACTAATAGCTTCAGAAATACTTTAGTTCTTGTGGAAATTGGGAAAGTGAGCCCAAAATTGTTGGAACAGTTAGCTGTAATATAATGTGGGTGTCTTGATTGGGGTAAAATAATGGCTTATCAATGATGTCCTAAAAATAAATGTCTGAACATATGAATGCTATAATGATTTCAGCATTTAACTGAGATAAGCTCATTGTGGTCTGTTTGATCAATTTGGAAGTAATGTTTTGATGTTGCTGCATTAATTTTTCTTATCTTTAATATGGCACAGACATGGATTCCGTGAAGGAACAACACCTAAACCCAAGAGGGCAGCTGTTGCAGCATCCAGTTCATCTTGAGGATTTCAATCAGTCATAAAATAAATGTTCTGGTTTCAAAAATTCTGTGGTGTTCTAAGGTATTTTAATGTTGGTTCAGTGTTCAGTTATATGTGATTGCTTTGGAATCCTACGCTTCCTTTAGTAGCGAGCTTAGAACTGGTCCTTCGTATATAGGGTTGGTTCTTGTGAGTCTGAAGTTGGTGGGCCTCGATGAATTCTCTTGGGGAAGATAACCTGAGCCTGTCTTGGGTCCCCATCAGATTCAATTGGCCTTGGGCATTGAGGAGGTTGACAAGTGTTGAATGAGCGGGAAGTGCTAGGGAAGAAGACAGTTACTAGTGTGGTTATATTAACCCTTAGCATGCCTGGGTGTCTGAAAATGCTTGTAATCTGTAATGGACTTGGACAGATTTCATGGATGCCTGCACATTTGAGCTCTGATTCATCCTGAAGTTTCCAGTTTTTAACATTTACTTGATTAAAGCCAAGCAAGAGAATTTTTTTTCTCGAGACAGGTTTTCTCTATATAGCCTATATATGGCTGTCCTGGAACTCAACTCTGTAGACCAGGCTGGCCTCGAACTCACCTGCCTCTGCCTCCCAAGTGCTGGGATTAAAGGCGTGCACCACCATCGCCTGGCTAACTTCTTTTTTTTTTTTTTTTTAATTGCTGCTTATTTGTTTGTAAGCTGCTAATATAAATGTTGGTGGAGTTTGTCCTAGTATTTGAGACTCCTATCCTTCAAAGGTGCCAAGTTCGAGGGCATGAAACTGCTTTTGTTCATCTTACTAGAACACATTTTCTATAGACTTAAGATTGGTTGGTTGTATCCTTTAATGGGTTGAATAGGTAATTTCTAACAAGGGATAAATCAGGCATTGAGGCAAGTGGGAATTGAGCTCTGGGTGTCTGGACTTGAACGAATCTAGAGATGGAAAAGGTTAATACAACTTTGCAAGACAAGTGGAGCTGAGGAGAATCGTGTGTTAGGGTGTGAAGGGTGACCTCAGGCCTACTGGTGGTAGTGCAGGCCTTTAATCCCAGCACTTAAGAGCACTTAAACTGCCTCCCAAAATCTTGAGTGAGTCCAATCTGGTTTACAGAGTTAGTTGCAGGACAGTCAGACCTATAGAAAAATCCTGTCTTAAAAAGAAGTGACCTCATTTTCGTTAAGCTAATGCCTGTGGGAGAATTTTGGTGTTTATGGTGGAGGTTCTAGTATGTGATAGGGTTGAGGAAAATTGTAACCACAAAGCTAGTCAATAAGAACAAGACAGCTAAATTGAGGGTAGGGTGCAGAGCTATTTCACCTAAGGTCTAAGTTTTATAATCCAATCTGGAATTGTGACACTTGACAACATTAGGTGTCCTTCATAGCCTGTGGGTACATGAAGTCTGAGTCCCAGGTTGCACATTCCTGGCACTGAATTTTGAGCAAAGAAGTGGCTAGAGCTAACTTGAAACTCTTGGCCCTACCACTGTCTCAAGTGCTGGGGTTTAAGATGTACTTACATAGTTTACTTGTATGAGTACCCTGTCTCTCTTCATATACCAGAAGAGGGCATCAGATCCATTACAGATGATTGTGAGTGATCATGTGGTTTCTAGGAATTGAACTCAGAACCTGTGGGAAAGCAGTCAATGCTATTAAACCGCTGAGCCATCTCTCCAGAGCATGACTTTTATAATTTTGGTTTTTCCAAGACAAGGTCTTACTAGTCATAGCTGGTCTGGAACTCAAAAGATGGGTCTACCTTTCTGGGACTGGGATCATAGGCATGAAACTCCACACATGACGATGCTTACTTAGATACTTGAGCTGAGGGGCTTAAGAGATGGCTCAAAACGGCACTTGATACAGGGGGTCTAGGTTCAGTTCCTAGTACTCAGATGGTATTTCACAACCATGGCTAGTTCTAGGGAATCGTGCACCCATGTGGTATACAAGCCAAACACATAAAGTAAATATTCACGCTTTATTACTACTTTGGATAATCCTCAGAAGTGTTTGTTTTTCAGTTTGTAAATGAGGGATGTAACAGACCTGATAGAGGCAAGAGGAACTAGGGAGTGAAGCCATGTCTCTAAACTATTTTAAGTCTGGGGTAGTATGTCAAACTCATACATGCTAAATGACCAAGGAAGCTTTGCTGGAAGTGTTGCCTCTGAAGTGTCTCGAGGACTCTTTTTTTCTATGCAGGGTCTAGGAGAATGGTCTACTTCTCTCAAGTTAGAACAAGTTACCTGAGGAACTGGCCTGGTAGTGAGTAGTTAATAGTGGAAAGCAGTTTATAACCTGCCTTCTGGGAGTAGGGAAGGCAGAGTGAGAGCAGCAGCGCTCAGGGACAAGCAGATCCCCAAGGGAGGGGGGAAGCTGGAAGCTGCCTGGTATTAGTCTATTAGAGACAGCTCTTGAGAGGGAGAACTCTAGTGAGACCAAACAGCACGGCACAGTGATTTAACCTTAGTTTCTGAATACAACATTGGAGATGCAGTGTGAAGGTATGGTTTCTTGAAAGAAGAGACTGGGCCCTCACATAGCCTACTAGGACTTTGATCTTGGACTGAACATGTGAGAGACAGATTGCCATTAGAATATAACAGGGCTCTTTTGTCAAATTTAACCTGAGTAAAACTTAGTTGGCTTGACTAAACTGTCTTGAAAGTATTATAGACAAGCATTGTCTAGTAACAGTATAATGTGAGGGCCAGGGAGATGGTGCAGCAAGTAGAAAAGAAGACACAATCTACCCGGCAGAGTCCAGTAACTAGCAACTGAAGTAAGTAAAAAGCCAGTCAGTGGCACACATCTGTAACCATGGCATTCCTACAGGGAGACTGAGGGCTGAGGTGGAATTGCCAGGCAGTTCCTGGCCTAGCTATGCTTGAGTATATAGTGTGGAAGAATCTTTCCTAACAAGGAGGAAGGCAGCAACAGACTGCTCAGACTGCTCTGAGCACAACCATGGCATGTACATATCTGCTACACATACACAGAAATGGCAAATATTAAGAATGAAATGTAATGAGTTGCAAATCAAGTATGTAGTTTTAGTATATAGTTTTCTTGTAGACACATTTAAAATGTAAAACATTCTAATATAGCCAATGTGTGTCAACATGCAATTGGCATAAAAGTTGAGACATCTTAGATTTGTTTCTTCCTACTAGGTGACAAGACCATAATATACTTGACACCATCAGCATATCTCTTTTGACTAGATTTCGGTGCTCATGTGTCTGCTTGCTACCCGAACAAGGAATGTGAACCTCAAAATTAAGTTTAGAGCTTTGAGTTTGGTCATTTGATAACACTTTCTTCAACAAGAAAGACTACTATATTAAGCTCATAAGATTATAAATAAAGTTAAAATAGATTAATTACTAGCTTCTGGATCAGTTCATTGTAAGCCTGGGGATCTTTGTACTTTTATTTTGTAGAGTGGTAGAGAACTTTACCCTTACCTCATACCTTTTTTTACAGTGTCACTGTGAGACTAAGGCATGCTGACTGACTTACTGTAACAGTTTGTATATCGTAGCCATCATTATATAGTATCATTCTGGAAAAGAAGTATCATGTTGATGATAGCAGGAAGAAGTCACTAGTCAGTCTAGGCTATCTGCCGTTAGTGAGTATCCAATCTTTTGACATTGTCACATCAATAAAAGTGTTTTATTTCATCACTGTACTGGAACACATGTGGCCTGGGGCCAGAGGCTGAACATACCTGCCTAACAGATCATGGCCCTGTGGGCTCACAAGGTTTTTATCAGAACAGTAAGAGCAGCTTAGCTCTCCAGAGGAGCTTATGTTAACCAAGAACCTCAAATAAATGTACATTCAATGAATAAGATTCTATCATAGATATATATTGAATGCTATGTACATATTGGACACTGATGTGTGATTGGGGATATGTTGGTGAACCAAGAGATAGAAGTGGTTATAGATCATGTGTAAAACAAAATTATAGTCAACAAAACTGGTTAAAACTAAAATTTATAAATTAAAAGAAATCTTTAAAAAAAAAAAAGAACCCAGGAAAATAAAGGGGTTTTTGTTGTTTTTGTTTTTTTAAAAGAAATAACTGCTAAATATTGTAGCATATACCATTAGTCCTACAATAGGGAGAAGAGGTAGGAGAACCAGGAAAAATATTAAGGCCAGCCTTAACTACCTAGTAAGTTTGAGGCCAGCCTGAGATACGTAAAACCTTGATTAAAAACAAAACCCCAGAAAACAACAAAAAAGCCCTATATATCTGTATATCTTCTATAGATATAAAAAGTATACATGATATATATTTTTTTTGATACATTTTATATATTAATATATTAGTAATATATATTGTAGTTATATAATATACAGTATGCAATGTATCACATAATTTATAATAATGTAACTTTTTTGAGACATACATATATAGTTTTTGGGTTTTGGGTTTTTTTTTGAGACAGGATCTATAAAACCCTGACTCTTCTAGAACTCACTATGTAGACCAGCCTGGCCTCAAACTCACAGAAATCACCTGCTTCTGCCTCCTGAGTATTAACATTAAAGGTATGTGGCACCATGCCTGGCTTAGTTATTTTTCTATTCTTCTGTTGCTTTGAAGAGACACCATGATTATGGCAACTTATAGAAGAGTTATTGGAGGCTGACAGATTCAGAGGATGAGTCCTTCCCATCATAAATGGGAACATGGAAGCAGGCAGGTATGGTGCTGGAGCAGCAGCTGAGAGTTTACTAACTGAGCCACAAGCAGGAGGCAAAGAGCTACCTAGGCATGGCCTAGGCCTTTGAAAACTCAAAGCTGGCCTCCAGTGACATGCTTCCTTTAATAAGACCACACCTCTTAATCCTTCCCAAACAGTTGTACCAACTGAGGACCAAGTATACAAATATATGAGCCTGTGGGGCCCTTTCAAACCACCACATGACACTAGGGAAAAAACCACGATGAAATAGTACTGTGGAGAATGGTATCATCATCATGATAATAGCAAGTGCTAATGACGAACAACTGGAATACTCTTTCAGTGCTGGTAGAAAAATAAAAGGCTGTAGTCACAGTAAAAAAAGACTGCTTTTTATACAGCTAAACACAGACCCTAGCAGCTTCTAAACTATCTACTCAAAAAAATGGTAATATAAAGCCTGTATGTGGAAGTTTATTGCAGGCTGGTGTTACTTCTGCTCTGTTGTATGACAAAACTTTTATGAGAGAGGCACAACACACGTCTACTGACTCGAAATAGGAAAACCACAACAGAAGAAAGTACAGCTATCAGCAACTTGGTGAAGCCGTGAGTTTTATTGGGGTTACAGGAGTAGTGGTGAGGGATTGGTTACTCACAGAAGCAGAAATGACTCAAACACAACTGCATCACTAAGGCCCACTCCAGCATGCATGTCAGCTCACAAAAGCTAGGGATTTAGAGAACACTACAGCCTACAGGAAAGTTAAGAGGTTGGAGGGTGTTCTTTCCAAGAGACTAGTCTAAACCTCTTCCAGACAGCTCACATGGTCTCTGTCTGAAGTTTGCTTGGCTCTTCTGTTAGGGACTCTCACCTTTTATAGTTTACTCAGACAGGAACCTAGTGAATCTAGTCAGATTCAGGGACTTCCTGGAGCTTTTTTGAGTTGTTTACCTCTGGTTAAAGAGCTTTCCTGCAGAATGGAATATTTCATTCTGGGACACCCCACCCCTTCCTCTGGTTCTTGCATTCTATTTGTGCCCTCTTCCACAATGATTCCTGAGCCTTAGAGGGAGAGACTAAATATGTCCACACTTTGGCTAAGAATTAGGTCACTGCACCATAGGCACAAGTCACTTGTTCTCAAGAACATCAGTGATTTTAAATTGAGGTTGATATCTACAGTGATGTATGAATGAGTGCAAACACACATGCTTAGAAAGGAGTTTGACAAGCACACCACATCATCTAGGCAAACAATAGATGTTCCTTCCCTGGTGGGTCCTATGACATCCCCAGCCACAGGTTTCTGTCCTGGCTTACAATGCCAGATGTGAACTCCCTTTTATGTAGCAGACACGCTGTGACAGGCTCTCCCGTTGCTTGTTTAAAAGTCTCCCCTAGTTCCAGCAATTTAAGCACTCTTTCCCAATCACTGTGGTTTCTTGTGCTGGACTATTTGTAAATGTCCAGTCTTAGTCATTGTTCTATTGCTGTGAAGAAACACCATGACCACTGCAACTCTTCTAAAGGAAGGCCTTTAACTGGGGACTTGATTACATTTCAGAGTCTTAGTCCATTATCCTCAACAGAGAAAACATGGTGGCAGGTAGGTGTGGTGCTGAAGAAGTAGCAAAGATCTACAAACTGATTTATAGGCTGAAAGAGACACTGGGCCTTGTGGGACTTTTTAAACTTTTTTTTTTTTTTTTTTCTTTTTTTGGTTTTTTTGAGACAGGGTTTCTCTGTATAGCCCTGGCTGTCCTGGAACTCACTCTGTAGACCAGGCTAGGCCTCGAACTCAGAAATCCACCTGCCTCTGCCTCCAAGTGCTGGGATAAAAGGCGTGCGCCACCACCGCCCAGCTTGTGGGACTTTTTAAAGTTTAAAATTGATCCCTAGTTGTATTAGTATTTTTTATTCAACTGAAGCAATTTTCCTCTCTGAGGTTTAGTGCCTCCATCTGCTAACCCAGGACTAGTCATGGAAGCTTCTAGCCTTACAATCTTATCTAGGCCTAGAAAGATTTCAGCCTCTGAGACTTACTGCTGAATCAGCTCACTTTTTCTTGTTCTTTCTGAACTCAGGATGGCTGGTTCAACTAAGGTATTCTGGCTGAAACTCCTCTCCAAGCTGACTGATTCACTCTGGCTTCTCTCAGTTTCTCCTGAATTGCTCTGCTTGGCCTCATATTAACGTTGGCAATATGTTCTAATCTTCTGGCTCCCTATTCTCTGGCTCGTTCTGTCTTCATCTGTGTCTAGCTTGTCTTTTCTGTAACCTGTCTCTGTACATCTGTCCCAGTAAAACTGCCTTTCTTTCTCTCTTTGTCTCTCTTTCTGTATTGGTCTATTAAGTAGCTTCCCTTTCCTCTCCTCATGAAAGTTGGGCATATCCTATTCTGTCAAAACCTTCTCTGATTCATCACTTTGTCTGCCATTCAAATAGACATCACTTTCAAACATTCGTGCCTTCCTTCTACACACTAACTTTTACCTTTGTTGTTGGCGAAGGTTGAAAAGGTGTGTACTAAAAGCATGTCTGTATTCCAGCCAGAGGAATTAAAGGTATGTTCTAAGAACTAAGCCACACCACAACTAGAAATAGTTCCCAGTAAACACAATCTGGGAGTTCACAGTGTGATCAAACATCCTACAACAGACCATGACAAACTTCCTCCTCCAAGAAGCCCACACTACTCCAACAGGGCCAAAGCTAAACCTTCTCAAATAGTGCTACTCTCAGATGACTAAGCATTTACAAAATATGAGCCTGTTGAGGCCATTCTTATTCAAACTGAAGGAACCACTATTGGATCAAGATACCCCAAAGCCAGCCGGGCGGTAGTGGCACACGCCTTTAATCCCAGCACTTGGGAGGCAGAGGCAGGCGGATTTCTGAGTTCGAGGCCATTCTGCTCTACAGAGTGAGTTCCAGGACAGCCCGGAGCCCGGGCTACACAGAGAAACCCTGTCTCGAAAAACCAAAAAAAAAAAAGATACCCCAAAGCCAAATTTTCAGCTCAAAGGAGATTTATTTACCTCACAGGGACAAAGAGCAAGGGGTAAGAGACAAAGACTGGAGATAGAGAATGAGGAAGAAGGGAGCAGAAGAGGACACTGCTTCTGGATAGAGAGGAGACAGATGTTGCCCAAAGGCAAATGGCAGTTTATAAAGATAAAAGGGAAACTCCCAGTTAGAATGAGGTGATCCATTTTGATTGGATATGTTAAATAAGGTAGCTTCAAGGGGCCTTTTGATTGCTGGGCTTCAACACTTTGATGGCCAGACCTTGATATTCATTCAGCCTCGGAAGGAGGAAGTGCCCAAACATGGGAATAGACTTTGGAGTCTAGTTTTGAGAATGTATTCAAATGATTTCTAGTGAGGAAGAGGGGATGCAGAAGGGCAA
Organism: Mastomys natalensis; assembly: GCA_021653895.1. Lineage (NCBI taxonomy): Eukaryota > Metazoa > Chordata > Mammalia > Rodentia > Muridae > Mastomys > Mastomys natalensis. Next base: position 144,284 of record JAJTUV010001445.1, read on the forward strand.
GGCAGAGAGAGCCATGCTTGCCATGCTTGAGCTGGCTGGAGTCCCTTTACAAACCACCACAGGCCCCCATCTGTACACTGGATCAAGACTTTTTCTTCATTTCTACAAAAAAATTGGACTTGAGAGGTCTACTGCTTTACTACCCCTCTCCCCACCCTGCCCCTCCCATCCTCTCATTTGTCTACTTTCCAACTCAGAGGCTAACAGAGAACATGCCAAGCACATCTGCCTTTCTTATTGCAATTACTCCTTTACACAAACAAGTCCCTGCTTGGCCAGCATCTCAGCCTCGGATGCATATCTAACTGCACAACTGTGGCCAGGCAACCTCTGCTGCTCCTTTGCTAATCTCAAACACTTAATGTCTTCTGTAAACCTCTAACTATGTTCAGGGTAAGTCCATATTTACATGGTAGGCCTCACTTATCATACCACGTGGACAAAGACTGCCATCCCACGAGTCTCCCACAGACGCTCCTTGTTTTGATGGCTCAGTTACATGTCACTACTCATAGCAAGAACCATGCAACAGCTGCCATAGACAAAGGCACATTAACCCATAGCACACAGGAAAAGATGATTGTATCACAATTACCTCTGTGTGAATGCTCCCCACTTCAGGCTTCTCAGCCTCAATTGTTTGCCTTGCCATTGGGAGCCAGGACCATTATTCACTGCTCCCCAACTCATCTTTACTTCTGTCTTGTGCCTGTCCTAACACCAATTATGTTGTATAGCAAAACTTTTCCTGAGGAGATGCTACACCCATGACTGCTCTCCTCAGATATCCCACTACAGACCAAAGTAGGGAGAGATACCACCAAAGTTCAACTTTGTGAACCAATGAGTTTTATTGGGGTTACTCACAGCAGCACAGGAGCAGAAATGCCTCAAACACAGTTGCATCACCAAGGCCCACTCCAGCATGGGAGACAGCTCACAAAAGCTAGGAACTTGGAGCATACTGTATGGACATAAGTAGCTCAACAGGTTGGAGAGTTGTTGATTCCAAGTGACTCTGCTCTAACCCTTTTCCAAGCAACTCAAATACTTCCTACTTCTCCCAGGTACCTGATACAGTCTCAGAGACTTCTCTGGAGTTTGGCTTGTCTAAGAGAAATCTCTGTAGCTCGGTTGAGGGAGTCTCAGCTTTTATTACTTACTCTACCAGGGAGGGGCCCAGTAGATCTGGCCAGTTTCAGGGACTTCCTAGTGCTATTTGTTTCAGTTTTCTTTTTCCAGTAATTAAGTTACTTACACACTTTAACCCCTCTTAGTCCCCCCTTATACAGACCTTGCCCTCATCTCCCCTCTCCTTTTCCTCTGAGAATCCTGAATTAGTTACCTTTCTGTTTAAGGAGCATACCTATAGGATAGAATGTTTCAATTTCAGAGAAAACTGCTACACAATGTGCTCTAAGGTTATCCTAAAAGAAAAGACATTCTGAAAGAGGCAAGTCTGTAGCAACAGAAATTTTTAAAAAAGAGAATTTCGATGAGTGATGAAAGTACTCTAGATTCATAGTAGTTCTGGTTAGACAGCCATATGGAACTTTTTAAACCCATTGAATTCTACAACTAAGATGAATTTTACTGCACATTAATTTCACTTCAATAAACTTGTAAGAAAACGAGCAAGCAGGCAGAGAATAAGCCAGACATGGTAGAACACACGGATATCTTAGTAACTGCTAACTTTTCTTCCTTCCTTCCTTCCTGTCTGCAAACCTGAGATTGCTTCCCTAGAGGGAAGTCTTATAAATATTAGCTAACTCCTCCACTGGTACTGTACATAATAAACTTACTGAAAAATCTCTAAAAAACATCCTAAATATTGTTCCTTATATCCAGATAAGTGTTGTCCTCACGCCACATTAAGGAAACTTTTCTTTCCAACAGATGGAGACCATTATAAAAAAATCACAACCAATCAGACTGCAGAGTTGTGGAGCCTAGTACCCAATGATGTATCTACAACACAACTCCTGCACCTAAGGCTCAGGGATCATTGCAGAAGAGGGGCAGGGAGAGTGTGTTTCCTAGCAAATATTCATTCATATATATAAGTAAGCAGCACCCTCCATGGCCTGTGCATCAGCCCCTGCCTCCAGGTTCCAGCTCTACTTGAGTTCCTGTTCTGACTTCCTCCAGTCATGGACTATGATCTGGAAGGATAAACCAAATAAACCTTTTCCCAACTGGCTTTTTTTTTTTTGGTTTTTCAAGACAGGGTTTCTCTGTTAGCCCTGGCTGTCCTGGAACTCACTCAGTAGACCAGGCTGGCCTCGAACTCAGAAATTCATCTGCCTCTGCCTCCCAAGTGCTGGGATAAAAGGCGTGTGCCACCACCACCCGGCCCCAACTGGCTTTTTGATCATGGTGCTTTTGTTGAAGCAAAAGAAACCCTAATTATGACACTATTTATATTAGTTGAAACATCTTTCATGGAACTATCCAGGTGTTCAGCGGTCTCTATAAATTGACTAAGTGTTAGAAGCTATGCTTTGTGCTTCCCATAATTTCAGTTAATTCAGTCATTCTGGATTTTTGACGGAGTTGAAAACTTATAGTCTCATAGCCAATCCTGGCTATTTACTTTGAGAAGAAAGATTTGAGAGGATGGTTTTCAGCTGACGTTCATTCTAAAGCCAAGAAAAAAGCCAGGTTCCGAACTAAGTCTTTTAGTTAGGAGAGATGACAGAGGTTCTGGTTAGTCAACAAAATGAAGGACTGGGTATTAGGTCTACCTCGTACCTTACTGATACAAATTGGTATAGTTATGCTCTAATTGTATTTTGAGAGAAAAGTTTTATTTTAACAGGAAGAGTGATATGTAGAGGAGCTAAAGTGGGAGGAGTAAGGAGAGGAAGAGGAGAAGTAAGGAGAGGAAGAGGAGGAGTAAGGAGAGGAGGAGGAGAAGGAAAGGAGGAGGAGAACGAATGGAGGAGGAGAAGGAAAGGAGAAGCTAGGAGATGAGGAGGGGAGGGGAACATGGAAGCAGATATTCTCGTGTCTTCGCCAGTCAAAGATAGTTGGTATATCTAGGTTAGGTATTGGGTTACACTTCTGACTCTATGGGCATCTTGTTATTGAGCACTACCAAACTTATAAAGCCTTTGATTAACAGTTAAAAAAAATAGTTACTAATAAAAAAAATGAAAAAAAAAAAAAAAAAGAAACACCTTTCATACATTTTAATACCTGGCCCACAGTTGGTGGCACTCTATGGAAAGATTATGGAACCTTCAGGAGGTGGAGCATTGCTGGAGAAAGTTCATCACTGACGGCAGGATTTAAAGATGTATACTCTCCTTCCTCTCTCTGTCTCTCTCTCTGTATCTGTGTGTGTGTGTGTGTGTGTGTGTGTGTGTGTGCTTCCTGTGTGGATGAAAGCACAGCCAGCCTACTGCTCCTGCCACCATTTTTTTCCTGCCCATTGCCATGCCTTCCCCATCAGGATGGTACTGTAATCCAAATCAAACCCTTTCTTCTTTAAGTTGATTTTGTCAAGGTATATTACTAGAACAACAGGAAAGTAAGACAAAAATTGGTACCAAGAGTGGAGTGTTGATTGATGGAACTGACCATATTATTTGTGGGATGGGTGGTGTAAAAACATTTGGACCCTTGAGCTGGAAAAGCCATTGAGTGCTCAGAAAGTAATGGGCTGTTTGTGTGGGAGCTTGGTAGATAAGAATGCGAAGGCAATACACACAATGCACACTAGGCTTGTGAAGTTTTAGAGGAAAATAAAAACTCTTTCTGGACTTGCTAGTGGCTCCCAAATAATTGAGACTGGGCTATTATATTTATTTAACCAGCTTTAAGTACACAATGAGCAATATTACCCATTTTAATCCTCTAAACTAATCTGGCTACTTCCTTGTCAAAACCCCAGTGACACTTGTATTTTAGGATTGATCTGGCTCTTTGGACTCCAGGTGTCTCCTGGACTCTCTCCTCTATTTACTCTCCTTTCTCCCTCCTGCTGGCTGGGAGGAAGTCCAGCCCTATTCTCTCCACCGCCCAGTCATTGGCTAATCAACTTTATTGACCAATCAGAGAATAATTGGGAAGCAATTACAACCAGATATGGGGGCACAGAATTCAGCCTTTGAATAATACAAGGATAACCTTTACACACTGCACAATAACATGTCTACCTGGACTATTTGCTCAACGGGTGCTAAAGAATCAGCTGTGATTAATAAAAGACCAGTGCAGACTGAAGTACTGTATTGGATAATGGATGCTGGCCAGTTGGGGCTGAAAAAAATCACCTCTTGTTAGTAAGAGAGCAGTATCATTGAGGTAAATCTTCTGTGAGGTATTTCCTCAGGGTCAGCATACAGAAACTTGTAGTCCAAGTGAGTCAAAGCTATGGGTCAAACTGGCAGCCAAACAGGGAAATGTACAAGAATCACTCATGAGGTACTGGTTGCAGGGACTGAGTTGCTGAGATGAGGCCCTGAGTGGCCAGCGATTAAAGTTCAGTCCAGTTGCATTGGAGACCCCAGAACACATGGACTCTGCCAAGCTCATGGGGCACCAGTCGAGGAAAGCAGCGTGTGTGAAATGCAGCCAGTTTAGAGTACAGGGCAAGCTGTGTTTGCTGCGATGGCAAAGCTGGAGAAATGGGGCTGTCCAAGCTCATTGGAACCCGGAGGTCCTGAGGGAGTTTAAGATGGTAGACACTGACAGACAAGATTTACACTTCTGGGTTTGGGTTTTAACTAGGTGTGATTGTTATTATGCCCTGGTTCTTTCTTTTTGGAAGACAGAATATTTAACTTTTGGTTTTTACAGGAGTCCACAGATAAGAGGCTTGGACTTTAACATTGAACTTTAAACTGTTGAAAAGTATAAAGACTGTGGGACTTTTAAAATTGAACTGTGTTTCATATTATTATACTAACATCAGATCTTAGGTACAGACAAGAAAGGAAAGGTTCTGACTTAAAGTGATGTGCTTGCATGTCAACTTGATAAGGGGTGAATTCTCCTAGTTATTCTCATTGTTAACTTGGTAGAACCTAGGGTCATACAGGAAGAAGGAACCTTAATTTAAGAACTGCCCATATCAAGTTGGCCTGTGCTTACGTGGGGGAATTCTCTTGATTAGTAATTGTTACAAGAGGGCCCAGTCACTGGGGTCAGTACCAACTCTGGGTAGGTAGTCCTGGACTGTGCCAAAAAAAAAAAAAAAAAAAAAAAAAGCTAGGTAAGCATAATCTGCAGAGTAAGCTAGAAAGTGAGACAATAGAAATAATTTCTTCATGGTTTCTACTTCAGTTCCTGTTTGACTCTCTGCCCTGACTTCTCTCAGTGATGGATTGTGACCTGGAAGCAGAAACTAAATAGATTCCTTCCTTCCCAGTTGATTAGGGCATTAATCACACCAGCAGGAAGCAAACTGTGTAATTTTTCAGGTCCTTAGAATATTTTTTCTTGGAAGAGATATTCAATGCAATTTTTATCAAAGTTACCATTGTAATAAGTCAATTGCCCTGGATAGATGTAGTGGTTAAGTGCCAAATGGAATATGATTTAAATATTCTGAGATTAATAACTAATGCTGGAAATTAATATTGTAGCAATTACTTTAAAAAACATTGGTGCTTTTATTTATTTTTTTATTTTATTTTATTTATTTACTTATTCTTTTGGTTTTTTTCGAGACAGGGTTTCTCTGTGTAGCACTGGCTGTCCTGGAACTCACTCTGTAGACCAGGCTGGCCTCGAACTCAGAAATCCGCCTGCCTCTGCCTCCCAAGTGCTGGGATTAAAGGCGTGCTGCCACCACCGCCCTGCGGTGCTTTTATTTTTTAAGATTTATTTATTTTATGTATGTGAGTATACTGTCACTGTCTTCAGACACACCAGAAGAGGGCATCAGATCTCATTACAGATGGTTGTGAGCCACCATGTAGTTGCTGGGAATTGAACTCAGGATCTCTGGAAGAACAGTCAGTGCTCTTAACCTCTGAACCATCTCTCCAGCCCTGGCAGTTACTTTTTAACCAGGTATTTCCCAAATAAAAGACACAGAAACTGTTAGAATAAGGTTTAAAGCACTGGAGCTAGGCAGATATCAACCCTCTAAGCTATTTTTTCTCTGCTTTCAAGCCTTGAATCCCAATATATCACTTGCCATACATCATTTGCATGGCTCCTGCTTCATCAGTCTAGCCCTCATGGTCATATTACCCCATGGTGACTGACTTCCTTCTTCTCCTTCTCCTCTCTCTCCCCAACGGTCCCTACCCAAGACCCTATGCCTGGGAACCTTTCTGCCCAGCTACAGGCTGTCAGCAACTTTTATTAACCAATCAGGGATAATTGGGGGGCAAGGTTACACAACAAAGGCTGGTGTAGTGAGAATCTGCTCATCTTGAGGTAACAAGATCTTGGGATTCAGAATTTAGCTTTTGAATACATAGCAACAGACCACACCCTGCAGATAAGGATTATGGTGTTTGAACAAGAAATGTCCCTCCTAAGCTCCTGTGTTTGAAAACTTGATTCCCATTAGTGCTACTGTTTGAGAAGGCTAGGGAGACATTAGGAGCTGGAGCCTAGCTAGCGGAAGTATGTGACTTGGGGCCGACCTTGAGGTTTCTTTTTAGCCTGGCCCCACTCCCTATTCTGTTTTGCTTCTTATGTGTAGATGAAGAAACACGGGAGTTTCCTGTTCCATTTGCCAGGCCTCCTTGACTATTGCTGTCTTCTCTGCCGTAGAATGTTCTGGAAGCCTAAGCCAAAAGAACCTTTTCTTCCCTAAGTTACTTCTTGTTGGGGTATTTTATTACAAGAAAAGAAAAGTAACTAATGCAATGATGTAGTGTAAGCTGGATGTTTGGGTTTCTCTAAAACTTACATGTTGAAGTCTAGTCACCAGTGCTCCATTGATGTGAACATTTGGAGGGAGTGGCTGGGTCATGAGAATGAAGCCCTTAAGAACGGTCTCCCCACCCCTATGGAAGTTCCAGGAACCTCTTGCCATTTCCACCGTGTGAAACAACAACAATAAGTCATCAACTAAGAATCAGGAAATGGGCTCTTGCCACACAGTGAGTCTGCTGGCATTTTGATCATGAATTCCACATCCTCTAGACCATGAACAATGAACTTTTGATACTTGTAAGTCACCTAGTTTATAAACACTAGTTTATAGTGTTTTGGTAACAGCAAGTGCCTTCATGTCTGAAGACAATGGCTCCCTACATAGACTATTTTGAGATATGGATAGATTTATGAGTTAATATGTTCATTATATGCCTATTTCCCTGTCCTTTTAGCAGAGAGGGTCTAGTGGCAATGAGCATGCTCAGTACCCAATACCAGTCTACAAAAGAAGTAACTAAGACTCTCCAAGAAATGAATGGTTCTAAGGCAACGGCAAGACCTACACAAGATGAGTCTGAAACATCCTGGAACAGCAGAGAGTGAAAGAGTGTGAAACTATTAAACTACATTGGTAAAGGATATCAAAAAGATCCAGAAATCTCCAAGGAAAGCTGAAACAATTTGAGCAACAAAAAAAAAATAATAATATTGGATTTAAAATAGCCATCAATTCACAGTGCTGTCCATAAATAACTAGACAGGCATGGTGATGCACGAGTGTCATGCTGGGACTAGGAGGACCATGCCATATCAAGGCCTGCTTGGTTGTCTTAGTTAATTCTCAACTGCTGTGACAAAAACACCATGACCACAACAACTTATAAAAGACAGCATTTAATTTGACAGCCCATGGCTCCAGAGGTTAAAGTCTGTGACCATAGTGATGTCGGGATGGGGAGCATGGTAGCAGGCAGGCATGGTGCTAGAGCAGTAGCTGAGGGCTTCCAGTGGATCCATGCCCACAAGGTCTGTATGGGGAAGAACTAACCAGGAATTATATGGGCTTTTGAAACCTTGAAGCCCACTCCCAGTGACACACCTACTTAAACAAGGCCACACCTCCTAATCCTTCCCAAACAGTTCCACCACCTGGGCAACAAGTAGTCAAATATATGAGCTTCTGGGGCCATTCCCATTTATACCACTATCCTGGGCTATAAACTGCATTCAGATTCTAGGCCAGCTAAGGCTACATAAGTGAGACCCTGCTTCAATAATGGGGCAGGAGAATGCTTGCTTTGAGTAGATGGGGGAGAAAAGACAAAGAATTCCATAACAACTGATGTAATGACACTTCACTTTTTTTTTTTTTTTTTTTTTTGGTTTTTCCGGACAGGGTTTCTCTGTTAACCCTGGCTGTCCTGGAACTCACTCTGTAGACCAGGCTGGCCTCGAACTCAGAATTCCACCTGCCTCTGCCTCCCAAGTACTGGGACTAAAGGTGTGTGCCACCACCGCCTGGCTTTTTTTTTTTTTTTTTAAAGATACTATCTCACTGTGTAATCCAAACTGGTCTGGATCCTGCTTGTGATCTTTCTAATCCAGCCTCCCAAATGTTCAGTGGATACTACACTTACACTAGAAAGAGTACAAATTTCCAGTTTTTTAATACTTTATTTTAGTGTATGTATGTGTGTGTGTGTGTGTGTGTGTGTTGTGTGTGTGCCATGTGTGTGCAGGTGCTCTCAGAGGCCAGAAGAAGACATCAAATTCCTTGAAACTGCAGTACAGGTACAGGTCTGAGCAACCTGGTGAGGGTTCAAGTCGTATGGAAGAGTAGCAAATGCTCTTATTCACTGAGCATGCCCCTGTGCTATGGGTGTTGGGAACTGAACTTGGATCCTCTGGAAGACCAGTATGTTTGCTTATCCAGTTATTCACTGAACCATTTCTCCAGCCCTACTTGTCCAGTTCTTAAGTATGGACTGTAATTAATGATTTCCTTCCAGACACTGGAAAGAGGAAACAGAGTAATTTTATAAGAAGGAAATATGACAAAGCCAGGTAACCAAGGTCAAGGTCTACAGGATAAATCCTGCTGGTCGGATGTGACTTTAACATATGTGATGAAGCAAAACTTGTTCCTCCAAGACCTCCAGAGTTTAGCTATGAGAAAAGCACCAAATGAATTTTAGTGAATTTTAAAACATATCAGAGTAGCATAACACTGAGAAGGATGCCAAAACCAGGAAATGCCCAGAAAGTATCACAATGAGAAAAGACTGAGGAGGCACAGCCAGCACTGTGGTTTGGGCTGCTGCAATATTCCATGTATATGATCGGGACATTTTTGGTCCTAATAAAGGGATTTTGGAATAACTTAAAAATGGAGCATGCTTACCAAAGGAACCAACTCTATAATCAGAAAATTGACACTAAGCTTTCTACTCTCAGCCTCTGTGGTGCACAAAGAGATGCCAGTTGAATCCATTGCTCCTGCCTATGAAACAAATAAAGACTCCACACACAATTTAAAAGCATATGGTTTGGATTGCTGAACATTTATGGTTTCCCTGGTGGCAGTGTGCCAGGAGCAAGCTTGCCTACCTCTTCCTGAATTCTTTGTCTGATCTGTCTCTTGCATCTGAATGGGTCTTTTGTGATATCATTTTTAATTAACTGATAAGTAAACTGTTTTCTTTGGTTCTGTGAACTGCTGTAGAAAACTAACAAGTAGAGAAAGGGTTGTCAGTCATGATCCTAATGTATAGGAAATACAAGTCTAACCTAAAGTGTATGGTTGGCAGCTGATAAGAAGATGCTCTAATGGGACTGAGTTTTTAACTTATGGGATCTGAAACTATTTTCAAAAGGAAATTGTGAAAAATTGAATTAACTAGTCGGTGTATGCTGGAGAATCTGGTAAAAAAATGTTTGTTTCAGGGAGCAAAACAAGTTTTCCTTTTTTTTTTTTTAACAAAGTTCATCTTTTATAAGCAAATACCAGCCGGGCGTTGGTGGCGCACGCCTTTAATCCCAGCACTTGGGAGGCAGAGGCAGGCGGATTTCTGAGTTTGAGGCCAGCCTGGTCTACAGAGTGAGTTCCAGGATAGCCGGGACTACACAGAGAAACCCTGTCTCGAAAAACCAAAAAAAAAAAAAGCAAATACCACTAGGCCACTAGGTCAGGTTGCTTTTGAACAATAGAAATTTATCTTTCACTGGCCTGGAGGATAGAGGTCTGGGATCTAAGTTCTGGGAAGGACCCACTGCTAAAAAGTAGATTATTAGACCATCCTACATGATGGAATGAGGGCTCTCTGTGGTCTTTATGGGCATGGGTCCTATTACTGTGGTATTTACCCTTACGACCTAATTGCCCTCAAATTATAATCACAGGAAAGTTAGAATTTCAACAGATAAAGTTTGGGCATACACACATTTAGTCAGTAATATCTAAATATAGTGAAACATCCTGGGGCTTATCTGACAACAAAGGAAGAAAGCAGCCTTAGTGACTCTTCTCACTGTTGAGACAAAATACACAAGACAAGCCGCTTAAGGAAGAATTCATTTTGGCTCCCATGTTGGAAGTACAGCTCATTATGCCTTGAAGGCAAGGTAGCAGGAACACCAGGTAGCTGGTTACACTGTGTCCACCATTAGCAGGGAGGGATGGATGCTGGGGGGTTAGCTGGCTCTCTACTCTGACAGACAGTAAGTGATTTTAACAGGGAACTATCTTCCAGATACATTCTGCTTTTTATCAAACTTGGGTTATCAGGCTTGGGTCCCTAATGCCCTTATCTACAAAGAGCCATCTCCGTGATCCTTTTCCCTAACTTACTATCCTGCCTCAGCTACCACAATTACTGACAGATACTGAGGTAATATAAAAAAGCATACTATAGAATCCTAATATTTATTAAGTTACTAACTATAAGTTTATTAACTATAGAGTGCTTAAGAAAAGACCAGGAAGAAAGAGGATGTCTTAGAAGCACCAATGGGTTAGAGAGTAAGAGAAAGAGAGAGTAAGAGTAGAGAGTAAGTTGTCAATTTCTGTGCTCCTCCACTATGACCCACCCAGTTGTGGGTCATCCCTGTGTGTTTTCATCAGGACTTCTATGTAATTCTTGCTTGCTTATACTCCAATATACTTTGCTGAAATGGGCTGGAGTTAAAACTGATAGGTCAGTAGCTGGGTGTTAGCCACAGGCTAACTTATCTTTGTTTCCAAGGTGGAAGACTATTGAGCTGTGTAGCACACTCCATCATGATTGAAGGCAGGGAAGTACAAAACTCTCTCAATAGACTATCATACTGTCCACCTTCTTCAACTGTAGAGACCATGGCTTTTCACAGCATTGAAAAATGTCAGTTTTCACAGTGGCTGGAATTCAAAAGTGTTTAAAGATAGAGAATGCTTGGAGATGGACCAGTGGGAGAACAAATGAAAAGAAGGTAGATGAAGGTGTTAGTGACGTTTCTTAAACCAGAAAGGAAAGAGAAGCAGCAGGAGTTATAGAAGGCTTATTCTTTACTGTTTCAGACACTTAGTTGGATGCAAGTTTCAGCTCAAAATAAGAGAAACCAAACCAAACAAAATAAAACAACAACATCAACAACACACACACACACTCCACACACAAAACCCTAACAACAAAGTCCCTCCAAACAAAACCTTCAACCCCCCGAGCATGTGAAGCTGCTGTGCTGTGGACAACAGATAAGACAATCTCTAAGTTCCTGCCCAACGGTTTGACTTACTATTTCAGGCTTTTTGCACAGTTGGAAAATATAGGCTTTATTGAAGACATTTTTTAAAAAGTATGGGCTGGAGAAGTGGCTCAGGGGGTAAGAGTACCAGATGCTCTTCCAGACAGCCTATGTTCAATCCCCAACACCTTCATGGCAGCTCACAACTGTCTGTAACTCCAGTTCCAGAGTACCTGGCACCCTCTCATAGACATACATGCAGGCAAAACACCAACGCACATAAAATAAAAATGCACATAAAAATAAATCTTAAAACCTCAAACTAAGAATGAACATAAAATTAGACTAAAATAAAAAATAATAAATGAAAATAAAAATAAAACATAAGACTGTTTCATCAATAAAAGCAATAGTCCAAAAGTGAAAATAATACCAGGATACATTTATTAATTTATTTTAAATTAAGTATCTTTTACTTAAACAGGTATAACAACAAAACATTACTGAATTACAAATTTTAAAAAGTATCATTTATTAGATTCATTTCTTTTATTTATTTTTTTTTTTTGTTTTTGTTTTTCCATACAGGGTTTCTCTGTGTAGTCCCGGCTGTCCTGGAACTCACTCTGTAGACCAGGCTGGCCTCGAAGTCAGAAATCCACCTGCCTCTGCCTCCCAAGTGCTGGCACCACCACCGCCCAGCTATTAGATTCATTTCTAACTGAGACTATGGAAAGGCAAATCAAAGTGTTAAATTGACTTAGGATAAGTTTTGAGGGAAAGTGAAAGATGTGTGATAAACACTTTTTTATACTTTCTCAGAGTATTTTTATTTTGGTCCTAGGATTTTTGAGACTTTGTACTCTACGTGTTAAGTATAATTGTATCGGATAATAACATTTTCCAAACAACCAAACCAAACCAAACCTAAAACCAAAACCTAAACTGCCCACTACTCTGTATTACCTTTTGATTTTGAAGATTGCTTTTCCTTTGATACAGTCTCAGTCCTTCTAGCCTGAGCTCTCCACGTAGTCTCAGAACTCACAGAACTCACCTACCTCTGTGCAGGAGTGCTGGCGTTAAACAAGTGGTCCTCTGTGCTTGACGCTGTAGTAGAGTCTCAAGTCTTCAGGGTTTCGGGAAAAATTGGCAAGTAGTTTTACAAAATTCAGCTTCTCTTTTGCTACTTGGCAACATCCTGTTGATGTAACTGGACTATTTTGTGATTATTTTCTTTTCCCTTTTTAAAGCATTTACTCAATTTATGCATATGTGTATTGTAGATATGCATGGAGGTCAGAGGATAACTTCTGGGAGTTCATTTTCACCTTCAGCCATGTGGGTTCTGGGGTTTAAGTTCAGGACTTCAGGCTTGACAGTGTGCGCCGGTTAACTATTGAGCCATCTATCCTGCCTTAGTTCGTGTTTCAGGCCAGCACTCTACCAAACGAGCTACAGACTGAGACTACTAATTTCTTGTAGATTAAAGTAAACAGTAGAGCCGCGCAGTGGTGGCCCACGCCTTTAATCCCAGAATTTGGGAGACAGAGGCAGGCAGATTTCTGAGTTCAAGGCCAGCCTGGTCTACAGAGTGAGTTCCAGGACAGCCAGAGATACAGAGAGATACCCTGTCTCGAAAAATCGAAACAAAACAAAACAAAACAAAAAAAACCAGTAGAACTTTTCTGGGCTAAATCTTATTCACTGTACAAATGTGAAGTAACTTAAAATACCAGTTCATGGGGTGGGAGAATGTAAAGGGTTTCCCCTCCTTTAAAAGAATCCAGAGCTGTTTCTGCCTTATAGTAATCCTTGTAAAATAGCGAGTTGATTAACTAAGACTGCTCCCAGTGACTGTTCTGTGCCTTATAAGAAGTACTGGTTTCTCAACCCGTGGGTCGCGACCTGCTACGGCATCAAACTCCCCCCCTCTTAGATCATCAGAAAACACAGATATTTACATTGTGATTCATAAATGTAGCAAAAAAAAGTTATGAAGTAGAGTTGAATAATTTTATGGTGTGAGAGGAGTCACCACATGAAGAACTGTATTAAGGGTCATAGCATTAAGAAGGTTGAGAACCACAGCTCTAAGCTTAAAGCGTATTTCTTTCCCTGAAGAGCTTTCCTTGGAACAGTGCTTAATGTTACATTGCTTTGATGTCATAAGCCAGAAGATGGGAAAACTAGGAGAGTTGGTAATTTTCATCCCAAAGAAAATGACATTTCTAGTCTCTTAAAAAAAATACTCCGTCGTGAAGACTGACCTTTTTCTCCATTGACTTTGATAGAAATTGAAACTGCAAAACCGAAGGATGGCGTATATATTTTTATAATGCACTTGATTTTGTCTATTGTTAGAACCGAGTAACAGATTCACTTCAAAATCCTATTACAAATAAACATACTTTTGGTGACATACGTTATGGCTCCATTTATACAAACGACACACTTTTTTTTTTTAGTGGACTGAAAATGTACATTTTATTGAAAATGTAAAAATATTAATTTCTAAACACCATAAATTCGGGATAACACCCCCTTCCAGAATACACATAACTCACACACATTCCACAGGGGAAATTTGAGGGTAACAAATATCCTAGGAAGACCTTCCAGACTGCTTGAGCAGTGCGGTGTCCCATAGTAATTTACTGGCTCAGAGTTTTTTGTTTGAAGCAGTGGGAAGTATTAAAAGTGCAAGTGAAAACATCCTTGGCTCCCAGAGGACAGAGACGAGATGAAAATCAAGATTACAAGTCAATGGTAGGGCGGTGTCCCGTCTTGTTTCAAAGCAGGCTGCGCTGTCCCCGGGCAACCTGTATGCCTCGTCCTCCTGGGAATTACAGGGGTGGCTGTACCCTCACTCGTAGCCCCTCGGGTGGCAACTAGGGGAGACTGCGGCTGGCTCCGCTGCGGGGGAAGCCCTCCCGCGCGCGGGTGGGCGGGCGCGCGCAGAGGGATGCGGGGCGCCGAGGCGAGTACCGGCGTCGCTCCCGCCGCCCTGCCGCCCAGCCCGCCAGGGGAGCGAGTGCGCTCGGCGGCCGGCTGCGGGGACTGCGGGGCCTGCGCGGGCGGCGGCCGGCGACTGCGCCCCACCGCGGCGCGCCCGCGTCCCCACCCCCTCGGCGCCCGCCCGCCCCCGGCGCGGCCCTGCCCGCCCCCTCCGCCCCCTCCCGCGGCGCCATGCGCAGACTCAGTTCCTGGAGAAAGATGGCGACGGCCGAGAAGCAGAAGCACGACGGGCGGGTGAAGATCGGCCACTACATCCTGGGGGACACGCTGGGCGTCGGCACCTTCGGGAAAGTGAAGGGTGAGGACGCCCGGGCCGGCGCGGACCCCGCGAACGGCGGGTGACCGCGCCTTTTCGCAGTCCGCATCCTTCCCCGCGCCCGCCTTCCGGGTGTCTGAGCTCCGTATCCCCGGTCCGGGCGGCGCTGAGAGCGGAGCCCGAGGCCGCCGCGGGCTGCAGAGCTGTGGGGTCCACCGCGGTGGGGTGGGGGCGGTCGCCATGGCGACGGCGCGGCGCCCGAGGGGCGGGGATGGCTGTGGGTGCAACTTTGCCAGGCAAGGGAGTTGGGCACTGCGCGCGCGGGGGCGCCCGGCGCGGACGAGGGGGTCTCTTCTGGTCTTCGGATCCTCTGTGCGCCCTTGGCGCAGAGCCAGCCCATCGCGCCCTGGCGGTCCTCGGAGTTGTCGCTGCCTCGCTTTTAGGAGGTTGTCGACCTAAGTGCTTCTTCAGTTTCCTGAATCGAAATGTGTTCTTCCAAAAGCAAGGTAGCTGTGGAGCTGTCTTTCAGAAATAATGCCCTTGTAAGGACTATTGATCTCCATCAGGACTTTTGATGAATATGCCAGCGAACCGGCGCTGTGTGTCCTATGCGTGGTTTACGGTTGGATGCAGACGCTGCTTTAAGTGTTTCCGTTTTCGGAAGTTTTGCGGTTTCTGAGAGCCATACCTGGTAGGTAGGGCATCTGTTAGCTCCAGATGGTATTTATTAGCTTATAGGTACAATTTCCGTTTATTCTCACAATATATTTATATTTTAGTTATTCAGTGCCCATTTTTTGGACTTTTTGTTTTGGTAGAATCCCCTGCCTTAGCAAAAGCACAAGCATTCTGTCCTCAACAAACTTGCTCTCTAGCCCACCATCTGCGACAAGGAAAATTTTGATTACAACCTTTGTGAGGTGGACTTTTTTCCCCTTTAAAATATTTAAACCTGCTATTAAGTATTTAGAGGAAGGAAGTTTGGAGCTGATTAGAAATAATTCATGCATTGGTTTTGGAGAAATAATAGACGATGACCTGCATATAGTAAGCCTTTCATTCGATTGGAATGAAAAGTTTGTCAGATTACACAGCAAGCTAACTGAGCTCTGTTCTCCCAGGAGGAGCAGACGAGCCCTTCCTTCTCTTGCCCTTTCCCAGTCCTAGAACTGAAAGTTGCTATGTAACCCTCAGGGGACAAATGCACAAACCTTCCTAGGAAAATCAGCAAGCCACACAGTGGGAGGGAGGAGCAGGTGGGGTCTAGGGCAGTAGCACAGATCACAGTAAGCTAGTGAGATGCTTGTGAACAGTTTCAGGGTTTTGCTTTGTTGCTTTTTACATATGCATGTATGCATGCGTGCATTTATTTATGTTGAGAGAGTGTTACAATGCTGTCCAGGCTGGCTTTGAACTTGTCATTCCTCGTTACCTCAACCTCCTAAGTAGCTGATATAACAGGCAGCCCTTCCAGTGTTTTGCTTACCTTTAGCTAGCCATGTTCCTTGTTTGCCATTATATAGTGTGCTTCTTAGTTGACATGTGTTGCTCAAAGAAATGCTTATTAAGGCTCTGACTGAAGAGATAAGGCAGGCTTGAACTAAGAAGCCTCCTTCTGAAGGTCCTACTTGGAATGTGGCTCCAGGTCCCCCATTCTTTGACACAGACCAGAGTGGATCAAGCAGGAAGGAAAGGAAGACGAGATTGTTTTCAGTTCTGGGATTTGACCTGGGAAGTAGCAGTGACTCCTCGAATCTCCCTCCCAGTGACTCTGCTTTTCCTTAACCTTCACTTCTCCACCCACCCACACAACCTTCTCTTGAAATACTATCCCGTCAGTCATAAACCTCCTCCAATCCAGAGGGCCAGTGTGAGTCAGAGAGCCAGAGGGTTATAGGCTTCATGGTTATAATTAAACTTGTCCTTGAACTTGTTAGTTGGTGTGGGCCTAAATATTCAGCCAGTTCATTTTAAAACTTAAACGGTTGGGATGCTTTTTCTTTCTTTTTTGACGTTAGTAATAGAAACCGGGATTTGCTGTGATTCTCTCCTCCCTAAGGAATAGCTGGACTGCCGTATGCCATTTGGTTTATGCATCCGAAAGAGAATAGTATGACTGTCTTAGGGTTTTACTGCTGTCAACAGACACCATGACCAAGACAACATTTAATTGGGGCTGGCTTACAGGTTCAGAGGTTCAGTCCGTTATGATCAAGGTAGTAACATGGTAGTTTCTAGGCAGCCATGGTGCAGGAGGGGAGTTCTGCATCTTCATATGAAGGCTGCTAGCAGAATACTGGCTTCTAGGCAGCTAGGATGAGGGTCTTAAAGCCCACACCCACAGTGACACACCTACTCCAACAGTGCCACACTTTCTAATAGTGCCACTCCCTGGCCTGACCATAAATACAAACGATCACAATGACCATAGCAGGAATGTGACCCAGGTTTGGATGTGTGTGGGGGAGGGACAGGCATTTTCTTTTTTTTTAAGTACCTGGCTACAGTGCGTAGTTAGTTATGTGTGTGTGCCTGCTCTTGTTGGAGGGACACTATAAAGAATGAGTATTGTTAGGTGGGAGAGAAAGTGGGAGGCAGGAATGTGCAGAGTGGGTAAAAATAACCGCTGTCTGGTCATAGTGGAAATTAACCCCAGTTTTAGTTTGACAAGAACTCTTTTTTTTTTTTTTTTAATTATCTTTATTTTATGTGCATTGGTATTTGCCTGCGTGCTTGTGTGTGTGTGTGTGTGCGCGCGCGCGCGTTTGTTTTTCTGTCTGTCTGTCTGTGTGAAGGTGTCGTATCCTCTGGAACTAGAGACAGAGGCATTTGTAAACTGCCATTAGGAATTGAACCCGGGTCCTCTGGAAGAACAGCCAGTACTCTTAACTATTGAGCCAACTCTCTAGGCCCCATCTCTAGGAATTCTTAGACATAATAGCATCAGCCATAAGTTTTATATATCCATATATCTATGTATGTATGCATGTATGTATGTACGTATGTACATATCTATCTATCTATCTATCTATCTATCTATCTATCTATCTATCCATCCATCTATCTTACTTATTGGTTTTTGAGACAGGGTTTCTCCGTGTAGCATTGGCTGTCCTGGAACTTATTCTGTAGACCAGGCTGCATTTGCAATCAAAGATCTACCTGCCTCTGCCTGGGTCAAAAGGTGTGTGCCACTACCACCCTAGCCTTAAATTCTAATTGAGAAAATGTAGAGTACATTTTTCAAGTACTATGCATGCTGGTAAATTTAACATAATAGACTCTAACAGAAAATGTGATGCTGATAGATGGATAAATCACCCATATGTTATTTAGTGCTTCCAGGGAATTTAAGCGTGTTTTGGTTTTCTTTTTTCTATTTTTATTATGACATAGTATCTCATTTAGCCAGGTTGTTCTCAAACTCACTATGTAACTGAGAACAGCTTTGGACTTCTTATCCTTCTGTGTCTCCTGCCCTAGTGCTGGGGTTCAGGCCTATGTGTTACCATGTCTGGTTTTCTATAGTGTTAAGGACTGAACGCAGGGCTCCATGCATGCTCGCCAAATGCTCTACCAATGGGACCATATCCCCAGTCCTAGAAATTTAATTTTGGGGTTAAATTGATAGTGGTTGTCTTATTATGAAATGAAATTGAATTGAATTGGATTACTTAATGATAGTATTTGGATGGAAAAGTTTAAGCAGAAAACTAGGGTTTGGGGTTATGCTTGTATTATTTTCAAGGTATCCCCCCCACCCCCATTTGTTAAGGTGTTAATCTCTACTCCTTTGCTTGTTGTCTTCTACTTCCCATAAAGCAGTTATAAGAGCATGGATGACCAGTCATGTTACTATAATAGTACAATAATTGGCTGTTTTATGGGTTGTCTTCACGAAGCAGATACGTCCCTTCTACAGATAATCTGTTGGTGAGCATTTCTACATTAAGCCACTATTTCAGTTAAATAGATACTCTTCTCTTTGAATGAATCAGAAACATTTCCTTAAGTTAGAAAAAAAAAAAATTCTACATATTGACTAGAGAGATGGCTCAACAGTTAAGAGCACTGACTGCTCTTCCAGAGGCCCTGAGTTCAATTCCTAGGAACTACATGGTGCCGCACAACCATCTGTAATGGAATCTTATTCCCTTTTTTGCTGTTTGTGAAGACAGGGCACACACACTCACATACACCTACATACCCACACACACACAAAATAAATATAAAACCCACTACATATAATATGTAATATATGTGGCATGAGTGACTTTTAGAAAATGAAGTTAGACATCAAAGGAGTTTTAGGGCAGGGCATGGTAATATATACTTGTGATCTCAGCACTCAGGAGGCCAAGATAGGAAGGTTGAAAGTTTGAGGCCAACCTGGACTGTATCAGGAGTTCCAGGCAAGCCTGAGCTATGTAGTGAGACTGTGTAAAAATACCTATAATGTTAACATTGAAGAGAATGTGAGGCCATTCTCGATGAGATAGTGAGTTTGTATCAGGCTGGGGCTACATGAGACCCTGTTTCTAAAAATAGAAATGCAAGTTCATGTTGTAGAAGAATATGTACAGCCTGATATTTATATGGATTACAAGACACTTGTCTAATACCAGTATAAATTAATACTATCTATGAATGGGCATATATACTAAAGTTAGCCTACCAATTGAATCTGTAGGAATTTATTCTGTAAATACGCATGTGTTTGAAACATTGTATTATTCTATACCACATATGTAACATAGAAGCTTAGAATTAGCTGGGTGTTGTAGCACACACCTGTAAACCCAGTACTCGGGAGATAGAGGCAGGCAGGAGGGTTAGGAGTTGAAGGATAGCCTCTGCTACATAACAAGTTGAAGACAAGCCTGGGCTGCATGAGATCTTGCCTCATAAAACAGAGCAACAATTACAACAAAAAGTTTAGAAGTAACCACACACACACACACACACACACACACACACACACATACACACACACACACACACATTCACACCATGGTGCATATGTGGAGGTCAGGAAAACTTAGGTGTGAGTCATTTCTTTCTAGAGTTCTTCTTTCCACCACATGGTTCCAGAGATCAGAGTCTGTAAGAGCCGTTACACACTAAGCCACATCCCTGGAACTAACTTTTCTAATAGGTGAATAGTTAAATTAGTTTCTTCATACAGTGAAATATCTTGTAAACATTTAGGGTGAGAAGTAAAGAATGTTATGTAATGTAGAGAAGAGTTTTCCATAAATACTTTAAGAGCAAAAAGTTATGTATAGCTACCAACCATTTATGTGTAACAGGCAGAGGCAAATATGTATGTACATTCTTGCTTCTCCTGTGTACAGCGTGTTTCTATGTAGAGCTGCATGAAACTGCTGTGATCTTTGCTCCACAGATTAGGCAGCCAAGGATGCTGTACTGTTGTGTCTGCTTCATTCTTTTGTGCATGTGCCATAGTCATTTTTTAAAAACTTTATAAATATAATAAATTATTATTATTTATGTATGAGTGCACACCAGAAGAGGGCATCAGATCCCGATGGTTGTGATGTACCATGTGGTTGCTGGGATTTGAACTCAGGACTTCTGGAAGAGTAGCTAGTGCTCCTAACCACTGGGCCATCTCTCCAGCCCACCGTAGTCATTTTTAAGTACCTAAATTTTATGAAAAGGGTGAGGTGTTTACTGTGTTTTTATGGATTTATATGCAATAAAATATGTTAGCGTGTGGGAGGGGAAAACTGGATTCAGAGTTAGTGGTCACCTCTAGGGAGAGATGAAGAAAGGCTCTGGGAGGAGTCATCTAAGACTTCACATATGTCTGTAAAACAGTTGCTGGTATTTGAGTACTTGTATGATTTAAAAAAACTTTACCTTTTTATTTAGCGTGTGTGTGTGTGTGTGGGGGGGAAGACTTGTGTAGATCTTAGAGGAGAACTTGCTGGAGGTGTTTCTTCGCTTCCACCATGTGGGTCCTGGGGTGTGAACTCAGGTTATCAGGCTTGGAGTCAGCTGCCTTACCACCGACCCTTGTATGTTTTGATGTTCCTAAAAGAAATCCTTTAAGCTTCCCTTTCAATAGGATTAAACTATTTCCTTACACTTTTATTAGTGGAATTTTCTTCTAATTTTAGAAAGGAAACGGAAATGGATAGGCAGCTAGAATGCTTTCAGGGGATATTTCTATCTCTGTGGCATCTCTCGCCTGTTAAAATCCTTTCTTTAAAAAATAAGATCTTGTTAACTTCAGCATTATGTATATGATTAGATCATTTGTTGACAATGTTGTATGGTTAAACAGAGTCCAAGGTAGAGAGAACAATGAGTTTGTAATTAGCGCATCTTTAGTTGATTAACCTGCTGCTCTTGGGAGGTGGACCTCGTAGATGTAGCCGGTGTTGCAATTTGCTTAAAAGCAACGTTTTAGCACTGTCGAAAACATAGTAACAGTCTGAAAAATACAACTTTAGGCTTTGATTAAGGGCAAGCAGGGCCGGCCCCTCAGGGAATATATACTCTTGGCAAAGTCCTTTTATTACGTTTGCTGATTGATGGGAGCAGCAATTCTGGGGAGCAGCAATTACTTTGACTCCGCCTAAGTTTGCTCAACAGACAATCTTTAGCCCAGTTTTGAGAAAAACAGTTCTGATTCTGACATGATGCCATTCCCTCCCCCCTTCACACTGCATATGGTAGGAAAGAGTGGATAGGTTGAATGACTTAAGAGTCAGAAGAGCAGTAGAGCTTGATCAGAATAGCTGTCTGTACCCTGGAAAATTACGGACCCTTAAGAGTCCCCAATTTCTTCATCCTTAAACTAACAGGCTTTGAAGACATATAATGAGGCCCGAGATACTATGTTTTTAAAAGTGTTACACTGCCTATGTTAATGTTGCCAATCACATTCAAAGCAAACATCTTTGTGTTCCTGTAGGTTAACTTTGGCAACATTGTAACACCATAGCTTTAAATGACTGACTTAACTGGGAAGAAGGAAGGTAGGAAGGATAGGTAAATGGAAGGAGATAGTATCTAGACCTGTTTGTTTGTTTGTTTGTTGAGACAGGATTTCTCTGTGGGTCCAGAATTCTGACTGGCTGTCCAGGAATTCTCTGCAGACAAAGCTAGCCTTGAACTCTGCTGTACATACATCTATCTGCCTTTGAGTGCTGAGATTAAAGGCATGCATCACCATGCCCAGCTGAGATAAGGCCTATGCTAAAAGAGAAAATATTTTGTGATCATCACGGTTGAGACATTGTTTGAAAACCTTGGAAAGAGAAGTTTGGATTACATTAATTAATTAATTAATTAATTTATTTATTCATTTATTTATGTGTTTGTGTTAGTGCACTTTTTTTTTTTCAGGGTCTCTTACCTTAAGTCAGAGCTCACACCGTTGGCTAATGGAACTAACCAGCCTGCTCTGGGAGATCAAAGCCAGTCGAAACAAGTGTAGAAGGACCTACTCCACATTTGGCTAACCAATATGAGAGCTGAGGTCTAGCAAACGGCAGGATAATCTGTGTCATCCCATTAGCATAGTTTTGTTGTCGAGATGATGAACCATGAAAGAGTAAAATGAGAACAAACCAGAGGGAAAATGCTGCAGTTCTTCTTTCCGGGGGCGCGATGCTCACGCCCAGATCAGAGCAGTTTAGTTACTGTCCAGTTGCTTTGTAAAGACACTAAGACCAAGGCAGCTAGTAAAAGAAAACATTTTATTGAGTTTCAGAGGATGAGTCCATGACCATCATGGTGGGGAGCATGGTGGCAGGCAGGCAGACAGGCAGACAAGCAGGCAGACATGGCACTGGAGGAGTAGCTGAGAGCTAACATCTGATTCATAAGCAGGAGGTAAGGAGGGGGTGCAGAGACAGAGACAGCAACAGACAGATAGACTGACACACTGGACCTGGTATGGGCTTTTGAAACCTTAATACCCACCCTAGTGACTCACCTTCACTGACGAAGCCGTATCTACTAATTCTTCCCAAATTGTCCACTTGAAACCAAACATTCAAACCATCACAAAGAAATAACATATTTAAGGTTTTTGGGTTTTTTTGTTTTTTTAAATAAACTGTAGGATTTCTCAGAGCCTTGTTAATAAACATAATAAATCTATAGAAGGGAGAATGTACATCTTTACCCAGGCTTGGGAAAGCTCTGTGGAGACTGCAGTCCTCCACATATTGTGTACATATATCGTACACAAAGCACAGTATACTTTATGCTTGAACAATGTGACTTGAGAAACTCAGTTCCAGTACTTTTAGCTGTCTGACGTTTTCAGCTAACAGGAAGTACTTAGAGCACCAGAAAAGGGGCTGTGGAAGCTGACTCCTGATAGGCCGTGAAGGATGCAACTTACTTTCAAAAGCAAAACACCACAGGAGCATCCAGTAGTCATAGGAAGTCCTCTGAGCTAAACAGCTCCCAGCGAAGAATCGTATGGAGGCACGTTGTTATGTGTTTACATAAGATGAACATTTGTATTCCTGTCCTCATGACTAAATACTATATTTTTGAAACCTTGGATGTATATAATCCAGTGTGGAAAGGCTTTTTTAATATGACTCTTGTTATTAATGCTATTTTTAAAAAATTATTATGTTTTAAGTTATGTTTGTGTATATATGCATTTGACTGAAGGTGCGTATGGAGGTCAAAGGTGTTGGAGCCTGCTGAAGCTAGAGTAACATGGTGGTATGCCTCCTGTTGTCGGTGGTCCTATGGAGGAGCAGCTTGTGTTCTGAACTGCTGAGCCATCTCTATCCATCCCCCTCATGTCTGATAGCTTGGCTTGGCCTTGACTTCCCAATTCTCCTGCCTCCTTCTTTAGAGAGCTGGCCACTTTTTAAATCAATAGGCATAGCACCTTGTTAGGGCTGCAATAGCACTAAAGTTTGGTGGCTTAAAACTAAAGAAAATTATTCTCTTATAATCTGGAGGTCAGAGGAGTGAAAAACGGGGACCTCCCCAAGGCTGTGCTCCTTTTGAAGGTCAGTGGCGAATGTGTCCCTTCCCTCTTAGCCTCTGATTATTCCTGGTTTTGCCTGGCTTGTGGTAGCATAACTGTACTGTCTGCTGCTGCTGCCACCGTTTAGCTAGTCTCCTGTTTCTGTGCTCCTCCTAAGAGAGCAAGTCCTTAGATAACTGTGCTCACCCTGAAGCATCATACCATTTTGAGAGCCTTTACTAATTCCATTTTTAAAAATTATTTATTTTATGTCTATCAGTATAATGTCTCTGTCTTCAGACACACCAGAAGAGGGCATCAGATCTCCTTAAAGATAATTGGGAGCCACCACGTGGTTGCTGGGAATTGAACTCAAGACCTCTGGATGAGCAGTCAGTGCTCTTAACTGCTGAGCCATCTCTCCAGCCCCTACTAATTCTATTTTTAAAGAACTGCTTGTAAGTAAGATAACATTTTGAGGTTCCAGGTTGACATGGATCTCAGCTCGTCAGACTCCCTGTACGGTTTCATGTTTTATTATTTGTAGACACAGACATCAGTGTCAGGTGTTTACCTTTGGTGCTCTCTGCTGTTCAAAGCCCCTCACTGAACCTGAAGCTAACTCACCCTCTCAGCTCGGCTGGCTAGCATCCTGGGATGTGCCTGCCTCTACCCTCTAGATGCTGACGTTACAGGCCTGGGAGGTAGACTTTGAACTCAGCCTCTCTCACTTTCTTATTAGGATGGTCTCTCATGTTGTAAGTTGTATACTTTTTTCAAAGGATTCTCTAAAGGATTTAGTTAATTTATTGTGTTGACTTTTTTTTTTTGTGGGGGTGATGGGACAAGGACTTTTTACACAGATCTGGATGTCCTGGAACTTAATTCTATAAAGATCAAGTTGGCCTTAAACTCATAGAGATCAACTGCCTTTAATCCCTAATTCTGGGATTAAAATTGTGTGACATCATGGTCCTTTTCTAGATTTTAGGGTAACTTTAAAAAAAAAAAACCATTTAATATTATTATCATTATTTAATGTTAATTTTTAAAGTTTATTCTTCTCTCATACATCATATCCTACTGTGGTTTTCCTTCCTTCTTCTCAGTCCCTCTCCTCCTTACCCTCCCCCTGCCCAGATGTCCTCTCCCATACCACGTTCCCTTCAGAAAGGGCAAGCCTTCCAGGGATAGCAACCAAACATGGTATATCATCATGTTGCAATAAGACTAGGCACACCTTGGGGGTAACTTTTAAGTTGATTTGAGAGAATGTATTAACCAAATGTCTCTCTAATATGTCTTAAGAGTTTTAATTTTTTTTTTTTTTTTCCCGAGACAGGGTTTCTCTATATAGCCCTTGCTGTCCTGGAACTCACTCTGTAGACAAGGCTGACTTCCAACTCAGAAATCCACCTGCCTCTGCATCCCAGGTGCTGGGATTAAAGGCATATGCCACCACTGCCGGGCAAGATTTTTAAATTTAAAAAACTAGAATAAAAGGATTTGAAATTGATAGCAGAGCTTTAGCAGACAAGGCTTATATTCTAATATAGGAAAAAGATCAAATGAAAGAGAAATTTTTTTCCACATAGCCCTTTTATTCCAAGGCCCAGAATTCCCTCCCCTTTATAATAAATTAAGGAATCTTCAGCACCTACTAGATCCTAGGACAAGGGGAAGGCAGGTTTCTGACATCATGTCTTTGTTAGAACTGCAGCCCTTGTGCTGGGTCCAGGTCTATCATAGTGCCCTGGTCTTACATCTAAGATGCCCACAGGGTAGAGCAGAGACATGTGTTTCCCTCCCTTAATAGGCAACTCTCGGCTGCCACAGTGGTGCATGATTTCAGGGACGCTGCTGAAGGGTAGGCTGTTCAGGCCCAACACTTACTTGTGTTCCTTGGTCCGGGACAGCTTCATGTGCTTGAAGCTCTGCTCTTGAGGGAGAGAGAGAAGTCCTTCTTGCTGGTCTCACTGTTGCGCACCAGGTAGCTGGCCTGTTTGCACAGCCTGAGCAGGCTCTCGGCATCTGTTCAGCTGATGGTCTCGTGGTACCAGCTGAGGATGAGAGAGGGGAAGGGGGGCATCTCTGCCTCGATGTCCAGGCCCACCCATTCTGGGTGTTCCCTGCCGGGAAGCCAGTGTGGGGAGGGGGGAAGAAGAGGGAGGGAGTGCCCAGCTGGACACAGACACACTGGTTTTCCAGAGGCAGTGTTGGATCTGTCAAGAGTGAAATTTTATAGTGATTTTGTTTTTTAAGTATGGAAAAATTCAATCTATTATTTTCAAATTTTCACTATAAAGCATCAGAAGATGTTTCTGACACATTCAACTTTTATGTTTTAGTAGAAGGATGCATAATGCATTATACTGTGCAACTTCTGTTTTTCGATTTATCTTTTTTTTTTTTTTTAAAGTCAATTTTATTATCATCGTCATTATTTGAGGTAGGATTTCATTCTGTAGACCAGGAGGCCTTGAACTCGAAGATCCACCTGCCCCTGCCTTCTGAGTGGTGGCACTGAAGCTGGGCACTATACGCCTGGCTATATTTTTTATCTTTAATTCATGTACATGTTTGCGGGGCTGTGTGTGAGTTTGTACTTGTGAGTGCTGGTGCCTGCAGAGACTGAAGTCTTGGGTTTCCCTGGAGCTGGAGTTACTGGTAATTGTGAAACAGCCCAGTGTAGATGCTGGGAAAAACCTGCTGTGGGTGTTGAGAACTGAACTCAGATCCTTTGTAGAAGCATTATGAGCTCCTAGCTCCTGAGTTATTTCTCCAGCTCCCGAGGTTTCCTAAAAAAAAATATATTATTACGATCTGACAAGGAGGCTCTGTGGGTACCAACCCTGGCAGTGCAGTGCAAGTTCACTGATCCTGAGTTCCATCCCTGGAGCCTGGAAGGAGGGAGAGGCCTGACTCCTGAAGCTTAGCCTCTGTCCCTCTGCCTGTGTGCAGTGGCACGAGGGTCCCCACACTCACACATGGATACCATGCATTCGGTAATAATACGGAAAATCAAGAATTTAAAAATGTTTAAAGAGTGCTGTCACGTTTCCTCTCCTGGAAAGAGCATCAAGTTTTTAACCCAGTCTGAATTAGAGCTTTTGGCTGTGCCATTCACCAGTCGTGTACTTGTGGATAAGTTTTGTTTTCCTGTGCCTCAGTGCCCTGTGGAATGGTGTTCAAAATGCCAGTCTTCCAAGGTTGGTGAGAGCTAGGGCATGTTTATGTACAAGGTGGATGTGTCGTTGACTTATGAGGTGTGTGGCTTCATTGTATTACATAGTACAAATCAGCTAAATTCATATTATAGCAAATGGGAGTTGGTTTTTTTTTTTTTTTGTTTGTTTGTTTGTTTTTTTGAGACAGGGTTTCTCTGTGTATCTCTGGCTATCCTGGAACTCACTCTGTAGACCAGGCTGGCCTCGAACTCAGAAGTCCGCCTGCCTCTGCCTCCCAAGTGCTGGGATTAAAAGTGTGCACCACCACCGCCCGGCAAACGGTAGTTCTTTAAGAAGAGCTTACGTACCAAACAAAAAAACCCCACAAAACAAAACAAAACAAAAAAGAAGAGCTTATGAGATTTAAACTATAGTCAAATGAGTCTGTATCTTCCCATCTGTGTTGGGAAACAAAGAAATGGACTGTTCAAGTCTGTGGTCATAGAAATGTTCTTGAAAACTTTAGCTAGAAAGCGACCTCGTTATAAAGGCCTGGTGCTGTGTGTATGAGTGACCTGCTGAAAATTAACTGTTGAGGAAATGGGCTGAACTTTGGAATCCGGAAGTCTCAGGCTTGGTGGTTGGAGCGGTGGGTTGGGATGGTGGGATTTAAGCTGCCGAGAGAGGGTGGCGTCCAAGGCTCCTGACAAAGGCAGGCTCTTGAAAACAAATGAACCGAAGGAACTGTTGGAACAGCTAAGATCCAAAATGCCTATTCCCGAATCCAAATGGGTATAGTTCAGGGCTGATTAAATAGGGATGGGGGACTGGTTTGGGAATGATGGAAACGTATCCCTCAGTACTAATAGCTGTACTAATTATCTGGTCACTTCCTATGTGCTGGCAGGGTGGAAGGTCATTTACAAACACTGATCCGTGTGTCATATGGCCACCCTTGTAGAGCAGGAGATTGCAGGGTTTTATATTTGCAAGTTAGAAGTCTGCTAAATACCTTTAAAGAGGAATGATGCCTGAGGCTACAGGCTTGTATACACACACACACACACACACACACACACACACACACACACAGCCTTCTGGGTTGGAAGGATACCATCTGTTCCTGTGAAAGGCTGGATCTGCCAGTGCCTAATATGGTTGCCCTCCTTGAGCTGGCTGGCTTTCCTTCTTTCTCTCTCCTCTTCTCTCTCTCACTCTCTCTTTCTCTCTCTCTCTCTCTCTTTCCCTCCCTCCCTCCCTCCCTCCCTCCCTCCCTTCCTTCCTTCCTTCCTTCCTTCCTTCCTTCCTTCCTTCCTTCCTTCCTTCCTCCTTCTCTCCCTAACTCCCTCCCTCCTTCCCTTCTTCCCTCCTTCTCTGTCTCCCTCCCTCCTTCCTTCCTTCCTTCCTTTCTCTTTCTCTCTCTTTCTCTTTTTTCTTAATTTGTTTGTTTGTTTGTTTCTTTCTAACTGAAAAGGAGTATAAAACAATACAGTTTGAAAGACAGCTGCTCCAGAATACCTTTTTTCTTATTTTTTCTGTAGCCCACAACTGCGGAACCCTGGGCGACTTTATTCTCCATGTTGACAGGAAGGAACATTTCTCATAGTCTCCTACAAGAGTCTGCTGCATTGGAACAATACAATGGATTGAACTGTTTTCTGAAGTTAGTCATTAGGAGATCTGCAGTCTTTTGTTTTTACATAATAAGCTGTAATAAACTGAGACACATTTATGTATGTTTTCAGTTTACTTTGTAGTTCAATTTGGAGACGCATGTTTTTTCCTTTTTTTCTTTTTAAATACAATGTCACCTTTAACTCTCAAGCCTTTTTTTTTTTTTTTTGGTTCCTAAATTATTCCATTGGTTCCTCCTGCTATTCCCCTCACAAACAAGAAAAGGAATTACTATGCTAGTTTTCTGTTAGGCAGACAGGAAAACCAATCACAGCACTCTCTGTTGCTTCCTTTTTGTTTAGTTCTGCCTGCAGGGAGGTTTGAATGGTTTGAATGACCCCTTGTTTATGATGGCTGATGTAGCCCCTGCCATCACCCAGTTCACTTTCTCAGATTTGTGTGAACACAGTAGAACTTAATGTGATCTCAAGTCAGTAGACCGTCCCCCGTTTTCATGTATGTATGTGTGAGTGTACCATACAGCACATACGGAACTTAGAGGACAGCTTTGTACATACTGCAGAAGTCTTTTCTCCCTGTCCACGTATGTGAGAATAGGGATTGAATGAAGGTCTTCGTGCTTGGAGAGGCAAGCTGCTTACCCACCGAAGGCTCACCGGAGTTGTTTTGAAAGTGAGAACTTTGGGCTGGAGAGATGGCTCAGCAGTTAAGAGCACTGACTGCTCTTCCAGAGATCCTGAGTTCAATTCCCAGCAACCACATGGTGGCTCACAACCATCTGTAATGGGATCTGATGCCTTCTTCTGGTGTGTCTGAAGACACGGACAGTATTCACATATATACAATAAATAAATCTTTAAAGAAAAAAAGAAAGTGAGAACTTCTATCTACCCACTCCTAATTATTTGCAGTTTGATGAACAAGCTGTGGTATGCTTGGCTGGATATTGGTGTCATTCATTTTGCCTTTCTAACAGGTGGACTTCTAGTTGCAGGTGAAATACTGAAATATTCCTTACTGAAATGATATGCTTGATTCCTTTCCCTTGGCAACCTTTATTCATGTTAAATTCTCTCAGTTTTTAGTATCTGACAATAAAATGTGCCACATTATTGCTGAGTCATACTGACTTTTAAGTGACTTGAACTGTTGTGGAATTTTCATTGTGCCCTTTGTATCCCTGTATTCTTAAAAAAAAAATAGTGAATGTTTGTGTGTATGTGTGTATATGGGTGTGCACATTGTGTGTGTGTATGGAGATGTGCATGTGTATATGTGTATATGGGTGTGCACATTGTGTGTATGGATGTGTGCATGTGTATGTGTGTATGTGGGTATGAACATGTGTTTGTGTGTGCATGTGTGTGTGTGTGTATGGATGTGTGCATGTGTATGTGTATATGTGGGTATGCACATGTGTGTGTGTGTGTATGGATGTGTGCATGTGTATGTGTGTATGTGGGTATGAACATGTGTGTGTGTGTGTATGTGTGTGCATGTGTATGTGTATATGTGGGTATGCACATGTGTGTGTGTGTGTGTATGGATGTGTGCATGTGTATGTGGGTATATGGGTGTGCACACCATGTTGTGTTACTGGAGGACAGAGGACCACTTTGAGGAGTTGGGTTTTTCCTTCCATTTTGTTGGTCCCAGGAATTGAACTCAGGTCATCAGGCTGAGTCAAGCTAGAATCTTTTTTTTTTTTTTGAGAAAGAGTCTTACATGCTAGCTTCTGTTCTTTAAAATGTCAGTCTTCTGTATCCCAGGCTGATCAACACTGGCTGTGTATTGGAGGCTGGCCCAGAACTTGTGATCCTCCTGGGCTGGCACTGCAGGGGTACAGCATCCTACTCAGCTACACGTATAGGGTTCAAACCCAGTGCCTGTTGTCTGTCCTATGGAAGCCTGCAACCCTGCTTCCTTATGTTGAGACAGGGTCTTGCTCTGTAACCCAGAGTAGTTTCAGATTCTCAGATTCTGAGGCAGTCTTTTTGCCTCAACCTCTAGTGCTAGGATTACAGGTGTCTGCCAACACTCAGTTGCTTCTTTTTTTTTTTCTCCCCACTAATTAATTTATTTATCCACTTTACATCCCTATCACAGCATCCTCCTCACATGGCCTCTCCTCTCAGCTCCCCGCCCCTTCACCTCTGAGAAGGGGGAAGTCTCTCCTGGGGAACCAACCCATCCTGGCACCTCATGTGTCTGCAGGACAAGTTACATCCTCTCCCACTGAGGCCAGACAAGGCACCCTAGTTAGTGGAGGGGATCCACAGATAGGCAATGGATTCAGGGTAAGCTCCTGCCCCAGTTTTGGGGGGACCTGCTTGAAGCCCAAGCTGCACATCTGCTATATATGTGCAGGGTCTCTAGGTCTAGCTGTCGCTTGCTCGCTGGTTGGTGGTTCAGTCTCTGGGATTCCCCCATGGGTCCAGGTTAGTTGACTCTGTCGGTCTTCGTGGGGAGTCCGTAAGTCAAGTCCTCCGAGTTCCTCAGTCCTCTCCCTAACTCTTCCCAAGCTCCGTCTAATGCTTTGCTGGGAGTGTCTGCATCTGTTTCCATCTGCTGCTGGGTGGAGCCTCTCAGAAGACAGTTATAGCAGGCTCTTGTGTGTGAATCCAGGCTGACGGATACAAACACAGCCTGGGGCTCTAAAGTAGTAGAAGGAGGAAGGTGGCCCAGCAATGTGTCTGTAGCTTGGGCCAGCCTAGAACTCACTATGTAGACCAGGCTGGCCTGCCTCTCTCTCTGAGTTGCTAGGATTAAAGATGTCCACTTAGTTTTTTGAGATAGGGTTTCTCACTGGCCTGGAACTCATGGACTAGCCTAGATTAGCTGGTTTATATTAAATTAATATGTAATCCTAAATGAGTCAAAGAGAATGTTCAGAGCATCCCACTCTAGTTTCTTACTTGATGAAAGAAATTATATCTATAGTTTTGGATAAACCTCAAGTGTTTTTGAAAAACATTTATTAATGTGTGTGTATATGTGTTTATGTGTATGTTGGGGCATGTGTGCCACAATTTGCTTGTGAGAGGATGGCCTCAGGGAGTTATTTCTCTTCTTCCACCATGTGGCCTTATACTTTCAAAGGTATAGGATTATCTCTCTTCCCTCACAATAAGGACATCGACTCCTCTACGTGTTGTCTTGCCTGGATTTGCTGCTGTCCAGACCAGCACATCTGTTACCACTTGGGAGGTTTCTTAATTTTCCTCTTGCATTTGATTCCTGCTTTTTTGGGGGGGGGAGAGGGGGCTCTTTTGGGGTCAGAGTTTATGTCACCAAGGCTGGTCTTGAGCTATCTTTGTAGCCAAACTGACCTTAAACTCCCTGTCCCTTCTCACATGCTGGCAATTCAGGCAGGCACTACCACAGTTGGTTTTGTTTGCTTTTTGAGTCAGTGGCCCTATCCCATGCTGGCCTGGATCTAGCTAGCAGCAGTGTCCCCAAGACCAGGACAACCAGCCTGAGCCGACATTCTCGGCTTTTAGAGCTCTAATTCAGTGGGCGTGATGTCTTTTTGTTGACGCTCTTGTTTGCGTTCTCATTTTGATAGGATCTATGTTTTTCCATAGGTTCCTCAGAAAGGGCACACAGATACTAAACTTTTTGCGACTTTGCCTCACCAACAGTATCTGAATTCTTCTGTGCCTATCGACTGTCAGGGTGGGCATGGGCAAGATGGAATCTCTTTAAACATGATTAACTTATTTTTATGCTAAACATGATTTATTTATTTTTATGCGAATGGGTGTTTTGTCCACATATATCTGTGCACCATGTATGTACTTAGTGCTCAAGAAGGTTAGAAGAGCCGGGCGGTGGTGGCGCACGCCTTTAGTCCCAGCACTTGGGAGGCAGAGGCAGGCGGATTTCTGAGTTCGAGGCCAGCCTGGTCTACAGAGTGAGTTCCAGGACAGCCCGGGCTACACAGAGAAACCCTGTCTCGAAAAACCAAAAAAAAAAAAAAAAGAAGGTTAGAAGAAGTGCTTGTATCCCCTGGAACTGGGGTTGTAGATGGTTGTAGGCCGCCATGTGAGTGCTGGGAATCCAACCTGGACCCTCTAGAAGCACAGCTGGTACCACTGAGCCATTTGTCTCTTTAGCCTAAAATCATGTATTTTTAAATTTCCTATTTGAAAATGGAAACTACATGCCATTGAGCCAAAACTGAAAACAGAACAAAACAAAACAACAACAGCCAATCAGAGGGTCTGTTAATGACAGGGAATCATGTCTGTGTCACAGGGGAGTTCATTTATGTAGTTTTGAGCATGTGTGTGTTGTATGCGTACATGTGAGGCTAGAGGACATGGCCTGCTTTACTGTTCTCTGCTTTGATTCCTTGTTGAAACTAGAGGAAGGTAGTTAGCCAGTAAGTACCACTAGTTCCTCTGACTCTGTCTACCTGTCCTCTTTCTCCCAGTGTTGGGGTTATAGGCATGTATCATGCTAGAATTTTTTCTTTTTTAAAGTGTGGGTTGTGGGAATTTGAATTTAGGGCCTTCTGCTTGTGCAGCTCTTTCTTGGTGAACTGTCATCTCTCCGGCCCTGCAGGGCAAGTTTCTGAAGGGAAGATGCAACTATTCTACGTTACTTTTGTTTGATTTTCTTGTCTTGAGACCCAGTGTTACCATATAGCCCAGACCTTCCCTTAGTTCTTAGTCTCCCTGCCTCTGCTTCTGACTATTGCAGGCATAAGCTACCATGTCTGGATCCTTACCATATGATTTTAATGATGGTATACCAGTTTCTCTGTGTGTGAACATCTATAGAAGGTTTTCAAACAGAAGATAGTTTGATTTTATCTGTAAAATAGTTTAAAAATGAATAGTAAGTTAAGGAATTTGAGTACCTGAAGGCATACAGGAAGAATTGTTCCTCTTTCTCTCTTGTAATTGTTCCAAATTCCCTTTTCCCAAAATCCACTCTTAGAAGTTCCTTGTGTGTTTCTCCTCCTGACCTAAGGCTAAACTTTCAAGGGTGTAGTTGGGGCGGTGGGCGGCAAATGTGCTCCAGTATTTTCTGAGTGTTTAGCTATTATAATACACCAAAGTATAACATCAATCACTGGTACTAACACATTACAATTATTCCTTCTGCAGTGGGCAAGCACGAACTGACTGGACATAAAGTCGCTGTGAAGATACTCAACCGGCAGAAGATTCGAAGCCTTGACGTGGTCGGAAAAATCCGCCGAGAGATTCAGAACCTGAAGCTTTTCAGGCACCCTCATATAATCAAACTGTAAGCCCAGCTCATTAACCTGGTCCTGTCATCCGCTCACCCCCTTAGTTAACCTGCCTGACCTGGCAAACCAGAGAGAGAGAGAGGCCTGGCCTTCTTCCCGTTTCCGAGGCTGGAGGTTTCTTCCTGCTCCTGTATCTGACCCAGGTTCACTGCCAGTTGGGAACCTGCCCTCATGTTTTAACATGGCTCGTATCTCCTTTATTCCTGTTCTTCCTGTTGTCTGGAAAGAGGCCCTTCTGACAGTACTCTGTGCTACTGTTTTTAATGGCTAGTACCAACTGTTGCGTTTCTAGTAAAAGTTTCTGTAGCAGGTGCCAGGCCCTTTTGGTCTCCAGTACCACCCATAAGGGGGGAAAAAAAGAGGGGAGAAATTCTTGAGTTACAAATTTCAGGGTTTTTTTTTTTTTTTTTCCATGCTGGGAATTAGGCTCAGGAGAGACTGTGCACTAGAAATGTTTTTTTCCCTACCCTGCTGGCCATACTCATACCAGACTTTGAGGAATCCAGTATTTCAGAAGGACAGTAATCCTAACGGTTGTTTTGAGGAAGCCCCAGTAAGGTCTACAGGTAACTTGTTTCTTCCCCTCTGTGTTACCATGTAGGCTATAATTTAAAGCTGCTGGGACTTCTCTGCTGAACTGGCTGGCTCAAACATGGTTTTGCTTTTTACCTCTCATTTATTAAAGTGTTTTGATACATCATATCTACTGGTGGCCCCCAACTATCCAGTCCTTGCTTTGAGACCCATTCTCTGAGTTCCAGGCCCTGTGCTTGCTCCTTCCTCTTTGGAATGTCCATGAGGTCTTTCAAAGAACCTGGCTGGGTCTCATCTCCCCATCATCTCCTCAGCTCTGCTTCCCACGCTGTTCTCACGTTGTCGCAGTTGATTGTAACTTAACCCTGGGGGAACGTAGGAGAATCATTAACAATCCTGTTTATCCCTCTTCCCACCATCACCCCATCTCTTCCTCCAGAATGTATCTCCTACCCTTTTCTCGGTCCTTCATCACCATCACACTGGCCTGAACTGCCTCACTGCTCACGGGCTTCTTCTGAGCATTCATTCTGTTCTTTATACCGCCACTGCTTATTCTTTGACTATGCAGACGACGACAAGACTGCTAGCATAGAAACATCCCATAGCTTTCCATATTCCTTTAAATAAAAGTCGAAGGTTTCTTCCCGGCTTGTGGAGTTCTGCATCTTTGGCCTCCAATGACTAGCTTCACATCCTGTTTCTCTCCTGGCTTGTTTTGCTCTTACTTTACCATGAGTGTGCCACGCAGGCTCCCAGCTGGGCCCTGGCCCTGCCTGTTCCTTCCTCTGCCCACTCCACCTTCCTCCTGGCAAGGTAGTCCGCTCCTTCCTTCCTTCAGGCTCTGCTCTGTGTACTCTCTGGCCTTCCTGGAGAACTCTGTATTGAAGAAGAGGTTGCTTTCTTTGCTGTCTCGCATGTTCTGCCACTTACTTACTTAACTGTCTGTCTCCTGGCACCTGGATCAAGAACATAACATAGCAGGAGATTGGCTTTGCTCCCCACAGACTTCTAGCAGCTAGCACAGTACCTGGTATCTTATAGGTGCTTAGTAAATCTTTACTGAATGGATGAATACACATGTTTTAATATTAGTAGATAATGTTTTCTCTCACCAGGTACCAGGTCATCAGTACACCATCTGATATTTTCATGGTGAGGAATATGTCTCAGGAGGAGAGCTATTTGATTATATCTGTAAAAATGGAAGGGTAAGCAGTTCTCATTTAATCCTGTACATATTTTGGTAACTCCTCTGTTACCCCTTATTGCATTACCGTGTCAGCAAGCAGTTTTTCAGAGGTCTGTTTTAGCACACAGTTCCCTTAGCATGAATTGTGTAGAATCGTAGGCTATTCAGAGGGAAAGGAGCTCAAAGATCATCCTGAGCCCATTTAATTGACATGGATATCAAGCCTACTTGTTAAGTATTTGTTCAAGGTCATGTGATTTATTAGTGCCATACAGAGATCAGTTAAGTCCCTAAAATTCATAATCCTCAGATTTATGTTTTTGGCAATACAAACTTTTTTTTTTTTGAGACAGGGTCATACTATGCCACTGTGGCTGCCATGTAGATCAGGCTGGCCTCCAATGCATAGAGATCTCCCTGTCTCTGTCTCCCAAGTGCTGGGATTAAAGGTGTGCCTGGCCTGTGCACACTCTTAATATACTTCCTAAACTTTCCTAATATGCTTTCCTAAGTGTTCCTCACAAAGTATATTATTAAGTACTTAAACGATGTCGGCCTTGTTCACCCTGGCCACATTTAAGCCGCTTTCATGGTTTGGTTTCTGAGCTCTGATGTACTTGAGTAGTAGGGAATAGGATTTTGATGGAGCTAGGATTAAACTTACAGAGTTTAGTCTTTGAAGGAACCTTGGAGACATTTAAGTTATATACAAATACTGAGCATTGTCCCTGCCCATACTTACTCTCAACTTACCTGATTGGCACAAGGCCCTTCTAAAAGACCCAACCTGGCAGAGAAAAGAGCTTTCTCCTCCAGTTGAAAGTTATTTGCATTATTCATTCTTTCATGTTATGTAGTGTATCTCTTTAATCAGAATCAAACTCATTAAGCACGTTAATCTTTATTTCTCAACCTGGTTAATTTCTATCTGAAGTTTTCCCTTTCTCATCCTTCAAGGCCCCATTCCTGTCCACTGGAGGAATTCTTCCTGAATTAATTAATGCCTGCTTTTCTTATTTTTTTCTCTCCTGTTTGTCATTTCTAGTCATTTTGCTGTACATTGTGGAGATGTCTTTTAGTGTTAACGTATGGAATGCTGAACTTTCAGCTGTCACGTGTTTATATTTCAGATCTCTGCCTTATTTTCTGAAGTTCCCTTTGGATAGCTGCCTGTCTGGCTTCACAGATGTTCACCTGCTTGAGAACGACATTTTGGTTTTAAATGTCTTTTGGCCCCTGCCCCGCTCCATTTTCCATGCTTTCTGCTCGTTTTATTTGTCTCTATCCTTTTCCCCTCCATGACTCTTACTCGGGTATCTGGTGATTCTTAGCTGTCCACTTAAATTTCAGAGCAAAGTTTCAAATGGCCAAGCCATTTATAGGTGCTATTTATGGTTTTCTCGTAGGTAGGAGACATTAATTTTGGTAGGGTAAATTCTTTGCTAACAAGCACAAATATTTTTCTTCTTTTGACTTGGTGTCTGCTTTTTCCTATTTTCTTGAAGGTATTGGTTTAGCTGTTGGAACTGAGTTGAGAGGTGGGGTCAGGTCTTCTGTTAGTATGCACACAGTCTACATCTTCCTGACAGTGCCTTATTCTTACCACAGAGCCCACGAGAGTGACCTGGCCTTGCCTTGCCTCAGTAGCCAGAGGTCTTTGTCCCCATTGGTGGGGAAGTTAAAGCTTTCTGCAGAGGCCTGCTGTCTTGTTTCCAGCCCACCCCTCACTCTGCCTCAGAAAGTCGCCACGTGCCCGCCCACTTCTTAGCTTTCCCAGGGTTCCATGTGCAGATGTGTTCATTTTCTCCTCTAGGATTTGGTTTTGCTTTTCTCTTTCTGCCGAGTTTTCATCTGCTGTCCACACACTCCTCTCAATGGCTGCTCTCTCTCCATCCTTTTGTTTTGTGGTCCCTGTGTGTTGCTGACAGCACCCCAGTGCTGTTTCAGGGAGTGACACAAAAGACTCGGGGTTCGATGTTTATCGGCTGGGAGTATGCTTTGACCCCGCTCATCTTCCTTTAGTCTCTGCCATTCTTTGTACTATATTTTTGTAATTAAATTTTTTTCGCTTTTGCAGCCTCTCTCTATGTTACTTCTTATCATTTGTTAAATTTTCTCTTCCTCTTTGCTTTTTTTTTTTTTTTAAATCTACTGGAACAAAGGCATGAGATTGCAAAAGTATTAATGTATGTTCCTTCAGGAAGGGTACTTACACTTCAGTGTAAGGGTATGCTACACTTCAGTAGTAGCTTTAATTTTGTATTCAAAGCAATGACTGTTTTCTCTTTGTCCCTACGTTATCCGTGCGTTGAAGGTGTAGAATTCTGGATTTACAATGTTCACTCATGACCTACCGAGCAGCTCATGCGAGCGGTCTTGCCTAGGGGACCAGTAGCTTACTTAGTAAATACTCTGCCCTGGAGCATGGGTCAGGCAGCGCTGCTTATCCCTTGTTGAGCAAACACCAGAAAATACAGAGATTTGAAGATTATTTTTAAAAGATTATACTTAAACATTTTAGTTGTAGTTTAAGCTCCCCCCCCCCCCCCCCAGGAAACATGCAGAACGTAAATGTGCTAAGGGTGTTCTTCTGCTTAAATGGAAACATCTTGGGACTGAAGAGATGGCTCAGCAGTTAAGAGAGGCCGATGTTCTTCCAGAGGGCTGGGGTTTGGTTCCTGGCACCCATGTCAGGTGGCTCACGATTGTCTCTAACTCCGGGTCCAGAGGACCGGAGTCTTGCCTCTGTAGGCACCTGCATGCAGATGTGAACACACACACATACACACACACACAAACACAAAACTTTAAAAATAGCTTAAATTTCCGAGCACAGGTTATCATTGCGTTATGACTCAATTACTGCATTTACCTGTCACTTCTTCATAGTCTGTAATTGTTCCTCATATAAGCGTCACTTTCTGTATTCTCTTTTTCTTTCCCTTTTCATTGACTGGATTTGCTCTTTGACAGTTTCATCCATGTATTCTGCACCCTCTGTTTACTCTCACTCCCTGTCCCCTTTTTTCTTCTACTCCTGCCTTCCCCTCCTTCCTACAGATCTCTGTTTACCTGCATGACTTGTTTTGTTCTGTGATCCACTGACTAGGAGCAGCATCTGTCTTTGGGTTTAGATCTGCCCATTGGAGGACTTTTTGTATTACTCTGTGACCTTTTTCTCCCACTGTTATGCTGACAGGTTTTTTTTTTGGGGGGGGGTCCCTTATTTTTGTCTACTAGAGTAGGGCCTTCCTTTCATTCATTTTTGTATTATGAATCTCTAACCTGTATAGTATATTGAGTGTGCTCAATAAATATTTGTTGAAAGAGGGAAGGATTAAATATTACTGATAGGAAAACATTTCCACTTTCAGATAGAAGTTGGAAGTACTAGAAATAGCCCATGAGCTACAGAAGAAGATGTGTTTTTAAAGTGTGGTTTATGCACATAGGATCAGAAAGTCGAGTTGCTGATTGTGGCGTTTCAGTGTAGGGTCGAATGCCTTCCTTGCCCATTTCACAATACCTCATAGGTGAAGTTCACCTGGAAGGTTTTATGCTTTGACAGTTTATAAGCTGAAGAATTATAAGTAAGGATGTTTCCATTGAGAGGCACAGCTTAAAATTCGTTTCTGCTTTTCCTAGTTGGACGAAAAGGAAAGTCGACGTCTGTTCCAGCAGATCCTTTCTGGTGTGGATTATTGTCACCGGCATATGGTGGTCCACAGAGATTTGAAACCTGAAAACGTCCTGCTTGATGCACATATGAATGCAAAGATAGCCGACTTTGGTAAGGAAGGTTTCAACTATTTAATGAGTATAAGTAACAGTCTTCTGATAGCGTTTATGGGGTATACTAGAATCCCACTCTGCAAATGAACATTCAAAAGGGAAAACAGTAAGGTATGCACTTAATCTTATGTCATCAAAGTTGATCATAAAGATATTCAATTATTTAGTGCACACACACACACACACACGCACACACACACACACACACACACGTCAGAGGACAACAGTTTTTGGGGGATGTTTCTGTTTTTCCACCACTTGGGTCTTAGGGTTGCATTCAGGTTGTCAGCTTGCTGGTAAGTACCTTTCCCTGCTGAACCTACTCGCCAGCCCTGAAATTCAGGTTTGTGACTGGAAATATTTCAACCTGTTAACATTAGAGAGATCATTGGAAAAGAAGTGACTAGTATTTGTCAAGAAGGTAGCAACTTAATTTCTAATATGTTCTTTTTGGTCAAGTATGGGGGAAAATGGAAAGTGAGATGAAATTATTGAAAAAATTGAAATCTAGAAACATGAATTATATGAGGAAACTTAACTTTTAAAAAATTTAATATTTAAATGCTATAACGTTGGTTTTCAGATGTCGTGGCACATGCCTTCAATCTAAGAATTCCAGAGATGGAGGCTGGTAAAAAATCATTCTGATCGTTTGAGTCTGTTTTGCCTAGCAATATCTATACTAAAATGAAACCTTTCAAGGATATTCTACTATTCAAACCCACCACTCGTTTAGTATATACACATTAAACTCTAGATATTGCAATACATTGTACATTTTTGTATAAGGTCAGCATATTTGGGAAGTAAAGACTATGATCATGTTAAAGGTTTTTTTGTCCGTTTGTTTTGTTTTTCAGAAAAATCTAAATGGTGGCTTAGCTGTGTTGTTTAATGGACTTTTACTTGCTTTTTGTCCTTGGGAAATCTTGAGTGGCCATTTTTCGTTGTTTCAGGTCTTTCAAACATGATGTCAGATGGTGAATTTTTAAGAACAAGCTGTGGCTCACCTAATTATGCTGCACCAGAAGTCATTTCAGGAAGGTTAGTGTTTGGCATTATGCTATTTTTGATGTATTTGTAATTGCTTATTTCTCTTAGGTGTGTCAGCCTATCCTGTCATCTTGAGTACTAACGAGGATGTAACATATTTGTCTGCGATAACTGTCATCTCAAAGGCTTGCTGCCTCAGTCTGCTGACCTAGGCCTAGTCCTGGAAGCTTCTAGCCTCTGTACAATCTAATCTAGGCCTAGAAAGATTTCAGCTTCTGAGACTTACTGCTGAATAAGCCCACCCTTTCCTTGTTCTTTCTGATCTATGGCTGGTCCAACTAAGCTGGTCTGGCTCAAACTCCTCATCTGACTTCCCTGGGCTTCTCCTGAATTGCTCTGCTTGGCCTCAAACTATCTCTGTTAATCTGTTCTAATCTTCTTGTTCCTTCTCAGTCTCTGGCTTGTTCTGTCTTCACCTGTGTCTGGCTTGTTCTTCCTCTGCAACCTGTCTCTGTACAGCTGTCCTGGTAAAACGGCTTCCTCCCTCTGCACTGCCCTTAACTACTTCCTCTCCCTTCTCTGAGAGTTGGGCATATCCTATTTTGTCAGATCTTTTTCTGATTTGTCACTTTGCCACTCAATTAGAAGTTACTTTCAAACATGAGTGCTTTCTTCTATACACTAACTTTGCCTTCATTGTTTGAGAGTAAAGGTGTGTACTAAAGGTGTGTCTGTATTCCAGCCTCAGGAATTAAAGGTATGTGCTTAGGCTGAGCACATCACAACCAGAAGCAGGTTTTTTTCAGTAAATAACACAATCTCAGATTCACAATGTGATAAAATATCCTGCAACAGAAGGAATATATTTTCATACTTGCAGATTTTCTATTTTAAAAATAATACACAAGGAGCTGGAAAGATGACTTAATGATCAAGAGTACTTGCTGCTCTTTTAGAGGACTGGAGTTTGGGACCCAGCAACCACAACCTGGGTGGCTCACAGTTGTCTATAACTTTACCTCCAGGAGATCCAACACACTCTTGGTTTCTGCAAGCAGGTGCATACATGGGTGTATACATACCCCAACACACATACACACACACACTCTCACACACACACATACCCCACACACACACACACAAATAATAATAATAATAATAATAATAATAATAATAATAATAAAAATAATAAAAAACTGCCGGGCGGTGGTGGCTCGCGCCTTTAATCCCAGCACTTGGGAGGCAGAGGCAGGCGGATTTCTGAGTTCGAGGCCAGCCTGGTCTACCGAGCGAGTTCCAGGACAGCCCGGACTACACAGAGAAACCCTGTCTCGAAAAACCAAAAAAAAAAAAAAATAAATAAATAAAAAAAAATAAAAAACTTAAAAAGTGATAAACTAACATCCATATATAGAGAAGAATGTTGGTTTGCAAGTCATGTTAAAATAGTTAGAATGAAATACTTAATTTTTTTTCCTCTGGTGGGAAATTTAAAGCTAATCAGTTGTAAAGGTAGATAGGTAAGTCACTGAAAACCTGACTATTGAAATACTTACTCATGAGAAATGGTTTACTTAGGCAAAGAATTAAAAATGTAATTAAATGTAACCTGATGGGCAACCCTTGCTGGTAATTCTAGACCTTGAGAGGTCAAAGTCACTGTGTGCTACCTATCAAGACACTATCTCAAAAAACCGAACCAAACCAAACCACAAAGAAAGCAGAATAGTATAACGACATGTGTAGTGTCCTAAGTATTTAAATAGACACCGTTCATGTGGTAGCTTCATGTTTTATGTAGAAGGAAAATGTCTTAGAAACTGAATTAAAGAAGTGGTCCTCCAAAAAACAGATGGGCTGAATGTAGTGCATGCTTATAGCCCGAGCATCGCACAGGGATGCCGAGGCAGGGCTATATCAGTAGACCCTGCACAGGCAGGGCTATATAGGTAGACCCCGCACAAGGATGCCAAGGCAGGGCTATATAGGCAGACCCCGCACAGGAATGCTGAGGCAGGGCTATAGTAACCTGCACAGGTATATAGTAAACCCCCCAGGGATGCTGAGCAGGGCTAATAGTAGAACCCGCACAGGGATGCCGGGCAGGGGTAATACGTAGACCCCGACAAGGAAATCGAAAGCAAGTGGGGTGTGGGTGAGAGAAGAGGCAAGAGGGTGATAAAGGGAAGGAAAGAGACTCATTTATGTTCTGAACTACTAATTAGCATTGAAAATAAAAATATATTTTCATCAGTTAGCTTTTTAAATAGTGTGAAACCAAACTTTCATTTTGTTTTATTTCCTTGTTTGTTTGAGGCTCAAGTGTGTTCTTTTTTCCCTTTTTTTTTTTTTTTTTTTTTTGGTGATAGAAATAGAGACAGTTTATTAACAAAGAGAAAGTCACACCCAAACTTGGAAGTTGGGTAGTGGTCTGGGAAAAGGTATTTGCTCAGAAGTTGTAAAATTTAATTTAAAACACAGACTCTATTTAAAATCATATGTGTATGTGTGTTTGTGTGACGGTCTGTACATCAGTGTAGGTGCTGACAGAGGTCGGAGCCCTCCATCCCCACCCCTCAGAGCCATGCTACAGGCAGTTATCAGCTGTCCCGTGTGGGTGGTGAGCACTGATCCAGGGACCTCTGTAAATCGGCTCAGGATCTCAATGGCTGAGACATCCCTCCAGCCAAAGCCCAAAGAACTTATTCTCCCCCTACCCCCCAACGGGAGAAAGTGGATTTATTTGGATAGAGGATGGGGGAAGAAGTGGGGAGAAAGATGGTAGAGAGAGAGAGAGAGAGAGAGAGAACTTATTTTTTTTTAAATCAACTCTTTGGCCAGGTTTCGTGGTACACCGCCGTAATCTCTTTACCCAGGAGGTTGGTTAGGCAGCAGACTGATGGGAGTTGGTTTCCAGCTCAGGCTGCATACTGAGACAGGGCCAGCCTGGTTATAACGTAAAATCCTGTTGCAAAAACAAACAAGCAAAGAAAGAAAGAAAAACAAGCAAAAACCAAAGCAAACAAAAGGACAGTACTTCCTCATGATGGCTGGATCACCAATGAGGAGGTCAGAGAAGCCTGTTGTTCACCAGTGGCCACAATCATGGTTTAATAACCGCCCACCTGAGCCATTTCCTGGTTTAAATGTTTCAAATGGTGATAGACATAATACAAAAAATCCCAGGGCTTTCTGTTTTTTTTTTTTTAGACTGCTCAAGAAAAGTTAATTAGGTGAATTTTAAAAACTGTGTTTTCTATCATAGTTCCTTTGGTATGAAAAAGATTCAAGACCTAGATGCTATGGGGAATATAATTTTCTAATAAGGAAAAAAGATACGCAGCATGATCAAGCATGCATAAAATAGGCTCTGAGGGAAATGTAACTCGTTCAGTTTGGATAGTCTTTCCTGCAGGTCTGTGTGAATAGGAGCACTCTGGTGAAAACAGTGTTTTACCGCTGACGGTAGGAAGCACTTTGCTCACATTAAGGTTTCACTTTCCTCCTGAAGCCAGCCCCTGGATGGTTCAGCTTGTTTGCAGCGAGTTCAGATGCTTATCTAGAGTGCTCCACGTAGAAGCCCTAAGTAGAGTGTACTGCGGACGCCACTTCCCTCGACTTGTTCTGCAGCTCAAGCTGCCTGACCTTTGATGTGAGGGTTTTAGGAGAAATAGGGTCTGAATGTATCACTATAGACTTGAATCTTGGGCTCGGCGAGTTGCCTCAGCTGGTAAAGCATTTGCCGCCAAGCGTGATGTCCAGAGTCTGACCCCTGCAACCTGGGTAAAGGAAAGAGAGAACTGACTCCACAAAGCTGTCATCTCAGCTCCACACCCACTGTGGTACATGCACGCTATACACTGCACATATGCGCACCCCTCCCACACACACTAAAATTTATTTTAAAAAATTGTTTTTGTGGCTCAAATTCAACATTCAACATGATTCAAGGTTTGACCTTATTGATAGGAGCTTTGAGGGTCATCGTAAGGTAGTGCAACAATGTGACCCTTGGATCACAAGTTACAAAATAGCTTAGTTATTAAAAAGTAATACTGATAAGACTAGAATCTCTATGTGTGATTATGTGTGATGTGCAGCAGTCGCTA
The DNA here is from genome assembly GCA_021653895.1 of Mastomys natalensis. Lineage (NCBI taxonomy): Eukaryota > Metazoa > Chordata > Mammalia > Rodentia > Muridae > Mastomys > Mastomys natalensis. Next base: position 188,776 of record JAJTUV010001445.1, read on the forward strand.
TAGATACCATATTCTGACTACTGATTTCTTTTTTTGGTTTTTTTTTTTTTTTTTTTTTTTTTGGTTTTTCAAGACAGGGTTTCTCTGTGTAGCCCTGGCTGTCCTGGAACTCACTCTGTTGACCAGGCTGGCCTGGAACTCAGAAATCCGCCTGCCTCTGCCTCCCAAGTGCTGGGATTAAAGGCGTGCGCTGCTTTTCTTTAAAATTTATTTTCTTGTATTCTTCATAAAGTATTTGTATTTGAAGACTATTGGCTGATGCTTTCTGGTACTGTGATTAATACGGTCAGCATTCTCTATGCAGATTGTACGCAGGCCCTGAGGTGGACATCTGGAGCAGCGGGGTCATTCTCTATGCTTTGCTGTGTGGAACCCTCCCGTTTGATGATGACCATGTGCCAACTCTTTTTAAGAAGATATGTGATGGGATCTTTTATACCCCTCAGTATTTAAATCCCTCAGTAATCAGCCTTTTGAAGCATATGCTGCAGGTGGATCCCATGAAGAGGGCCACCATAAAAGATATCAGGTAACTCACTTTATCTACCTGCCTAATGACCTACCGTCCATCCATCCATCCATCCATCCATCCATCCATCCATCCATCCATCGAGACTGTGCAGCCTTGGCTGTCCTGGAACTTACTCTCTAGACAGGCTCTGCCTGCCTCTGCCTCCTGAGAACTGGGGTTAAAGGTGTGTGGTACCACCTCTGCACAACAAGATTAGGTAATTTTAAACCAATGTATTTTTCTACGTTTTTAAATCTCAAGACATATGAGAAAAATTTCATTTTATTAATGACATTTTTCTTGTAGCAGTATACTTTGAGTCATAGGAAATTGAATATTGCGCTCAATTGAGTATTGAGAAATTGCTGCATTGTGTATTACGGTTTAACCTAGTTTAAATAAGGCAGGGCTGATGGTGGTCGTTATGTTTCTCAGGTTGAGGTAAGTCATGTCTCATGAACACTCAGTACTCCTTGGTCACCTTAGTCTGTCATCAATGTCTCTTTGTTTTCCTTAATTCTTTGATCTTCTGATGGCTAGAGTACACATTTTCCCGATATGGAAGTAGGAAGAACTAAAGACAAGCTATGCATATACGAGTAATAAGTAGAAAGCATTAGGGCACATGGGACTTGCAGCTGGACTCCTTGTCACTTAATCCTTATGCTAAAGCCGGGCGTTGGTGGCGCACGCCTTTAATCCCGGCACTTGGGAGGTGGAGCCAGGGAGACCCCCGTGAGTTCAGAGCCAGCCTGGTCTACAGAGTGAGTTCCAGGACAGCCAGGGCTACACAGAGAAACCCTGTCTCGAAAAACCAAAAAAAAAAAAAAAAAAAAAAAAAAGAGTATGACAGTGAGTTTGGTTCCAGACTGGGCTACACAGTGAGGATTCTGTCTCAAAAACCATTATTCTTTTCAGTGCTTGCTTTGGTAATTTTTTTTTTTTTTTTTTTTAGCATAGTTCTTGTTATGGTTCTATATCCTTTTATATATACAATTAATGAATATAATATGAAATCGTTCAGAGGATGGTCTTTTGAGGCATATACAACTGGGTTGTAAGGATGAGGATAGATTTTACAGGCATGAATTGTTTATCATGAAGCTAAGCATGCAGTAAGAACCTGTAGGATATTGCTCGCTGTGTTTGTTAGTAAGGACGTTTCCTGTGACATGAGACAGTGTGAACAGTGAAGCCACACAACACAGTTTCTTTCTGAGCTGGAGTGAGGCTGTACTCTGTCATTGTCATTTGGGTAGACATACATATCTTTTCATTTGGCTGCCTCAATCCTCAACAGTTAGTGGCAGGGGACTGGAGGGATGGCTCAGTGGTTAAGAGCACTGGCTGCTCTTCCAGAGGTCCTGAGTTTAATTCCTAGCACCCACATGGTGGCTCAAACCCATCTATAATTGTTGTCCCGTGGGATCTGATGCCTTCCTTCTTCTGGTGTGCAGATTGTACATACAGACAAAAGACTCATACACCTAAAACTACATAAATAAAAAAATTAGTGGCAGACTCTGTTTTTCTTAGCATATTCAATGAAGTATGAACTAGAAGAGAAAAACAGTTTAAAGAGAACAACTATAGTAATGTAGCATGAGTATTAACTCATAACCTAATCTCTTGAAACTGTCACTTTTATTCCTGGTTTTACTGAAAACCCTTCTTCCAACATTGCTGGCTCTCTTAGGGAACATGAGTGGTTTAAACAGGACCTTCCAAAGTATCTCTTTCCTGAGGACCCGTCTTATAGTTCAACCATGATTGACGACGAAGCCTTAAAGGAAGTGTGTGAGAAGTTCGAGTGCTCAGAGGAGGAGGTCCTCAGCTGCTTGTACAACAGAAACCACCAGGACCCGCTGGCCGTTGCCTACCACCTCATAATAGACAACAGGAGAATAATGAACGAAGCCAAAGATTTCTACTTGGCAACAAGCCCACCCGACTCTTTCCTCGATGATCACCATTTAACTCGGCCTCACCCTGAAAGAGTACCATTCTTGGTTGCCGAAACACCAAGGGCCCGGCACACCCTGGATGAATTAAACCCACAGAAATCCAAACACCAAGGTGTACGGAAGGCAAAATGGCATTTGGGAATTCGAAGTCAAAGCCGACCCAACGATATCATGGCAGAAGTATGTAGAGCAATCAAGCAGTTGGATTATGAATGGAAGGTAAGAAGGCAAGCGCCCTACCACATTTGGCCAGCCTGTAGACAAAAGTCCTTTGTAGAAGAACTGATGTGATTTGCCTTTGTTTTTGTCCATATCAAATGCTAGGTTGTAAACCCCTATTATTTGCGTGTACGAAGGAAGAATCCTGTGACAAGCACGTTTTCCAAAATGAGTCTACAGCTATACCAAGTGGATAGTAGAACTTACTTATTGGATTTTCGTAGTATTGATGGTATGTATACACAAAACTGTGGAGGCCTGGTTACCTAATTTGGTTTATAGTCTTTTTTTTTTTTTAAATAAAAACTAAGCATGTAAAGTGTAGTAAGTTTCAGTATGGCACTTTTTCCCTTCCTCTCTTTTTCCTCTCCCTATTTTTATTGATCTCCCTCTTTCCCTCTGTCCCTCCCTCCCTCTGTACCTCCCTCCCTTCCTCTGCATGTGTCTTGGAACATACAAGAGGGACTGCAGAGGCAAATGTCAGGTGCCTTCCTTCTTCACCTTCCATCTTACCTTGGAGACAAGGTAACGGGTTGCCCTTCAGAGGACACTCACTAGCCAGCAAGCTCCAGGGATCCTTTCATTTCTGACTTCCAGTGTTGGCATTATAGGTGTGCCCTTGCTGGCCTGGCTTTGACATGGGTCTGCGTACGCTTTGCAGCAGTCTCTTTATCTAGTGAGCCTTCTCCCCAGCCCCCAGTGTACACTGTAATACATGGCTCTGTCCTTCATCTTCCTCACTGCCTGCCCTCTCCACCTCAACTGTGTCTTATGAAGCTTCCTGGCCTTTTCCTCCTAATTCAGTAGGAAATGTGACTTCCTATGTTCTACAAGACTGACATTTGTGAGACCTGTTATTCTTGCTCCATGTCGTATATGTTTTATAGATTATCAGCATGGGGCTAGGGATTTAGTTCAGTATTGAAGTCCTTGCCTCACTGGCTTCAGTCACCATCCTCATTTCTCCCAAGGTAGAAAATGACTATTGTTCTGTAAAATCTTTAAACATATATAAGGTTTGATGTGTGTGTGTGTGTGTGTGTGTGTGTGTGTGTGTGTGTGTGTGTGTTTTTGCTTATGCTCTAAGTGACATTTGAGAAACTACAGGGTAAGAGCACTGACTTGCGGTGGGGAGGGAAGAGTGCTTGGGTGGCAGGAGCTTACTGTCCGTTTGGTTCCTTGGACAAATCCCTCTACTCCTTTGGCTGCTTATATCCGTAAAACCGTTCCTGGGTGAGATAAGTTCAAGATACCTTCCATATTACAGGTGATCAATTACGAATTTTTTGTTTTGCTTTGTTTTTGAGATAGGGTTTCTCTGTGTAGTCCTGGCTGTCCTGGAACTTACTCTGTAGACCAAGGTGGCCTTGAACTCACAGAGTTGCCTCTGCCTCCTGAGTGATGGGAATTAAAGGCGTGCTTGCCACTGCCCAGTGAGTCTGTGATTTTAATTACTATTATTGCTAGGAGATATTTATTAAAACCCAGGTAATTAGTTTGCTGGTTCTTATTTGGAATACTATATTGCATACCCAGTGTTGACTGGTCCTTGTATGCAGTCTTTGTGCTGTGTGTAAAAGTGGTAAGGGACTTAACACAGGCACACTCGCTCCACTTGAGAATTATGTAAAATTGACATGCTTTGGAGAGCTGGCTAGTAGTCTCACTTAGGTGTTGGTTAATCACTTGAGGGAGAAATAGATAATAAAACATTGAAATTCTTTTCGCCCAGATGAAATTACAGAAGCCAAATCAGGGACTGCTACTCCACAGAGATCGGGATCCATCAGCAACTATCGAGCTTGCCAAAGGAGTGACTCCGATGCTGAGGCTCAAGGAAAGCCCTCAGAAGTCTCTCTTACCTCATCTGTGACCTCCCTCGACTCCTCTCCTGTTGACGTAGCTCCAAGACCAGGAAGTCACACAATAGAATTTTTTGAAATGTGTGCAAATCTAATTAAAATTCTTGCACAGTAAACCTAAAACTTTGCTTATTTCTTTGATGCAATAAGCATGCATACTAAGTAGTAGCCAAATACTTCCATTTTACCAAGTTATATATGTGTATATATAACTAAGGATTGGCCTTTCGGAATGCAGTTTGCACAGGGACTGGAAAATGATTGATCGTTAAGCGCCTAATGTGCAGAAATGAATCAGGATCATTCTGTTATCCCTTATTCAGTAGGTCCACACAGCATAATATACACACAATGGAATGTAGGTTTCAGGCTCACTTGATTTTTGGCCATTTGAATTTGCTGTAACAGGTCTCTGTTGACTATAAATTTACCATAAAGCCTTCACATATTAGTACATGCTGATGTGTTTTATATTAGCTTCATGAATTTATTGAGTTTGCCTAGAATCCCTGTAGACCTTATTAGGCAATTCTGTTTCTGGGCTCCTTAACTTCCAAAATAGCTACTAGTTTCCATTTTTGGTAACATTGTGAACTATTTCCATATTCCTCTTAAAGTGCTATTTTTGTGTAGTAAGTCATGTCAGATAACAGTCTGAATTTAAAGTCTTTCTTTGGCTTGTAAGCCCCCAAGCCCCCAGAATTTATATGTTCAGACCCTCCAAGCCTTTGGTTTACTTTCACAGTTTTTCCCTTAAGTTTTGTATATGAAATGCTGCTTTGAATCCAAGAGCCAAGTTGCTCGCACTGTACTGAATCATGTTGCTTCTGTCAGTGCCCAGACATGCTATCATGTCAACCAGTATTGAATGTCATTTGATTGTGTATTTTTAAAGTCAATCCAGTGCATAGAAAAGATATCATATATAAGCTCTGAATACTAAGATTGGGTTTTTTAACCCCTGATTTTATTCTGAACAATTTTTAAAGAAAGAAAAGTTGAAAGAATAGAGTGACTGCATGTGTATCTACTACTTAGCTCCTACAACTACTGTTTGGCCATATTTGCTCTCTCTATCCACACATGTATAAAATTCAGATATGCACATATATTTATGTGTATGTTTGATTTTATTCTGAACCATTGAGATGTTAAGATATATATATCAGCCCTAAATATTTCAGCATCTCCTAAACATAATGATAATGTCCTTGAAAAACCTCCTGAATCCATTATAAAATCAATAATTTCCAGATAGTGCCTGGTCTTCCAGATTTAGCTGTAACTGCCCAGAATCCCATTTAAGGTACAGCCTGATTTCATATGTACTTCTTTAATCAGGTTAATACACCGTTTTGAAAAGAAGTAGAAGAAATCCTTTATTTATTTCAGGTTTTAATTTAAAAAAAAAATGAATGGCTAAAGAAGTTCGATCTTTCTTGATCTCTGGTTTGTATGCCTCTCTCCTCTTTTATCGATAGCATAGTGTAATAGGTGTAAGTGAAGATTTGAAGTCACGCAAGGCAAAGCTGGTATTGTATGAGCTAATAATTAGTTTCGTATTGGCCATATTTGGTTTTCTTTAAGTTTAGGAAATTGGTCAGAGGCTCTAGAGTGAAGATGAGTGATCTCCAGCAATGTGAAAATGCATTTTCTTTAAACATTAATCATCTCCCCTTTGTAGGAGACTTTTCCCCCACTGCATTCACTTAGAGGTATTTTGCCCCATCTCCAAATCTGTCCAGCATTTATGTAACCAGATGGGAATGCATTTGGAGGACACAGTAGCTTGCATAAAAGATTACACTATAGTTTATGCACTGATTTCCGGACAAAAATAACACTTCTTTTTGTTCGGGGCTTGTTTTATTCAACTCTGATTTGAATGCTGTATAAAGTAATGGAGACTCCATTTACATGAGTTCCCAACTGTATTTATGCCTGTGTGTGTGCCCTCTGCGTGGGGCTCCCGGATGTCATTTATGCTGTCCGAATGCAGCGCTGTGTTCCCGATGTGTAGAACAGAAGGCTGCATTTGTAAAGTTACAGATTTGTAAATAGCATTAAGTAATATCTATAAACTGTTGGGGGGACGGGCCACAAAAGGAGGAGCCAATTAAATAGGACCTTCTAAAATTTGTTAATTTTGTAAACTTTGCTTCTTTTATAAGTTATTCTGTGATTCCTTTTAGTTACCGTGTTTTATTTTGAAGATATTTAAATATTGCACTTGTATAAATAGTATGATAAATGCAGACTATTGCAGTCAATTTTTTTTTTTTTTAAAGCTAGGTTATCTGAAATGACAACTTTCAGTTAAGTATGTCAAGCCCGGGACAGAATTTTCTCAAATGTATTGTAGTTTGCGAATTCTTATACTGAAAATGTAAGCGGAGTCAATGCAAATGATTTTTAATCTTTTTTTAAACTATCTTTTCAGCAATTTATATTTTTTTTTTGTGATTTTATGCAACCATATTTTTACTTCATCTTGACAACTGAAAGCTGTATGATGTTTTTGCCAGAAAAAGTACTGTATACATAGTTTTAAATATAACAGATTTTGCTGATATGTAAAAATTTTGCCATTAAAGTTGATTTCTCATGAAAGGAACTTTTCTACCAAGTTGGGAGACTCGAGAGCTTAATATATCTAATTTAAAATAATTTCACTGAAATAAACACCATTGCTTTTACTTTGATTCTATTTTTTCTTAAGATGCTTTTGTAGTGTTTTGGAGTTTTAGATAATTTTATATGAATTCTCTCCCTACCTTGCCCCATCCTTTGGATCTTTGATACCATTCAGAAATGAACTAATATGGCTGGGTGTGTAAGATAATGTATTCCAAGTGGCATCTTGGGAAAACCAACCATGTTGTCTAAATTCTTCTTCTTAACTCCTCCCCCTCTACCTGTTCATTGTGGGCTCAGACATGATGAATGAAGTTCTACACACAGCCTAACTGTAAGCCGGTTGTTGGGAGGAGTCAATCATTGTGGTTTATGTATGTTTGCCCAAAGTAACCTGATTTAGAAAGATGGCATAATAAAGAAAAAAATTCATTTTTTCCCTGTTACACAGTCCTCCTTATTTAATCAAGGTTTGGGTCATGGTGGTGGGGGCACTTGTTCATCGCTGAGTATTTGGGCTCTTTAATGTACTGAAATATAAAATAGTGCTTGGTTATATTTTCATACTCAACACACTGTTTTTTGTCTCTCATAAAATTGTATAGATTTCCTCTAGACATCAATCCATGTAAACAGAATATTAAGATGTAGACAGTAGGGGAGGGTGTGTGGAAAAAAAAAAAAGATGTAGACAGTAAAAGCTGGAGCAGCTGTCACAGACCAATCACAAACACAGGACTTGAATCCCATCATTGCTAGAATTCAGTCACTATTAAATCTAGAACTCAGCATTCTTGACGTTTTTTTGCTGGATTGCCAGCTTTCTAAATATTTAATCAGAAAAGCTTCATTGGAGACGTTATGAACAGCATGTAAAGTTCTTTTGGAGAGGTCACTTTTCTTTTTTTTTTTTTTTTGGTTTTTCGAGACAGGGTTTCTCTGTGTAGTCCGGGCTGTCCTGGAACTCACTCTGTAGACCAGGCTGGCCTCGAACTCAGAAATCCGCCTGCCTCTGCCTCCCAAGTGCTGGGATTAAAGGCATGCGCCACCACCGCCTGGCCGAGGTCACTTTTCTAAACCATCTCTACAAGTTTACACAAGAAACTGTGCCACATATTTAGAGGCTGTTCAGTGACATGGAAGACATTGCCAAGTCTTTAGCAGAGTGGAGGGCATCATAGTTAAGCTACCCTGAGAGACTGGGAAGAGGAACAGAGCCTCAGGCACTATGTATTCATTCACATGGCCACTGTGAACCCATCATGACAGATGTCACCAGGACAGCAAGATGCAGGCCCTGCTCCAACCATCTTAGGGATGGTTGGAGATACACATAGACACTAAAGTACAAAAATGTACATATGGACTGAGTAGACCCTCAAGTGTTTCAGAGTTGTAGTAAATGTAACCGACCACGTGAATGTCCACTCAGATGGAGGAACTGCCTCCACCAGAATGTCTGTTAGGATTAATATGTGCGTGAGGTGCCACAGACCAACTCTGACATGGGACGACCTTTACAGACGTGTGAACACCAAGGGTAGGAAACACTGAAGTCCATTTTAGAGGCTGGCTACCACAGTCATGCATTGGTTATTTTGAATATACTGACTTACCTGGCAACTCTTACAAATATTAATGAATGTAACCAAAATAATAAATAAAAGTTGAAGCTGAAGTCACCATTGATCTCAAAGTCTCTGGAAGCTGTAAAGATTATTATATAAGGTGTATAATTTTGTCATTGGTAACAGACATTGTCAACTGTTTTTCTTTAAACAAGGTTCTTTTCTAATAAAAATTGTGTGTGTGTGTGTGTGTGTGTGTGTGTTTGTGTTTGCATGCCATAGGACAGGTATGGAGGCCAGATGACAACTGTCTCTCCAACCAGTAGGTTCTGGGGACAGAACTCATGTCACCAGGCTCAGCAGCAAGCATCTTTACCTGCTGAGTCATTTCACAGGCCCCTTGCTTTGTCCATTTCAAGAAAAGGTCAAAGACCTAAATATGAGTAATCAGTTTGTCAGCGGTTCAAAAAAACCAGTTGTGCCGGGCGGTGGTGGCGCACGCCTTTAATCCCAGCACTTGGGAGGCAGAGGCAGGTGGATTTCTGAGTTCGAGGCCAGCCTGGTCTACAGAGTGAGTTTCAGGACAGCCAGGCTTACACAGAGAAACCCTGTCTCGAAAAAAACCAAAACAACAACAACAACCAGTTGTGTTCCACAAGACAGTGGAATTTTATAATAGCTTTAAAGAACTGGTTTTATTGGGCCTGGAGAGACGCCGGCACTGAGTGCTCTTCCAGATGTCCTGAGTTTAATTCCCAGCAACCACTTGGTGGCTTACAGCCATCTCTAAAGGGATCCGATGCCCTCTTCTGGTGTGTCTGAAGACAGCTACAATGTACTCATTCATTGAAAAAGAGAGAGAAAAAAAGGGTTTTATTCTGTGTGTGTGTGTGTGTGTGTGTGTGTGTGTGCGCGCGCGCGCGCACAGGCACTTGCAGAGGCCAGAACGTGGTGTTGGAAACTTCCAGAGCTGAAATTACATGGAGACTGTGAGCTGCCAGATGTTGGTGTTGGGAACTGAACTTTGGTCTTCTGGAAGAGCAGGAGCCAGTGTTCTTAACTGCTGAACTCTGTCCAGCCCTCCTAATGGGATCTTCACTCACTTCTGAGAGACATCACACTTCAGTAGCAGCAAAAGCACTTGATATCGTAGAAAAATGAATGTCATTATTTAGAAATACCCTTGATGAAGCAGTGACATTTGGCTAATTAAAGTGAGCCTGGAAATTGGGAGTGTTGCCAGGTAACATAGCCAGGTCTCACCTCAGGAGAAACTGGTACTCCAGAGTTTTACTGTTAGGAGTGTGATAGAGGTCTACATCACTACCATTACAAGTTTGCCATCATTACCTCAATGTAGCGGTTCTATCACTGTGGCGTTTGACCAATGTTCTCTTTCGTGAAAAATGGCAATATGTAGGAGTTTTGGGTAAGGAAGGGCCTCTAATGCTGGTATCCGCGAATGCCAGAAGAGGGCAACAGTTTCCCTGTAACTGGAGTTACAGGTAGTTTTGAGTCTCAATGTTGAGTGTAGGAACTGAAACCAGATCCTCTACAAGAGCAGTAAGCCATCACTCTGGGCCAGGATCAGTGACTTCAACGTCAGTATTAGGGTAAGAGTTTTCTTCCAGGGAATATTTGACATTTTGGAGAGAAACGTGTGTGAGGGGGTGTTATTAATGGCATCTCAGTATCCTACCATGTTTCTGTTTGGTTTCAGACCCAAGAACAAACAGCTTAGGTGCATATTTTACATACCAAAGCAGACCTGGCCTCCTGGTTTTCCCAGCATCCCTCAGTCCCTACCTAGTATACCGGACCCCCTCCCCACCCCGCCCCCCGCCCCCGAATTTCCAGCACAGGAGCTGGACACTCTTCCCTCAGAGGATCTTTGATATATAACCCAGACATTTTGTTTTCTCCCTTCCCCCCTCCCCACCCCTTCTCTCTGCCTAAGCACTTCTCTCTTTTCTTTCTCTTCTCCTCTCTTCCTCCTCTCTGGCCTCCTTTCTTGGGGCCAGTGAACTGGGCTGCCTGAGAGCAGCTTCTCAATTAACCTGCATTTGTATATATTTTAATCTGGTTTGAATTGGCTCGTTTTACCAGCGGAGAAATAACTTATCGGTTTACCTCAACAAATAACTAACCAGTAAGAAATGTTGTGGTGAATTGAAAAAGCATGGTCTGCATAAATGGGTCTTGCTTTGTGTAGCACAGCTATGTGGAGAAACTTGAGTTTTCGATTTCCTTAATGTGTACCAGTGTTAACATCTGCCTGATAATTTACTTGTAAGAAGTGACAGTGGCTACTTTCAGGCTCTGTTGTGGATTCCTACAGGAAGCTTGCAGTTCAGCCGGATCCTTCCTGATCAGCTCTTAGTTAAGGTTTCTGTTGCTGGAATAAAACACCATGACTAAAGTGAACTTGGGGAGGAAAGGGTTTATATCAGCTTCAGTTCACATTATAGAAGGAAATCAAGGTAGGAACTCAAAGCAGGGCAGTAATTGGTCCTTTAGGCTTGCTCAGTTTGCTTCCTTAAACGGCCAGACCACCTGCCTAGGTGTGGCAACGCCTATAAGGGGTTGGGTCCGCCCACATCAATCATAAATCAAGACAAGTGCCCTATAGATTTCCTTATAGGTCAACCTTATAGAGGCATTTTCTCAATTAAGATTCCCACTTCCATAGCTACGTCTATGTTTCTGTCAAGTTGACAAAAACAAAAAACAAAAAACAACAAAAAACAAACCAGCACAGCTCCCCTTTGCACTTATTTCAGCTCGATTTTTTTTCCTCTTCTGCATCTTACGGACCCTCAGCACTGGGCCTGTATAATTACGCCTTTTATGCGAGGATTGTGTGTATTGCAAAGCACAGCTGCATGGCTCTAGTTCTCCAACCCGGAATCCACTCCCGGCTGCAGTTAGAGGGTCCTTCGGCCTTGTATCCTTACTACAAATCCCATAGTTCCTAGGGCGCCGCAGTGACTTCTGGGATTAGTGGTCTTGTAGAAGGGCGCTGACCGGTAAGAAAGTCTTCTTTTTTCTGTCCGCTTTGCTGGACTGTTAGTCCCAGGATGATTAAATGCTTTTTTTTTTTTTTTTTTTTTTTTTTTAAAATAAAGAATTAGGAAACACAGACAGGCAAGGCTGATTAGAATCCCGACAGGATAATTTCCGCTTCCGGTGCCAAAGGGCAAGTGGAATGTAAACACGGCTCCCTCGAAGTGGCTTTCAGGTAACTCGCTGCGGCTTGGCGGTAGACGACAGAGGAGAGGGTAGCAAGGGGTGAGGGTGTGCTGCGTGCGGGAGAGAGGGGCGAGGGTGGCCCTGTGACTTCCACAGAGCCCTGAGGCGTGCCTCTGTCCTGGGCACGGGGCGCGGTGGAAGGGTTCCGTATGTCGGCCGGCGCCTGCGCCTGCAGCTGCTTTTCGGGAGTTCATTTTTATTGCAGCCGAGGCAGGGGCATTTTGAATACTGGATTCTCCTTTGGTAGCATTTTGAAGGAATCCGTGTCTCTAATTCTCACCTCCGGCTTCATCTCTCCTTTTCGGAGGGTTGTTGTGATTCTCTACCTCCCCCCGGTGTTTTTTCCATCTTGGGTGCCGCATCCTCTCACGCAGTCAGTTGAAGAGGACGTTTACTCTGTCGCAAGCACCCAGCTTGTGGCCGGGAAAGTGTCAAGTCGAGCGATTGCTGTGGAGATCATTGTACGTGGTTTTAGAATACAGGTGTCATTGTTTAGAATTTTAATGCGTCTCATCAGTTCAGTAGAGCATGTAGACTTTAATTTCAGATGAGAGTTAACCCCAAGCCTGTACAGTTGTGATTTACTCACTTGTTATGTTATCTGGGTGGAAAGTGTTTAGAAGCTTGGTGCCTTACCCATCCAAGTACAGATCAACCAAAGCTCCTTCTGTAAGCGGTTTTAGTGATTACATAATTAAAAACACAATCTAGAGGCACAAGAAGCTCATAACGTAAGATGAACACAGTTTAGTTGAGATGTGAGTGGCGTGTTATACAATTCCTCCATATAGATTGTAGGATTCAGTAGCCCTTATTGCTGTTTACGAAATTGTGCCATCATGCCAATTGATTTTGGGACGTTTTAGTCACTGAAAAGAGGAGCCCAGAATCATTAATTGATAATTGTCTGTATTTCTTCTCAGCAGCATTTAAGATTCAGAATCAAGTCAGAGCATTACATTTTCCTTGGGAAGATGTTCGCACATTCCAGGATTCTTCCCTCTTTTAAGCCTGGTCAATTTCTAGTCCTTAAAGCTCACTTTCATGAAGACCCTACTGTGCGTTGTGTGACAGGTCATTGGATCACGCTTGGTAGTGTTTACCTCTATTATAACTGAATTCAGCTTCCTTGTGTACAGGCAGTTTGGGAGAAAATATGAACTTGGTATTGTCCTGGTAACACATTCCTGCTTTTTCACCTTAGTAGGCCCTTGATACATTTGCTGTGTCTTCATTAATATGTCATTTCTAATTTCTACAAGGACTGTGTTAGGTCCCTTTCTATCTTTCTCGGATGTATACATTTATTTATTTATTTTTCCTTATGTTGTGTAGATGGATACAACTTACTTCCTCGAGTAATGTGAAATTTGGGGACATGAAATCCCTAACTTTGTTTGGACTCCGCTCCTGAACTTTAGAAATGTCTTTTCGTCCCTCCCTCTTCAAATTGGAACTTGTCAATGTCTGATGGTCTCTGCCTCTGTACTCTCACAGCCTCATTCCTCTTTGATTTCTGTAGCCTCATGTCTGTCCTCAGCACTTAACAGCAGTGGCTTAGGTTGGGAGATGGAGAGGGTGATAGGGATCTCAGTGATTTGCTAATTTTGGTTTTCTCATTGTTCTTGGCCTCATCCTTTCCATTCTACTGACAGATTTGACCAGTGATTTAAAAGGAAATTGCCTTCAGTAAACACACCAGGTTTTCTGTCATTAATTGATCTATTACACTGTCTGGTGCCCCCACATTGGTAATGTAGAGAGCAAAAGCAAGTTCCACGTTCTCATTACCTTTAGGGGCAGCCATAAGTACAAGAGAACCACTACCACCTCTTCTTTCTCCTCTTCTTTCTCTTCTTCCTCTGTCGAGTCCTCCTTAGCCGGCAAGTAAGACACGACACGCCTGGATTCTTCTCTGACAGTTCTTTTATTCCAGGCACAATCTTCATTCACCGAAGGGGAACCCCAAGCAGCAGAAATGCACTGCTTATATACCCTTCCAAGGGGGCGGGCCAGGCGGCCTGTTCTCTCAGGATTGGTTAGGGCCAATACCTCATTAGCATAAGCCCTCTCAGGAGGGCTTGAGGCCGGACGCATGCTCAATAGGCTTGTTTATGCAGGACGCTGGGCTGGCCATGTCAGAAACCAGCGCCATCTTGATTCGGCTGCCTACATTCCTCTTCTTCCTCCTCCTCTTGTATTCTGGTATCCTTTGAAGGCATTTCAAGCATCCATTTTCCCAGACTGTGTTCACTCTGTGCCTCTGGATTTGTGATCCACAGTAGCCACACTTCCATTTTTACACATCTCCTTGTTTTCCCCTGGGATGGAGATACATAAAGTGATTTTTCAGACAGAGGAAATACATTTCCCCATGTTGTGATGAGGCCAAGGAGGAAGCTTCCCAAGTCCTCATTCCCTAGTGCAGTTTATACTCCATTATGTACCCAGGATTTCCCAAAACTCACTGCTCTCTGGAGAGCACGTGGTTCACCTACGTCAGCCTATGTACTCTGTGATTGCTGTGATCTATTACATTTTCTCTTGGTCAGTGACAGGCCTGTGACCTATAATCCCTCAGTTCTGGTAGAACCTTGGGGTTGTCTGTGGGAGTGACTGATAGCTACCCTCACATTGTTGCTGTTGTCTTCCTGTTCCTTGTACTCCACTGCAGCCATGGGCATCAGTGATGAGCACCTTGGTGTTGCCAGACTCTTACTGCTGTCTTCCCTCCTCCCTCCCTCTCATAATGCCTGTGCTTTGATAATTGCAAAAAGACCGGAGTTCATTGTTTTCTCCTTAGGGCTACAGACTCCTCTAAGAATGGATAAATTCTTACACGCACCTGAGTGCACACAGCATCTAAGATCTTTATACCCAATTGTAGGGATTCCCATGTATCCTAAAGCCCAGCTATGTAGCTTATGAGTGACTGAGTTTCTTAGTCCTATTGCTAAGTACGATTGAAGACTTCCAGTGTCCACCTGTTCTATCAGCTACTCTTCCTTTTCCTCAGTGTTCACAAATGCTAGGCTTACAAAGCCATTTTATACATACAAATATATATATATATATTTATTTGGTGTTCCCAGTAGTTTTGTTGAGTTATTAAGTATTTAAACCTTCTAAACCTCTCCTGTAGTCAGGTGTAGTGGCACACAGTTGTAATTTTAGCATATGGGAGGCTGAGGTAGGAGGATAATGCATTAGAGTCCACCCTGAGCTATAATTCTGAGTTTCAGGTTAACTGTATATATAGTGGGTCCTTTTTCAAAAAGAAACAAAAAACACTCAAAGCATGAAAAACTGGATTAAGGAGAATTTCAATATTTTTGAAAGGAGAGGATCAATGAGTTGTCCATGCTTGTCTCCCAATTTCCTCAGTGACTTCTGAAGTGATCTGTCACCTGCTTCATGCCATTTCTTACCGTTAGTGACTTTGAAAGAATTTCTAGGTGTCATGTAGTTTTATAGCAAATACATTGCTGTTCTTAAAGGAAAAGGTTTTTTGAAGTTCAATCCTATTATTAAGACAATTAAAATCCAGGAGTGGCTTATTCGTACTGTCGGATGTCTAGTCTGCATTGTGATTTAGTCTTTCCTAAATGTCCTTTCAGTGTTGTTTTTTTTTTTTTTTTTAAATATGGAACGCTTCACGGATTTGCGTGTCATCCTTGCGCAGGGGCCATGCTAATCTTCTCTGTATCGTTCCAATTTTAGTATATATGCTGCCGAAGCGAGCACCAGTGTTGTTTTAAAGTTAGCAGTGAAAGCAGATATTCACACTAGGCTCAGTTTTGTTCATCTCTTAACCTAAGGGTTGCCACCTTTCTTTCCCCGCTTCCCATCCCTTCTCCCATTTGTTCATTTCTTGTTTTGTTTTTCTTCACTGTCTGCTTCCTCTTACCCATATCTGATGTGTTTTTGAGCAAGCTTCACCATATCATGTGTTTTGTATGAATTGGCAGAGGCCTGTTGGGATTCAAGGATACTCTGCAAGAGCACAGCACTCCCATTAGGAGATGAGGTTAGCAGGAGTGTCCAGATGTCACCTTTGAAATTAGTCGTCCTTGGTGATTATTCCCTCAGTCCACAAGTAGGTGCTAAGAGGCTGTAGTCTCCTGGTAGTCTGGGTCCGCCTGCTCATTAGAATAGGTTTATAGCAGTTTATGTTTCTGAAATTTTACAGAATGGCTTCCTTTGGGTGGAAGAGGAAAATTGGTGAGAAGGTATCCAAGGCCACATCCCAGCAGTTTGAAGCGGAAGCAGCTGATGAGAAAGATGCAGCTGAGAATGAGGATGGGAACTGGCTTTACGCCAGCAAACGGAGGCGGGAAACCCTGCAGGAGAGCTGTAAACAGAGGAGCAGACAGCTGAAGGATGAAGCGCTCATCTGGCTGAAAACAAAAGGTATGTCTGTGGATTTTTAAAAAAGATTTTATTTATTTTATGTATATGAATGCTTTATCTGCATGTATGCCCGCATGCCAGAAGAGGGCGTTGGATTCCAGTATAGATGGTTCCACCATGTGGTTGCTGGGAATTGAACTCACAGACTGCTGAGCCATCTCTCCAGCCCCAGAAGTCTTGTCTTTTCTTTTCTTTTTTTGTAAGTGGAGGACAGTTTACTTTTTCTGGTTCACAAACTCTAATGGAATCAACTGTTGTGTTAGGTAGGATTTCTGTTGCTGTGATGAAACACCATGACCAATGGCAACTTTGGAAGGAACGGGTTTATCTCTTCCAGGTAGCAGTCCATCACTGAGGAAAGTCAGTGCAGCAACTCCAGGCAGGAACCTGGAGCAGGAGCTGAAGCAGATACCATGGAGGGTGCTGCTTACTGGGTTGCTGCTCCTTGTGGCTTGCCCAGCCTGCTTTCTTGCATCACTTAGGACCACCAATCTAGGGATTGTTGTTATTTAAAAAAAAGAAAAAAAACAGCGGCAGAGGGTTGCAGGAGGAGAAGTTTATTTAGGGCAGAGGGGAGAGCAGAGAGAGGTGGCCGGCCATGACCACGTGGAGGGAGGAGGGGAGAGGAGACGGAAAGGGTCAGACACAACCTGCAGGCGAGCGGGTCAAGGGGCAAGAGAGCAAGAGAGCAAGAGAGAGAGGAGGGGCCAGACAGCCCCTCTTATAATAGTGGGCAGGGCTACCTGGCCGTTGCCAAGTAGCTTTGGGGAGGAGCATACCTAGCTGTTGCCAGGTAACTGTGGAGGTGGAGTTTAACAGAATGCTAACATACCTCCCTTCTTCTTATTATAAAACGAAAGGAAAAAAAAAAGGGAGAAAGAGGTGACGGCGCAGCAGGAATAGGGTCGTTGTGATATCTGGCTACTTCCTGCTGGCACTGGGGGCGACGTGTCTTTAAGGGGAACCTGGGTATTGGGGATGTTTGTCTGGTCCTGCTGTCCAGGGTCTGTGGAGCCATCTGGATAGGCCAGAAGGAACAGGTCCAGTGGAAGCAGCTGTGTGTGTGACAGGAGATGGAGCATCTGAAGGTTGCTTCTCTGGAGATGTTTTGGATGCACCTGGACTTGACAAGATGTAGGGAATAAGATTAAGTACACTTGGGAGAAAGAAAAATTTTTTTTAAGATGTACATTTGAAACCCAGAGGGATCCCACCCTTTGTGATAGTAAGTGGGACCTTTGGGCAGATGTACTTATCTGGATGGCAGCTATTTGCTCCATGAGAGGTAGATTTCAGTGGGTTTCCTGTAACTTATAAGTTTACAAAAGAGATAACAGCATGAGTTAACAACACAAGCAGTCTTTAAGATGAACCTTTGTTGGATCGTATAGTGGAATGTTTAGTGAGTTTAGGTAATGAGGTAACAGATTACATCTGTGAGAGCTTAGCTGTCAATGTAGTCAGAAGTCTGAAAAAGATTAAACAACAATCTACCAGTTATATTATTCTAAAAAATGACAGAGTCCACTAGCCAACTAGTTCCCATGGTTTCTATAGTCTCTTGGGCAAAGTCAGTTTTGTTTTCAGGCGCAGAAGACGCAGGGCTTTTTCTCTGTGGAATGGATACACATGACATGAGAAATGACTTACCTCTGTTTGACGTAGCTAAGTCATTTGACTCAGGGTATCCAGTTTACAGTCCAGGCTGTATCTTCTAGGAGTCTGGTGTTTAAGTCTTCTGAAACCATCTAGGGTCAACTGCTAGAGGCTTTGGGAATTCTGTCAGCTATAAACTAAGTTAGTATTAACAGACTTTTGACAAAATTGAGAGCCATAAGATTGGTCTTAAGTAACTGAATAGAATTTAATAGCAGTAACTTTGGTGGGTGCTGCGAATCAGGTCTGCAGGCTGCAGCGGTGGAAGGGCGGGACTTCCTGCTATCGGCAGGAAGTTGCTGCCCAGTGCCGCTGGCGGGCAGCTGCAGTGAATAAGAAAAAAGCAAGCATGTCCCATAATCACAGCAGCTTTTAAGTTAATGTTTTTTTGTGGTGGAAGGCACCGCTAACACTCACTTTATAGGTCTCAGGCAGAGAGGGAGAGAGGGTCCCCGGTAGATCTAGAGCAGAGCTAAGACCCACCAGGCAGCCGGCGGACCCGCCGCAGAGGAGGCGAAGGGGGGAGGAGACAGTAGTCTCGGACTAACTGCTGCTTTTGGCAAACTGAGAGAACAAAGTTTAGACGGCTGCAGATGACAGGGAGGAAGGGGAGAATGCGCAAATGGCTAACCCATTGGGAGAGACACACAGTGTGGATTAACAGTGGAGAACCAAAGGCTGTGCTCCTGATGCAGACAGAACAGTCAGTCCAGGCCTGGCCTGGAGGTTCGAGAGGTGGGGAAGTGTCTCGCCTATGGGGAGCTGTCCTAGAGGGAACAGGGTTACAGGGTTAGCTCTGAGCTCAAGAGATCTTTCTTGGGGACCAGTGGGGAATGGGGGAACAGACAGGGTCTCTGTCTGGGATACCCAACCAACGCGGCAGCCGGTGGTTGAGCACTGTGTTAGGGGCAAAGCTCACGTGGTGGAAGTTTGCAGCAGCAGTAGAAGTTCACGCAGTCAGCAGCGGCAGGAACGGCCAGTGGTGCAGGTGGTGTTTTGTAGCGGCAGGAACGGAACTGCTATGGCTGTGGCTGAGTGACCGCTGCTCGCCCGGTGACGGCTGGTAGCAGTGGGAGCAGCAGCGGTGGAGTTGCAGTTGCGGCAGGCCACATGGCGTCGGTCTCATACGGGTCAGTTGCAGCGGCCGGAGCTGCCAGCAGCTGCATGGGTCTTCAGGTCCCCGAAGTTTTTGTATCCCGGGTTTCAGCACCATTGTTATTATTTAAAAAAAAGAAAAAATGGTGGCGGCAGAGGGATCCAGGAGGAGAAGTTTATTTAGGGCAGAGGGGAGAGCAGAGAGAGGTGACCTGCCATGACTACGTGGAGGGGGGAGGGGAGAGAGAAAGGGAGAAAGGATCAGATACGACCTGCAGGCTCGGGGTCAAGGGGCAAGAGAGCAAGAGAGCAAGAGAGAGAGGAGGGGCCAGACAGCCCCTCTTATAATAGTGAGCAGGGCTACCTGGCCGTTGCCGAGTAGCTTTGGGGAGGAGCATACCTAGCTGTTGCCAGGTAACTGTGGAGGTGGAGTTTAACAGAATGCTAACAGAGATGGCCACCCATAGTGATCTGGGCCCTTCCACATCAAACATCAGTCAAGAAAAGATGTACCACAGGCTAGCTCACAGGCCAGTCTGGTGGGTACATGTTCCCAACTGAGGTTCCCTCATTTAAAACTACTGTTGCTTGTGTCATGTTGATATAAAACTAGTCAGCACAACAATATATTTTAGAGATTCATGTTTTAAATATCTGATTTCATTTCTTAAAAAGACATGTTTCAGAGTCACCTGCAAGATTGCTATTTATAGTCCTATTTAGATCTAAACACTGCTTTGTTGTGCCCTCTGGATATTCATCTAGAGAGGTGCTAGGGAACATAGCACAGTGTGTCTTGCAGGAGGAGACATTGTCACTTACTGTCCTCTCACTTTCTCGTTGGGTTTTGTTTCGAGACGGAGTTGCTGTGTAGCCTAGCTGAGCTCACTTGCCCCTATCAGTATGTGTCGTGCTACGATTACAGAGCCATGCTGCCTTACTGCTTGCGGTCGATTCTTAAGTACTTTTGTAAATGTGATAGGTACGCAGGAACTTGATCGTAGCATCTTTTCTTCCCTAGCTACATTTCTAAACATGTACCTGTTTCTTCCTTTATTTTCCCCTTGATTTCCTATTTCCTTTCTCTTTATCTTGCTTAGATCTTTCAGTGGGAATGAAATTTCTTCACAAGTCAGTGGAGAACAGACAATTGTTTCATAGCATATGCTGGAAAACAAGATTAGAAGAAAATAAAAATAGACATTAATTAATTAATTAATGATGCCTGTAAGAGACAGGCCCTTGAAAACTGTCTCCTATAACCCAGGTTGTCCTTGACCTTTTGACCCTCTTGTCTCTACCTCCCAAGTACTAGGATTACAGGTGTGAGCCATTGCATCTAGCTTTATCTGGTGCTGGCAATGCTAGTCAAGCCCTTTCCTAAGTTAGCTACACTCCTAAAGTCTAAGTATAAAATACATAGTTAATAAAAGAAATCTTGAGTAAGAAAGATTTTTTTATTGGATATTTTATTTACATTTTGGATGTTATCCCCTTTCCCTATTTTTCCCCCCACCTCACCAGAAACCCCCTATCCTATCCCCCTTCCTCCTGCTTCTATGAGGATGTGCCCCTACCCATCCACCTACTCCCTCCTCCCCACCCTTGAATTCCCCCACACTGGGGCATGGACCTTCATGGGACCAAGGATCTCCTCTCCCACCTATGCCAGACAAGGCCATCCTCCCCTACGTATACAGCTGGAGCCATGGGTCCCTCCCTATATGCTCCCAGGCTGGTGGTTTAGACCCTGGGAGCTCTGGTTGGTTGGTATTGTTGCTCTCTCCATGGGGCCTCAAACTCCTTTGGCTCCTTTAGTCTTCTTTCTAACTCCTCCATTGAGAACCCCATGATCAGTTCAATGGTTAGCTGTGGGCATCCTCCTCTGTATATGTAAGGCTCTGGCAGACCTCTAAGGAGACAGTTATATCAGGCTCCTGTCAGCATGCACTTCCTGGCATCCACATCAGTGTCTGCCTTTAGTGACTGCACATGCGATGGATACCCAGGTAGAATAGTCTCCAGACAGCCCCTCCTTCAGTTTCTGTCCCACACTTTGTCTCCATATTTGCTCCCATGAGTATTTTGTTACTCCTTTTAAGAAGGACCGAAGCACCCACACTTTGGTCTTCCTTCTTTATGAGGTTCATGTGGTCTGTGAGTTGTATCTTGGGTATTGTGAGCTTCTGGGCTAATATCCAATTGTCAGTTTGTGATTGGGTTACCTCACTCAGGATGATATTTTCTAGTTCCATCCATTTGCCTAAGAATTTCATGAATTCATTGTTTTTAATAGCTGAGTAGTACTCCATTGTATAAATGTACCACATTTTCGGTATCCATTCCTCTGTTGAAGGACATCTGGGTTCTTTTCAGCTTCTGGCTATGATAAATAAGGCTGCTATAAACATAGTGGAGTATATATCCTTGTTATGTGTTGGAGCATTTTTTGTCCTTTCAGTGTTTGAGACAAGGTGCCAAGGTCTTACAGAGCTCAGGCTGCTTGGGACTTGTGATCTTGGTTGTCCCTCCTGAGCACTGGGGTCAGAGGCAGGTTCTCTCTGTCCAACCATCCACCATGCCAGTGCAGCTTTTTACACTGAAAAATGTCCTGTCTTGTCTCTATTAAATTTGATATATTTTGTATGCCTAGGCTAAACCTTTTATTATCATGTATTAACTATACATAATAATGAGTTTCATTGGCTTCATTGTACTATGTGTATATAATATTTTGTTGTCATAGTCCCCTTCCTGCTAGCCTCTCTTACTTCCCACCCATTACTGATCCCCTTGATTTGTTTGTTTTTTTGATGACACAGTGAATTTCATTAGGGTTGCCCATTAAGTGCATGGGGTGAGTGGCTATTCATAGGCACATGGATTAGTGGCTGTTTTACTAAAGAAAATGTCTTTACTTCTATCAAGCATTAGTTACTTATAGATCCTTATGGACATGTGGGCCCTCATGAACCCCTCTACCCTAAATAGCAATCAACATTGGTTAACTTTTCTTTTTTGGAGACAGGACCTCATTTATAGCTTTAGCTGGCCCAGAACATGCTATGTAGACTGACCTGGTCCTCACACTCATTGAGACCTTCTTCTGCTCCCAAGAGCTGCGATTAGAGTGTGTGCCACCATGCTCAGCTTTTAGTTTTGGAGATTGGGTTGCACGTGGCCAGGACGATCTCCAACTCAGATCAATTCTCCTTTTTCAGTCTGCTGAGTGTTGGGAATCTAGGCAGGAGCTGTCGTGCCTGGCTAACAGCAGCTAAGATCTTCATAGTGTAATGCTATGAAGTGTGTGTATTGTTGTTTGTGGTATTTTAGGCATAAAGAGTTTTTTCTTGGGTTGGAGAGGGCTCAGTGGTTAAGAGCACTTACTACTCTTCTGGAGGTCCTGAGTTCCATTCCCAGCAACTACATGGTGACTCACAACCGTCTGTAATGGGTCTAGTTTTGCCTATTTCTGTTGTGTCTAAAGAGAGCTACAGTGTACTCACATACATAAAATAAATAAAATTAAAAAAAAGAGTTTTCTCTGGCAGAATTGTACAGATTGTGTTTTAGAAGAAACCAATTTTAAGTTTTTCATTTATGAAATTACTTTTAGAATATCTACTAAAGCATGTTTAGAAATTTCAGTAATCTCCTGTCCCAGTTCATTAACACTGTTGTGTTGCCGGTTCTCAGGACTACACTAGTGGGAAGATGGAAAAGCCACTGGTTCCTGTCGGGACATTCCCTTAGGATTTTCTGTGGTCAAGGAAAGATAACAACTTTAGAGATAAACAAAATAACTCATGGTTTCAGCCTACGTTTTAAAACATTGAGTCATGTCACTAAAATCAGCGAGAAGCTTACTTTAGGATCATGAAAGTTTTTTTTTTTTTTTTTTTTTCTGTTTAGCATTTGTTTCAGAATAATGTATACATAGCTTTTGGAAAGTAAACAGAATTAAAGGGATCTAGTAGAACTAAGTAATTTGGCTATTCAAAACCAAACAAAGGTAGAAATAATGGTTTGAAAATGCCTGAGAATATTGAAGGTTGACAGCAGTGTAAGGAGTAGCAGTGAAATTTAAATGAGAAGCAACCACACAGCCCGGTTTCTCCCTGTCAAATCAACTTTATCGTCACCATGGGCTTTAGCCACATTGGCCTTCCTTTTCCCCCAACAGTGTGTGTACATGTACATGCTTCTGTGTGGCTGTGCATTCGTGTTTGTCTGTGTGAGCGTGGAACCACACTTACTCAGCGAGCATTTTCCAGCTGAGCTGTCTCCCAGCCTCTCATCCCTGCAATTCTTTTGTAATTGTGTGAGGAGTTTATCTGGTGTGTTTTCCTCCCCTGCAGATCTCTGCCCATGTCCGTCTGTTTTCCTTCCTTCCTTCCTTTCTTCTTTTCCCCTTTATAGCAGTTTATTTTTACTTTTTGTATTTCTATTGTCTTCAAGTTCTTTCCATACTGTTACTTGTTTATATGTCCCTGTGAGTTTTCTCTTGTTTTCTAAACTCATATTTCCTCCCTGAGCTTTATTGAGCACGTAGAATGACATTAAGAGGGTCTTGTTCAAATAGGTTATGGGCATCTCTTCCCCAGAGAAGGCTTGATTCTTTGGTATCATCTTCTACTGCCTGTTTGATGGTGGCAGGACTACCTTAGACTGGTTTTGCAACTTGTATTTTCTCTTCATAGTATTAATGATTCTTCATGTCAGAAGGCTTACTTCTGTGTCCAGTCCTAAGGAAGCTTGGTGCTTTTAAGATGGGCAGGTGACTATAATGGTTGCGAGTATGAATTTTGAAGTAATTTTACCTCCGTTCAGGTTTTATCATAATTATCATTTCTTTCTGTATAAATTTTGGACAGTAAAAAAAAGGTCATTAACTTTTCTACCAGTTTCATGATGACATATGTCTTAAAGATTATTCAAAGATTTCAGAACAAGTCCATGTAAAAAGAATGTAGCATGATATATTGCCCCTAAATAAATATGTGTTAGATAATTATGTATTAGGATTTTATGCTACTGGTTTATAATAATGCTAAGCTTTTTAGAGGTTAATTTCTCCAAGTACTTTTGTTTGTAGACTTATTTCTAACTAGGATTTGTCTTCCTAAGGTAAAGGGTATAATAGCTCCCAACATTTTAAAATTGGTGCATAGTTTCAACCACTAGATGGTGACACTTGCATAGCTAAGTGGCTTTGTTCATTGTGGTATGGGTATGTATGTGTGTGAAGGCCAAGTGTAATTAGAATTTATTGTGAAAGTTACTTAGGAAAGTATAACAACGACAGTGAATTTGAGTATGTTTTCACCATGTGATACACATCCTTAGTTTGAGCTTCAGTGTATTTGAAGTCAGTGGTTTTGCCCCACATCTCAGGAAAGGAGTGGATGCAGTCAGTGTAGAGTGTGTATTCCTTACCCTTGTGTCCTTGGAATGTCCCATATCTGTAGATTATTTGTCTTTGCGCTGTTGTAATGAATACCAAATTCTCATGAAAGATTTCCCCCTCCACTTATGCACTGGGACTCATCCCTTCTCACTTCTCAGGAATATTTCCCTAAATATCTCCCCGTGTCTGTGTTACCTGTTCTTCCCATGTGTCCCCTCTCTAACATGCTGGCATGCCTGATTACATGTGTTGCCCTACCATCCGAACCCCAGCTCTTTTAAGTCTCTCTTCGCACCTACTTGGATACCAAAAAAGCATCAAACTTACCAAGCAGAACATCTGAGTTTCCCCCAGGCATCTGCTGCTTTCCCATAGAGGTGAAAGGCACTGCCATTTCCCCTAGTTACTTTAGCCTCCAACCTGAGTCAGCTCTCCAGCTTACTCACCTTCTCAGAGCTGTTCTGCCCCACTTGCTTATAAGTCACTGCCTGTCTGAGAGCTGACTCTCTTTCTGTAGCCATGATTTCTGGCTGCTACTATTATAATAGACTAGTGAGACCCCATTCGTAATACTCCATTTGAGAGAAAGGCTATTACCCCTTGGCACTGATCAGATGAGACTTGGTGAAATTCTGGAGACAGTGGTGTGGGTTAAGCCTGTGCAACAAGCTTTGACTTGTCGAAAATAGCATACGAAAGAGCCCCCTCACCAAACCCCCATTCATGGTCGGCTTCCAAGGCACATGATTCCATAGGTATCATGAAACGTTTCTCATGATAGTGGGCATCTAAGTTCATCTGTAGACTGTTGCAGTTTCCATAGGCTTGTATTTTCCTACTCCCCTTTTGCTCCCAACCCCCTTCTGGTTTACCTGAGATCCCAGCAGAGTTAGCCAGGAAGCTTTGACCTCAGGCTCTTGTCCAGGTAACCAATGGACATTATTCCTAGATGCCTTTCTTCTTTCAGTCCTCAGGCCCAGCCCAACTTGAGTTTCTTATACCATATATACTCTTTTATCCACTCTCAGTTTCCACTGCATTTATCCTGGTCTTACTGGGAGTTATCTTCTCCCTTAATTTCTTAATAAACCTGTATTGGTCTCCTTGTGCATGTTTTTATATCCTGATAGCTTATTCCGCTCCCTTGATCTGGACGTCTCATAGAAATGTAAATCGTGTCAGTGCTGATAAAGCCGATGAATTCTCCACCACAACTACATTAGATCAACACCTCTAGCCCTAGCCTGTTAGGTTTTCTGTGGCCGTGGTTTGGCCTACTTCTCTAATATAATTACTTCCTTTCTCCTTAGACTGTAATCATACTGATTTGACTTTGAACTTGAAGTGCTTAGTCTTGCCTTGGGCTCTTGCCTTTGTCTGGAATGGACTTTCTTCACATTTTCAGATGTTGGTCCTATCTTGTCATTTAGGTCTCAGGTTATATATATTCCTTGGAGGACTCTCCTGTTTGCCTATTGCCCACTGTGAGAAGACTTGGTCATTACATGTCACTTCTTTCTTTAAATCATGGAATTTACATTTGAATCTTTTTCTCATGTCCTTTTCTCCATGAAGTACTTAGAAAGTTCTAGAAGAATAGTAGAGATCTTTTCTATCCTTGCCCAGAGAAAGTGACCTTTAAATATTAATTAAATATGGCATTAACTAAATAGCTCATTAAATTTGAGCTGTAGTAAATTAGAAATACAACCTGGAGCAAAGTAACTAAGCACTGTGCCATTTCATGTGGTGAGTGAGCACGCTATCTGACTTGGCCTGGTCACCAGCTGCTCTTTGTCTCATTGTCTGGCATTATCTCACCCTGCCCTGTGTAATCCCTGAGCTATTCACCTTGCTTCCTTCCTTGTGCTGATTTGGTTCCATGTTGTTAAGGCTGCCTTTAAACTGGCTGAATCAGACTTTGGCCATTTATTAACCACAGTGACTTTAAACCAAGGTTTTATCTTTTAATGTTTCCTATCCAACAGCTGCAATAGGGCTGTGTCTTTTCAGTCTGTTCCAGACTGAAGTTGAATTAGGAGATAGGCTGCAGGACTTGGGAGAGACCACAGACTGACTTATTTAATGCCAAGTGTCCTATGATCCCCAGATGGAGGAATTCAGTCGTGCCACTGTTGAGCTGTAGGAAGGATCACCTATGAAATGAACAGGGGCGTGAACGAGACGGAGAGCGGGTGGGGCAGCTCAGCGATCTGTTAGGAGTGAAGCTCTTCATTGCTTACTTCACCTTAACTATTGGAAAATAGCTCATTTGCTCTTTAATGTTTGTATATTTAGTCAAGAAAGGCCTCAGCTGGAAGCATTGAGTGTATTTTCAAAATAGAAGTGGTAGGTGAGAAGACACTCTTTTCTTTTTGTGTGCCATACAAATCTGTGGAGGTGTGTTTGTATGTGTGCGCATGTCTCTATGTGTATGCATGCATAGCTGCCTGATGCAGAGAGTAAATAGAAAGAGTTATAGTTACTGTTTGGTGAATTTCCTAGTTTATCTTGTTCTTTGTATATGGACAGCTTTGGTGGGTGCTGATACGGTAAGCCATCTTCCTTGCAGTACTGGGGGCACTGACATTTTGAGCAGTATAACCTTTTGACAGCTGTTTTTTGAATAGGCTCTTAACATCCCTGGCCCCATGTGGCCCCTGCCACTAATTCCTTAAACACATGTAGTAACAGTTGAAGGATACCTCCATGAATTTCCATAACTGATACCTGCTACACTGTAATAACTGCTTCTAGTTTACTTAGGCAGAGAAGAACATGTGAAGTTAAGGAGGACCTTTGTGGTTGCTAACACAACAGACTTGCATTAGTAGCTAGGCCAGGCAGAGATTGGGGACCTAACCATTGCTGGTGTTTGAAAGTAAATGTTTATGGTGACAGAGCCATCCATGGTCATCTACTTATGTCATATCTATGGCTAATTTATGACACAATGGTAGATCTAAGTAGTTGTGACAGAAACCATACTGCCCACAAAGTCTTAAATATTCACTAGATGGGCTATCAGGATGTCATCCTTTGCTCTAGAGACCAAAACCCTCCAAGGGCCTTAAAAGCTGCAGAGATATTTGAGACATTAAAAATCTCAGAACTAAAGCCCCTCTACTCTACCTAGAATTCCCTGTCCTCCTGTCCCCTCCTCTCTTCTTTTTGCCATTCCCCACCCTTCTCTCTTCTCTGTTTTTTTCTCTGAGTACTCATAATCCTCTGTCTTAGGAGTTTTATAATTCCTATTACTGAAATGATGAGATGAACTAAAGTAAAAATGGCGAGTGCTTCTTGTGTTTCAGAGAAGAGCTTGTTTTTACTTCCTGGTGTTACTTCCTGTTCCCTCTTAGTGTGTCTTCTATGCTTCTCTCTGTTTTCAGAAGTCTCATGCAGCAGGTAGGACAACTGAAGTTGATAGAAGCTGTGATATTAATGTCTTTTAAGCGCTCAGACATTTTCTGTGGGCTTAAAAGAATTAAAACACACACACACACACACAACACACACACACACACACGTACAAAAAAACCAAACACCTGCTCAGGCCAGCTGTCATGGCTCTCGTGGCATAATCAGGAGGCAGAGGCAGATAGATTCCTGAGTTCAAGGCCAACCTGGTCTACAATAGTGAGTTCTGGGGCTGCAGAGTGAGACCCTGTAACAAAACAACCCACAAAACCAAACCTACTCTGATTTCTAAATTCAGAAAGAAGTACACATAAGGACAAGAGGAAAATTAAGTAAGACATTGTTGAGGTAGTTGTAGAAGGCCTTGTAAGAGCTCCGTTACATACTATACTACCTTGGGAGGATTAATGCCATGAAGTTTGGGGCTTGTCCTGTAGCTGCTCTCAGCTTTTGCTCTGTAAAAGGAGAGCAAGTCATGCCAATTTTATAGGACTTTGAATACTTAAAACAATCGTATGTTAAATAATTGTATTATTTCTCTCCCTTTCAAAAAGTCATACAACATAACATACATTAAAAAGATAAAAAAAAAAAAAAGCACATAATATTCTTAAAAAATGAAAAAGTTACTCTGAGGTCAGTCAAGTGATATCACGGCTAGTGTCTAGAACCATCAGCAAAGGATAACAGCAGGAAGAACAGAGTGTTTTAATTTACTAGAGAACATCTTTATGGATTGAAAGATGACAAAGTAGAAAAGACAGTCCGGATGTTAGGTGTGTTTTCCACTAGCTCTATCCAAACAAAGGCATGGAAAATGGCTGGGCCCAGGGTAAAGAGCCAGCCGAATAGAGCAGAAGTGTGCTGAGCAGTGTAGACAAAAGATTGGGCAGACATGCAGGTGCTAACTTGAATTTGCTACCACTGTATTAGAAAATTTATTGCTATAGTATTTGTAAGAAAATTGTGAATGGAAGGATTATTGTGAATTCCAAAGAAGGTATAGAACTTTGCAGTGGTTACACTGGGAACATTGTTTAGAGAGGTTTGGGAGTACTCACAGTCTACCTAAAGAGGCAGAGCATTTTCATGTGACACATGGCTACTGCCCTGTGGATAAGTCATGAAAACTTAGTACAGAATAGTAGCAACAGACTGTTTGATACTCTGTGTAACATTTGTGAGCTTGTGTACATAACCAGAAATTGGCACATTCCTGGCTTTTGAGTGGCTGGTGCATTTTTTTTCTTCTATTATCACATTTTCTTCTATGTTATCACATTTCTAATGTTCTGCTGAGATGCACTTTAGGTTTTTGTATGTAGATTTTATATTATAAGTTTCTGAATATAATTTATTAATCTTAGAATTTGCGTATTCATCTGATAGATGTGAAAGTCTTTAGTAATCACAAGGATGGATTCTCTCTGATGTTTTTAAATTCTCCAGATAGGCTGAAATAATGTCAGGACAGTGAGCTCCATTCCTAACCCAGGTTAAATTTTAATTGTGAAATTTAATACTTCAGATTAGACAGAGGCAGCAGTTTTCTAGTCATGGCCCGTTCTGTGTCATTCCATGTCATAATATAATATCTTTACTCTAGACTGCTCTGTCTACCTTACTTATCCAGAAATGTGGATCCCTGTCAGGGGAGCTGAGTACCCATCCCACTGCATACACAGAACTTGTAACAGACACTGAAACAAATTCCAAGTTTCAATTTATTCTATAAAGAGTTATTAAGAGAGTGCTATTACCAATATTCACCAGAATAACTTTGTACACATTCATTTTTATTTATTTATGTACACGTGGATGGTGGCACATGCAATTGTTCACATGTAGATGTCAGAGGACAGCATCTGGGATTTTGTTTTTTCTTTTCATCCTATAGATTTTGGGGATCAGATCAGGTCATCTGGCTTGGGGAAAGCACTAACAGTAATTAATAGCAGTAACACTGCAGAACCATCTTGCCTGTATGTTCCTAGAATAAATTTGATAAAGGGGGCTTTTCTGATGAAAAAGGTATTGGGTTTAATTCAAGGAAAGGAGTGAACTCCATTTACGTTTTACCATTTGCATATTTGTGGACTTATTAAAATAAGCAGATTTGTCATTAAAAAGAAGACAAGGAACATGGGTGAGGGAGAGATGTCCTCTTCTTCGTCTCCTCTCTCTACCTGAGGCATGAGAGCAGGAGAGCTAACCCTTCCCTCATTGACTGCAGCACTCAGGAGAGCCGGTCCTGTACCTGCCCTGGGCAGCACAATAGAACTGGCCCTGGTGAGCCAGATCCCAGCCCTTAGGGCATGACAGTGGGGAGCACTGACCCTTCCCCTTGCCAGCTGTGCCATTGGCTGAGCTAGCCAGAGCAGTGCTGGAGAGCTTGGCCTGGTGGCGCTGGCTCAGGAGAGCTAGTGGGCTGACTAACTCAGCTACCCACCAGGTCCAGATCCAGGGCTTTGAGTTGGCCACCACAACATCTATCCATCTGTGATCTGCTGGAGCAAGTGAAGAGTCCTGTCCTGAAGATCTAAAGCACCAGGACCTCTATGACACAGGGCAACAACAGGACAGCTGAAAGGCGTCCCAGTGAGGATCCAGTATTGATGGTGGAGCAGAAGGCAGAGGCCTTGAAACAGACCAGTGACTCACTGCAATGAACCCCTGCAAGTAAAGATGTGTGGGCAAAGGAGTGTACTGTGTGACACACTACAGCGTCCATCACGAGACAATATATATATATATATATATATATATATATATATATATATATATTTTAATTTTATCTTATTTTCTTTTGCGGGGAAGTTGCAGGGGTGGAAGGTAGAGAGGAATTGGGCTGCATGGTGTAAATTTCACAAAGAATCAATGAAAAGTTAAAAAGATAAGACAACTTGCTATGGTCATGAGGTTTATTTTTTATTTGGTCAAAATTATTCTGTGACATTGATGTTAATTTCTGTTGACTTATAATTCTGTTGACAGATATATGAAACAAATGAAAATGTAGGTAGTACATATATTTAATTATCCCTCTATCAGAAGTCAAACATGGAAGATTAAAACTTTGACTTTGTACATACAGAAAAATTCATTTTCTAGTACAGAAGTTCTCAACCTGTGGGTCATGACCTCTTTGGGGGGCTTGAATGATCCTTTCACAGAGATGACATATCAGATATTTACATTACTATTCATAACAAGGGTAAAACTATGTAGTAGCAATGAAATAATTTTATGGTTGGGGGTCACCACACCCTGAGGAAGTGTATTAAAGGGTTACAGCATTGGGAGGGTTAAGAAGCACTGCTCTAGTGGGTGTACAGAGGATACTAGAAGTGGGTAATTGTGGTTAGTACAGTAAAACCCTGGAAGTTTCTTGTACTAGTAGCTGCTGCACCATTGTTTAAATTTGCTTTGGAAACGACCTTTATCCAGTGTTGTGTGCACCTTTGTGCAGTGGCAGTGCCTTCCTGCTGTTTTCACCGTTAGTCTTGTATAGAAAGATGGTTTGGTTCTGTCCTACTTAATTAGAAACTTCTGAAGGCATTTACCCATTTGTGTAAATAAGCCGCTTAAATACTGGAAGTGGATTAGTGATTTAATCCCCATAACCATATAATTTCAGTAAGTGACCTCTGCTTAGCTTAGGGTTTCATTGCTGTGAACAGACACCACAACTACAGCAACTCTTATAAAGGACAACATTTAATTGGTGCTTGCTTACAGGTTCAAAGGTTCAGTCCATTATCATTAGGGTGGAAAGCGTGACAGCATCTAGGCAGGCATGACGCTGGAGGAGCTGAGACTTCTACCTCTTATTCCAAAGGCAGCTAGAAGATTGGCTCCTGTGTGGTTAGGAGGGTCTCATTGTCCACCCCCACAGTTACACACTTCCTCTAATAAGGCCACACCTACTCCAACAAGGTCACACCTCCTAATACTGCCATTCCCTGGGCCAAGCATATTCAAACCACTGCAACTGCTGAAACTCTGAGCAGGTTAGGATATATTTTAGGGCATATTTATATCTTTTCCTTTGCCTAGTAGGACCATACTAGACCTTTCAATCTGAGCACTACCACCCATCAAAGTTCCTGTCTCCTATGTGTGCTTGTCTTATCTGCATGTTAAATTTACATACTTAGTAAAATGTATTTTCACATACATATACAATGTATTTTGGTTAATTATATCCATCCACTACTTCTGCCTTCCAGCCCTCATGTGACTCCCATTCTCTTTCACTAAATGTATTTTAACTGCAGTCAGTCCTTGTTAGTGGATAATCACAGGGGGGCAAAAATAGTGAATTTTCTGATGAGTATATTCTCAGCTGAAGTCAAACAAGGGTGTGGTCTACCATTGTCTCAGCTGATACTACTATAATTGTTGTCCTCTTCATGGTATTGGACCCTTTTTTATAGTTGTGTGCGTTCTGTTGATTATTTTTACCCTTAGATC
This sequence comes from Mastomys natalensis, assembly GCA_021653895.1. Lineage (NCBI taxonomy): Eukaryota > Metazoa > Chordata > Mammalia > Rodentia > Muridae > Mastomys > Mastomys natalensis. The sequence goes on from JAJTUV010001445.1 coordinate 221,241, forward strand.
TAGTGTTGGAATGCTCTATTACTTCAGAGGGTTTATTGGGTCATATAAAAACAGTCCTGAGGAGAGAGCACCGAGAGGAGTTGAGGAGAATGGGCAGAGCAGTGTTTCTTGGTTCTGACTCAGGGCTTCACGCTTGTGTGGCAGGTAATTTACCAAACAGGCTATTTTTTAGCTCTAGAAAATACTTTGTTAATGAAAATTATTCAAAGCTAGTCTTAACTTGAAATTTAAGCATTTGATACTTCTATTTTTTTTCTTATTCTTAAAAGGATTCTTAGTGGGTTTCACAAAATTATCCTGGTGTTATAGTATGCTTATAGTTGTTTCAAAGTATTAATACCAGTATCAACACTAAGACTAAATATAATTTAAGTGCTGTTTTTAAATTTCAGGGACCTGTGTGTTTCTTTCTTTTCACTTTATCCCTTCACCATTATGCTTAACTCAGGCAGGATTTTATGTTTTTCCCTAAATAGTATCAAACGTATTCATTTCTGCTCTTGTGTTCTCTACTTAGAATATTTTTTTTTCAGATTTTCATATGGCAAGTTGATTTTATTTTCAGTAATGGCCCAAATAATACCGTTTCAGGCAACTTTTTTTTTGTTTGTTTGTTTGTTTTTTTTTTTTTTGTTTTTTTTCTCGAGACAGGGTTTCTCTGTATAGCCCTGGCTGTCCTGGAACTCACTCTGTAGACCAGGCTGGCCTCGAACTCAGAAATCCGTCAGGCAACCTTTTGTAACTAAGACAGTGCGGGTGGATTTCTCTGGTACTTTTAGTCTTCTGATTCTCTCTACTTTCTTTACAGTAGTCATATTTATTCAATTACTCATTTCATGTCTGTTTTTCGTATTAGAATATAGGTTCTGTGTAAGTAGATATTTTGTGTCCTTCATTGCTATATGTCCAACCTGTAGCACCTAGTGTGTGTTCACTATAGATTTGACTGACTGTGTGAATGTGGGCCTTATCAGTTTGCTTTGATGATTTTCTTAGTAGGATTTATCATAGTTTGATAGAAACAAAGAAATCTGAAAGTTGAATTGATCAAAATTTAGGGAAATAATATGCTTGGCAGAAAGGTAAGGTGACAGAGATTTGTATGCACTGAGTTTGTTGAACTAGTTAGTCAATGACATTATCTAGGCTATATGGGCAAGGGCATCTTGTGATATATTAGAATCAAAGGAAAGGATCTAGGTGAGTCTTTAAGCATAGGGCATTTATAATATGATTATTTGGGAAAAGAATAGTTCAGGCAGAGTAAATAACAACACAAATGCCCCGAAGCGGGTGTGTGCCTAGTGTATCTGAGGACTATCAAGGAGTATGCCCAAAGTATGACTAAAGCACCATGAAAAGGGGCCAGGTCAGATGGGAGGTTAGGGACAGAAAAGGGAGCTAGTCTTTATAGGCCTTTGTAGTCACTGTTTTATTTCTGTGAAGACACCAGTGTGTCTCCAGTAAGAGAAAGCATTTAATTGGGGGCTTACTTACATCTCAGAGGTTTAGTCCATTACCGTCATGGCAGAGAGCATGGTACCATGTAGGCAGGTTACTGGAGCAGTAGCTGAGAGCTACATTCTGACCCATAGGCACAAAAAAAGAAGCAGGGAGGGGCTACAGGGGAGACAGAACACAGAGGGGGAGGAAGAAAGAGAGAGAGAGAGAGAGAGAGAGAGAGAGAGAGAGAGAGAATGAGAACGAGAACGAGAACAGTGTGTATGTGCAAGGGCCTTCCATGGTATTTTGAATCTTCAAAGCCCATGCCCCAGTGACACACTTTCAGCAAGACCACACCCACTCCAACAAGGCCACGCCTCCTAATCCTTCTTATCTTTTCAAATAATGCCACTCTCTTGTGATTAAGCATTCAAATATATGAGCCTTTGGGAGCCATTTTCCCATTATTTATTTATTCACTTTACATCCCGATTGCTGCTCCCTTCTCCAGTCCCCTCCTCACATAGCCTCTCATATGCCTAGTCTTCTCCTCTGAGAAGGAGGCTGGGGCCCTTTTTTATTTGAAGTACCACAGGCATTGTTTTCTCAGTAAGGTTGAGAATTAAGCTGCCTCTTGAGTTTCTCTGCTGTGCCCTATTACTACTTACCTTCCTTATCAGTTTGCTCCTCTACATAGTTTCAACTCTTCAGTTTCCTATTTTAAGATTCTACAAAGAGGAATCTGATAGGCTTATGCCAGTTGGACCAGGCCATAGAAATTATACAAAGTCAACTTGACAATGGATTGGCTTATTTGGATTGTGTATTTTTTTTGTTCCAGTTAGCTGTGGCCTGGGTGAAAGAACTTGTGGTCTTCCTTGAAAAAAGGACTTGTTAAAACCCTGTTTCTAGTACCTACCAATAAAGATACTACCGAGTATCTATCTCTTTCTATATTTCTTATAACTGTATAATATTCAGCCTCTAAGCAAGTATGCTATAGAGAAAATCTTGTGGTCTAAAGGAATGACGGAATGTTTGATATGTATATAAAAAGTACAATACATTTAAAAACCTAGACTTGTGATTTCTTGGGAAAATACCCAGAATTGTGTTGACACATGATAGAGTTGGGGCAGAACTGGCAGGTTGTCCACCCTCCTGTGTAGCCCAACAGCCATGCTCAGTGGGCAGCTCTGATTGGACTTACTAGGCTGTGGAGAAGAGGAGGAAGGAGCACTTGGGAGGGAACATGTTAGGGAGTGAGGGATGCTGCAAGAGGGCAGCGGGTTGGATGGGATTATATTTCATGCAAGAAACTCAGGAATAGAAAACGTGCTAAAAATGATAGTGAGAACAAGAGCTGAGACAAGTAATGAAGTAGTGTGGATAATGAGGAGGGAGGTGGGCACACTGTTTTTTATGTTATTAGAAAGTAATCCCTGAAGCTTGAGGAGCCTTTCACCTAGAATTAAACAGTGCTCAGGTAGATGTCTTTTCATCGAGGAATTCTGTGAGCTAAAGGCTATGAAGAAGCTGGGCTTGGTGGTAGATTCCTTTCATCTCAGCACTCAGGAGTCAGAGGCAGGTGGATCTGAGTTTGAGGCCAGTCTGGCCTATGTAGTAAGTTCCAGGCCAGCCAAGGATACATAGTAAGAACTGGTTGCCAAAGCTTCTCAAAACCCAAAAAGTCTCTAACAGTGGTCTAGGCTTACTTATTTCTGTGTGATTTGGCTGGAATCAGAGGTTGCCACCTTCTCTTGAGTTGAACATTTAACTTGTAGTTAAGCTTCGAGCACCACAGCAGAGTTGTTCATTATAAGTGTGGGTTGACTGCCACACCTCTAATGACTCTAAAAGCAAACCTTGTAAAGCACACTCCCACTATGTACTCTTTGTGTTTTGTCAAGATGGTATGAGACTTAACCTGGGGTTTGCTGATAGCCTCTGCTGGCCAGTCCATCTGAGGATCCTCCTGTCTGTCTCCACAGTGGTGATATTTCAAAGCCTGTGCATGCTCGGGTTTGATGTGAGTGCAGACAAACTGCACTCCGATCCTCAGGCTTGTGCAGCAAGCACTTCACTGACGGAGGAGTTTGGGTCTTTATGTACAGCATACTTTCTGTAATAGAGTGGATGTTCTGAGCGGTGGGTGTTAGGCAGTTTGATGTGTGTGCCCAATGAGTATACTTACAAACACTTACATGGCAGTTGAAAAGGATGCCTAATGAGGAAATAGGACCAAGTGTGGCTTCGAATGAGGCGCTGATGTTACACTTGATGCCTTCAAACCCTACCCGACCCTTGTAGCTGCAGCATTAGCTACCTTTGGGAAGTTAGCTTCTGTAATCTTCTGCTCTCTTATTTGTGCAATGGAGATAATAACTAATGCCATCTGGGTTCTGGTGAGGGTCAAGTACAATAATGAACGTAAAGTAACTGGCTTTGTAGTCTCTGCTCAGTGGCTGTTAGCGTTTGCTAATATATAATTGACAAATCTTCCTGTTGTTTCCAAGTGTAATGTAAAAATGAGAAATATGTTTAAGGCCCTTACAATTATGCATGTGGTATAAAAAGAAAAATAATTGGTGCCGGGTGGTGGTGGCGCACATTTTTAATCCCAGCACTTGGGAGGCAGAGGCAGGCGGATTTCTGAGTTCGAGGCCAGCCTGGTCTACAGAGTGAGTTCCAGGACAGCCAGGGCTACACAGAGAAACCCTGTCTCAAAAAAGCCAAAAAAGAAAAAAAGAAAAATATTTGGACTAAACTTAGATGGTTTAGGTCAGTCTCTTGAGTTGACTTTTCAGTTAAGCTAGTCAGTGAGAACAGGGTGTATGGAGTTTTACTTCTGGTGAATTTACAATGATCTTGTACAGTAACTTGTTCTCGTAAGTACAAGAGATGAACTCTAAAATAGCAATAAAAAGATTGTGATTTAGATGGGGAGATGATTCACTTGATAAGAATGCTTGCTGAATAATGTGTAAGGATCTTTGTCCAAATCTCCAGCACTCGATTAAAAGCTGCACATGTGCCTGTAACCCCAGCATTGTTGGCTGAGAGATAGTGGATCTCAGGAGCTCACTGGCCAGCTAGCCTTACAAAACCTGGATTTTTTTTTCAGGCTCAGAAAAGACCTTTCTCAAGAAAATAGCATCAAGAGCAATAAAGGAGGATGCTGTCCTAATGTCTGCACACACACACACAGCAACACAAGCATACACTGCACACACGCATGCCCACATGCATGCACACACACTATTATATATATATATTATATGATTATAATTTATATTAGAGAATATGAAACAGTAGCAGTTGTTTATTACCAAGTATTATGTATTGTACATATAGAACACATACTGAGAAAACGAAGGGTCTGGAAAACAACAAGAAATGATTTAAGAGAAGATAGTATGTGATAGAGATTGTCAGTGATTCACAGCCCTGGGACTGCACACGTGTTCATGTACTTGGAAAGAGGAGCAGTGCTCATTAACATTGCCTAGGGAGCAGGAAAAAGTGCACAACCTCTGAAGACTTTGCATCAAGTGTGCTAAGGACAATTTTAGAGTTACTGAGTTAGTTTAGCTGTTTGTGGCTACAGCTGAAGATATTAATTGAATACCTGGCTCTCAATCTTAAAATAAAAGGTGGAAGTGTGCATTAGTTATTAGTCTTGTTGCTGTGACCAAAGACTTGACAAGAAGCCACTTAAGGGAGGAAGAGTTGATTTTTGCTCCTAGTTTGACAGAATGCAGCCTGTCATTGTAGAGAAGGCATGAGCGCAGTAGTTCCACCCTGGCAGGAGTGTATGTTTGGAACTCCTCATGTCTCACACCCTGGTGGAACAGGACAAAGAGGGGAGGCAGGAAGCAGGGCTGGTGTTTAAACTCTTTAGGTTGGCCCCCAGTGATCCATTTCTTACTGAGGTGCCACCTCTTAAAGGCAGCTCTAACAAATGACGGCAGGAAACTAATTTAGAGAACCAATGTCTAAGTGGTCTTTTCTTCCTCCTCTTTGGTTGCTGTAGTAGGAGCTCTTCCTTTTCTCTCTTAGTTTCTTCAGAAAGATTTGAAAGTATGTGCATGAAAACCACAGAGACTTAAGCACATAGCTCCTTGTAGAGAGGCATGATTAGTTTGTGCGCACTCCTGGGAGCTTCGGAGCCTCTCATCACCTGTGCAGAAGGCCTGACAATGAAGCAGTGCCTCCGCTTGGATTGTGTTGTATTCCAGGACTCTACTTTTGTATTTTGTAAAAAAAGATGCAGTCTTTTGTTTTCAGAAGTTTGAAAGGAGGCAGATTGTGTCTAAAGATGTAAAACCTGTTTTCAAGCATCCAGATGAAATGGTGGGAAGAGAAAATTGATCCATGTGTAGTTGGCTTCTGCTTATGGGATTGTTCATTCAATAAAGATGAATTTTTAAACAATGAAAAAAAAAAAGGTTCCACAACTTTTCCAAATAGTGCCACTATTTGGACTAAGTGTCCATACATATACCTTTAAAGGATATATCACAGTCAAACCACAACATACTAGAAGTTATCTACATATTATTTTGGATGCATTTTACCTATCTTTTAAGCTTGACATGTATTTATATTATGAACAAAAATAGATATTTGTCCTTTCTTTTTTTTGTTTTTTGTTTTTTTTTTGTTTTTTTGAGACAGGGTTTCTCTGTGTAGTCCTGGCTGTCCTGGAACTCACTCTGTAGACCAGGCTGGCCTCGAACTTAGAAATCCGCTTGCCTCTGCCTCCCAAGTGCTGGGACTAAAGGCGTGCGCCACCACCGCCCGGCAGTTTGTCCTTTCTATGACTAAAAACAATTTGGGAAGGAAAGGGGTTATTTTGCTACATCAACACATCACTGCTCATCATTGAATGAAGTCATGGCAGGAACTCAAACAAGAAAGGAGCCTGGGGCAAGAGCTGTAGAGAGGCTGTGGGAGAGGGCTGTTCACTGGCTTGCTGGGCCTACTTCTTACAGAGAAGGACCACCAGCCCAGGGTGGCCCCACCCACAACAGGCTCAATTCCTAATTCAAAAAATGCCCTACAGGTTTGTTTGCCTGCTAACAATCCTAAGGAGGCATTTTTTCAATTCAGGTTTCCTCCTCTCAGATGAATTTAGATGTGTCAAGTTGTCATAAAACTAGTCAGAATGACTGTCATCTCTGCCAGGTAGATTGCTATAGCGGAACCCAGGCTTAGAACTGGATTGCAAGCTTTTAAGACAGATCCTTTAAATTCCATCACTGAAGTTAATTAAAAAGGAGAGACATTTGATTTCTCAGCCCACAAAGCTCTTTTTAATAATAATAAGAATAATAAGAATAATAGTGTATAAATGCTATGATGTGTGTGTGAGTATGTGTGTGCGCACATGTGAGTGTGGGTGCACATAGGTCAGAGGACAAGTTTGTAGAGTTAGTTCTCTGCTTCTACCTTTAGGGGAGATCCAGGGATTGACGAGCATTAGGCTTTGCCCCCTTAGCCATTGTGCTAGCTCAGGCTCCAGAATCTTAGAAGGCAATTTGTAAGATCTCTTATTTATATTTTGTCCTTTCCTCTTTTTTTCCCTTCCATTTATTTAATTTACCTAAGATTTTATAACAGCAATATTATCAATCTTTAATAGAAAATTTTCTTAGTGATTATTTTCAAGTTCCTGAGTTTCAAATTTAACATATACTCTGAAAGTTGAAATATGATATTAATGTAACTTTAACAACTGCAGATACCAGGAGGCAATTCAGAAGTGGGATGAAGCACTACAGCTAACCCCAGATGATGCTACCCTTTATGAGATGAAATCACAGGTAATAATTATAAGGAATCTGATTTTTTACTATGTAATTATGCTGTGTTTTTTCAGTGAGCTGTGATGATAAAATTGTCTGCTCTCATTTCTCTTTTCTAATATAATTGTTTTTGAAAAGTGTTAGCATGTTATATATAGCTTTGTTTTGTGTATAAAATTAGAAATGCATTTGCTCTTGCAATGAGCTCAACTATTATTTTAACCTAGCTCTAAGAAGATATAACATATAGATAAAATTACTAGTTAATTTTTTAAATAGATGGAAAGTTTCTACTTTACTTATAAATTAATTGTCTACTAGTAGCTCTTTTTTTTCCGAAATGAAAATGCGTTGTATTTTGGAAGATATGTCTTGGGTCCTTTGCGTCATCATCCAGAGCTGCTACTAGAACATGCATTAGTGACTCAGTGAAGATGTTTGAGGAAACCCAGACCCAAGCCTGACTAATGGAAGAGGAAGAGGTTGAGACTGCCTTCTCTACAAATTGCCTAGTTAATGTCACTTGATTATTAATAATTTCTCCTCAAAGAGACCTTTCTTAGGGGGCTCATTTCAAATTTTTCAGGTGCTTTGGATGAATTAGATGTGAGAGCTTAACAGAAACAAGGCTTCGGGAAGGAGCTGTGTACCAATTACTACTCCTAGCAATCCGGATTAAACTCTGACTGTCATGGATGCTGGGATGAGAATGACCAGGGATGACTTGATCAACAGCTTTGGTATTGTGCCAGGCTTGGGACTGAAGCCATCATGGAGGCTTTGCAGACTGCTGCAGATATCTTTGTGGTTGGCCAGTTTGGTGTTTTTTTTTTTTTTTTTTTTTTTTTACTGTGTATTTGGTTGCTGAGAAAGAGACTGTGAGCACCCAGAATAATGATGAACAGCATACCGGGAATCCTCAGCAGAGGGATCATTCACAGTGAAGACTGTCACAGGGGACTCCACAGACCATGGAACAAAGGCTCTGAAAGAAGATCAAACTGAGTATTTGGAGGAAAGAATAATAAAAGAAATTATTAATAAGTAGTCTCAGCTTATTGGCTAACCCATTATTCCCTTTGTGGAGGAGTATGATAGAGAAATCAGTGGTCATGAGGCTGAAGACAAGTCTGGTGAAGAACCTTAAATAGAAGTTAATTCAGAGAGAGGTGGAGGAGGAGGGGAGAAGAATGGTGTGTTGATTTGAAAGAAAATGACCCCCATAGGCTTCTAGGAGTGGCACTATTAGGAAGTCTGGCCTTGTGAGAGTAGGTGTGCGTTGTTGCAGGAAGTGTGTCACTGGGGGGAGGTTTTGAGGTCTCAGGTGCCCAAGCCAGGCCCAGTGTGACACTCCCTTCCTGCTGTCTGCAGATCTATCCAGATCTAGACCTCTCAGCTACCGCTACAGCACCATTTTTGTTGGCATCCTACCATGCTTCCTGTTATGGTGACAGTGGACTAAATCTCTGAACTGTAAGCTAGCCCCAAGGAAATATTTTCCTTTACAAGAGTTGCTGTGATCATCGTATCTCTTCACAGCAATAGAAACCTTAACTAAGACAAATGGTGACAAGAAAAATAAGATTAAGGAAAAGTACATTGGTCCAGAAACACTCAGCAAAACCAATCCTATTTGGGCCAGAAATCCTGAGGACATGAGGAATGAGGAATGTGGACAGGTCTACAAGTGCTTGGCCAATGGTTGAGAAGCATGCTTGGTAGGCAAGCACTTTTCTGTTGAAGGGCATTTGCTTGTTTTTGTCCCAAGAAATGTTCCTTTTGATCATTACAGAGGAGGCATATTCTAAGGATGTCCCTCCAAATAGTTCCTGTGATAACTTGTAACAAAGCAATATTTTGAATATTATCAAAATGAATTTGGTCAAATATTGCTTAGAACTGTTCACTGAACTGGCAGAAGATAAAGACAAGTTTTATGAGCAGTTCCTGAAAAATATAACTCGGAAATCATTGAAGACTCACCACTGCAAGAACGTTTCAGGGATGGTCTAGTACTCCATCTGCTCTGGGGATGAGATGGTTGTCTAGGACTGCTGTACCAGAATAAAGGAAAGTCAGAAGGACATCTACTCCATCACCAAGTACTTTGTGGTTACCTTGGCCTTTAGGGAATATCTCCAAAAACATGGTTAGAAATGATACAAACAATAAAGCCCATTGATAAGCACTGTGTCCAACAGCTGAAGGAATTTGAACAGAGAATTTTAGTGTCAGTCCACCAAAGAAGGAGAGCAGGGAACTTCTAGAAGATAAAGAAAAGAAAAAAATAGGAAGAGAAAAAGACAAAATTTCTGCAAAATTATAGAAAGAACCCTTGCAAATAAAGTTGGAAAAGGTAGTAGTCATACCAGACTTATTGGGAACTTCTCCAGGCTGTCTGTCACAAGTACATACGAATGGACAGTGAACACAGAAAGAGTCAAACCTTAAGACACTTCAACACTGAGTTACATGGCAGCAAAGAAACACCTGTGGATATGACAGAAACTTGGTGAAGGCTCTTCATCTTGCTGCATGAAACTGTACTTGTGACTTCAGTCTGGGAGATTGTCAGACACATGGCGACAGGATTTACAGGGTCATCAGACTTGGTCTGAGTATTGTTGAAGATGAAGGAGTATCTGCCTATGACTCCAGCTGCTGAGACTGAAGAGAGGATGCTCCTGGAAGGGATGAAGGAGACCAGCTTCATCAGAAGAACCAGTTGTTACATTTTCAATACGTAACCTTCATTTCTTCTAGTTTCCAGCAATTTTTTTTGGTTTATTCTTGTTAACATTTTAAAAAGAATCTTTTTGACATGACAAAGACACATAATGGTTCTTACTCCTTAGTCATTAAAGAAAAGCTAGAAATGCCTTCTCTGGTTTTATCTTGGCTAATTTGAGTAGGTTAGTAGAGCATTTGCTATAGGAAGTCACATAACCTATGTTAACTTTGTGATTGCTGTCAGGATGGATTTCTTAGTAGACCAGATCTTGCCACTGAAGGACTCTGAGATACATCTTGTTTAAAAGAAAAACAAATGTTAAGCTGCTTTGAGTTCATCTTCTAGGATTGCTTTTCAAAGTTTCCACCCCCACTAGTTACCTCTACATGTGCTAATCTTAGAAATAAGTATATGTGTATGCTGAATCTGCCTGATAGAAAGAATTCCCCTCAGGGCTTGTTGCTCAAAAGAAGTACTGAGCAACAAATCCTTAAACCTCCGTAGGTCTCAGAAAGCCCATGGAACAGTGATTTAAGTAAGGCTTATGAATGAAAATGGACTTCTCAAGTCGTGTCTACCCAGAAGGTAAATACAGACGCGAAAAAGAGAAAACAAATGTATAGATCCTAGTGAAAGGCCGGCATAGTTATTTCCAGTTACAAAACTAATGTATTGAACATACATTCCTAATATTTTGTGGAAAAATTCTATACAGAAAGCCTCTAAGCACCTGAATTAGGTATCTAATAAATATTGAAAGTCTCAAATAGAGCTGGGCGTGGAGGCACATGGCTGTAATCCTAGCACTTAGACTAAGGCAAGGAGAATTGCGAATTCCAGGCCAGCTTGGGCTCCACAGAGAAACTCTCAAAAGTTAAAATAACAAAACAAAGTCTCTAAAAGAGCACTAGGTATAATTTTTGATAAGTAATTATTGCAATTGAGCCTTGATCTATATTAACAAGCATTGGCCACACAGTACTCTCAAATGAGTCACATGCTTTCACAGCTTTGAGTTATTTTATTGAGGAAGAATCCAAAAAATTAGGTCACTGAAGCAGATTTTGTAAAGCCCTTCACTTGTATGCTTTTCAGGTTCAGGCCCAAAATTTTATGCAGATTATGGCAAGATTTATAGTGAAATATATGAAGAGTTTAATTTAGAACCTAAGAATGGTACTTGTGTCAAGAATGTTCCAAAATGTTCATGGACCCAAAGATTATAAATGAAGTAAACTATTTTCCATGGGTTGAAGTGACACATTCAATTCTCTAGTTCTGTGAGGTTTGTGTGGTTTCAAACCTCAGTTCTGAGGTCTGCAGGTTGTTTTATTTTCTCAACAGGTAGATGTGCACTTGGGACAGGGTGGTTGGGTAAACAAACTTATTTATCTAGTTTTAGCAGACTTGACTGTTTCCTAAAAAGTACATTGTAAATAGAGTAACTAGAAGTGAAGGCTGGGCTTCAGGTAGCTTCGAGCTACCGTGGCTGGAATTCAACCTCTTGGTTTTGATCACATGGACATAGAGATGGTTTATGTTTTCATTTATTTTAGGAGTGAAAAAAGGTATAGAATTTCTGGTAATGAATGTAAAGCAGGAATAAAAGTCATGAGAATGCTGTGTGCCGGAATAAAGTCTATTCTGTAAAGGAAAGTCGCTGTTCATGTATGATTATCAACCAGAAGTTTGTCAGTTTATCTTATATATGCTTATGACAGGGTTTGTTTTTTCTTCTTCTTTTTGGCACACAGGTCCTGATGTCTCTTCATGAAATGTTTCCAGCAGTACATGCAGCAGAAATGGCTGTCAAGCGTAACCCACACTCATGGGAGTCTTGGCAAACTTTAGGTCGAGCTCAGCTTGGATTAGGAGAGATAGTCCTGGTAAGGAAATTAGGTTGTTAGAATTCTCAAATTTAAGTATATTTTGATTTTCAAAGTAAAATGTTTACAGGTGCTTGTTACCCCACACTGCCTCCACCTGGTCTCCTGGATTCTCTCTCTTGTTTTTTTATCCCTTACCCCCCGTTAGTGCATTTTGTTCCCTTAGACAAACTTACTTTTGTGTCATTTAATGTATACAAAGATGACTGTATGTGACTCTATAAAATCTAGGAACATTAGATGAGAGAAAATATATGATTATTGGCTTGAGACACTTAATATGATTGTCTACAGTTGCATTCATTTTCCTGAGAACAGTATAACTTCATTCTTCTTTATAGCTTAGAAGATGCATCATATATGTGCCCATAACAGCTTTTCCTTATCTCTTACTCTGATGTGGACACCTGGCTTGTTCCTTACTTAGCAGTTGTGAGTAGTGTTACTTCAATATTGATTATAAGTATCTCTGTAACATGTTTCCTTGGTGTCTTTTGAGTAAATACGCAGGAGTAGTATAGCTGGGTCAAAGCTGGGTCAAATGATAGGTCAATGTCTGGTTAGTTATTTTGTTTCTCCTAAAACACTCTCCATGCTTTTCATGACGGAATCTCACCGAGGTTTGACTCATGTTCTCTAATAGCTAATGAGGATGAGCATTCTCTCATGTGCATTGGCCATTTGTATTTCATCCTTTTCTGTATTGACATTTTAAACGTTAAAATGTAATTACATTGTTTTCCACTTTTCTTTTTTTTTTTTGTTTTCCACTTTTCTTTCTTGCCACCACCCCTTCTCATGTCCTTCCTCTTGCTCCTTCTCAGATTAATGGTCTCTTTTTCTATATTGTATCTGTATATAAACATACATATATAGAATATGTAAATCTACAAGTGTATAAACATAACCTGCCTGGTTCATTTAGTGTTAATTGCTTGGTGTGACTTCAGGACTGAGCACTTGGTGTTGGAAGGCCAGTCAGGGCGCTCGTCCCTGGGATGACTGTTTCTCCTCCTCTCAGGATTCCTCATGAGCCTGCAGGTCTTTTTCTGATGATGGGGTGCTGCATGCTTTACCCCTTCCACGTTACCATGTGGTTGGAGGTGTAGTTGGTCTTGTTTAGGCACCCAGATTGTTGAAGTATAATGGGTGAAGCTTTTCTGTACTTTCTGGGCAAAACAGTCTCCCAGCAGATTGGATGGTCCCTGGTTCTTAGAAATTGTGTTGTGGATTTGAATCAGTTGTTCATGTATTTTGGCCAGTTGTGGCTTTCTATAATGGTTTCCATCTGTTGCAAGCAGGGGTTTCTTATATGGGTGGTGAGAGCTACACTTCCTTGTGGCTGTAAGGATAAGTATTTACAAAGCAGTTATAAATTGTGCTGGTTTATTAACATGGTAGTAGAAGGTTCTCCTCTAAGATCAGTGACCTCAGTAGCCTCAGAAAGTTGGCTAGGTTTCCAGCACCAAGCATCATTGAACAGACATTAAATCCCATTAGATAGCCATTGGTTACCACCAAGATAAGAATATGATTATTGCAACCTTAGGAATATTTTGCCATGCTGATTGTTGTAGTGCTTCAGAGGCATCACAGCTGACTAGGACTTTTGGTGGCTTCCCTCTCTTGGTAGTTATAGACTACCCTCCAGTGCTAGGAAAGCTCACACTCAGGGAGGGGCTTTCGGGTTAATCTAGCTCAGATCTTCCGAGTCTTGTATCTGAAGTGTACAATTTCTTCAGCAATAGGAATTTAATGTTCCACCTCTGAGAGGCAACCAACAGCAATAGCAATACCATATAATGTTTTGGGAGTCTCTTGAACTACCCTGACCAACACCCTGAAAGTGAGTTTCTCATGCTGGTACTGGAGTCTTTCTTAGTCTGTGTCTCTGGAGGGGAGCACTATTAGCCCAAGTGGCATATGTTATTTAAACCATACATGTGTACAGATACACTAATATATATTGTCTATAATTTTAGGTACATAAAAATAAAATGACTCAAGGACATTTCTTCAAATATTCATAGTGCAGTCTTCCCTGCCTCCTTCTCCTCTCCCTCCTTACCCTATTTCCCCTTTATATTAATGTGTCTTCTTTTTGTTTTGTTTTTTGTTTTTTGTTTTTTGAGACAGGGTTTCTCTGTGTAGCCCTGGCTGTCCTGGAACTCACTCTGTAGACCAGGCTGGCCTCGAACTCAGAAATCCACCTGCCTCTGCCTCCCAAGTGCTGGGACTAAAGGCGTGTGCCACCACCGCCCGGCTTAGTGTGTCTTCTTGTTCTCTAGAAAATACTTAGAGGAAATACATACATTGACTGTGAAAGCAGGGCAAGCAGTGCAGAGAAGGAGAGGCTGGTTAGGGAACTCTAATTTAGGATGACAGGGACTGAGAGAGTAAGAACATAGGAGAAAGTGGGTCGACAACCACCACCACCACCACCACAGCACGTGGTTAGTGAACACTGGGTTCTGTTCACTCACATGGCCCTCAGCCTCAGTGCTGAAGTTAGTTTGGGTCTGCTTGTCAGCTGTGGGATAGGTCATTATCACCTTTTGATTTTCTTGGTGGCTGTTTGTGATATACACTGCCTAAAAGTCCTCATTCCCTGATGTTTTCTCTAGTTTCCCCAGTCTCACTTTACTTAGTGGTTTTAATATTGTGACAATTCTTGTGCTACATGTTTCATTTGCATAATTTGGGATTTCTTTGCATCCCTGTACTACTGTTTTGTGAACAATAACTCTTTAGTTTTGTTATTTTATTTTTATTCATTTTATACCCTGAACTTTATCCCCACTCCTGGTTCCCCCTGCCACAGTCCCTTCCCCAGGTGAGAGAGTGGAGGTGCTCCCTGGGTATCTCCGCACATTGCCACATCTCTGCAGGGCTAGGCTCTTCTCCACTCAAGCCAAGCAAGACAGCTGAGTTAAGGGAACAGATTCCACAGATGTGCAACAACTTCAGGGGTAGCCTCCACTCTAGTTGTTCCTAACCCACATGCAGACCAAGCTGTATATCTGCTATGTATGTGTAGGGAGGCTGAGGCCAGCCTGTAAATGTTCTTTGGCTGACGGTTCAGTCTCTTGAGAACCCCCAGGGGTCCAGGTGTCAGGTATTTGTGCTTGCCCATGGGATGGGTTTCAAGTTGGTTATTGGTTGGCTATTTTCCTCAGTCTCTGCTCTATCCCCTGTGCCTGCATTTCTTGTACACAGGATAAATTTTGGGTCGAATCTTTTGTGGATGGGTTGGTGTCCTTATTGCTCCACCTGGGTTCCTAGCTGGCTACAGGAGGTGGCCTCTTCAGGTTCTATATTCCCAATGTAGTGAGTCACAGCTAAGGTCACCCCCATTGATTCTTGGGCATCTCTCCTATCCCAGGTCTCTGATATGTCCTCACTACACTTCCTCCAACCCCCTACTGCCATGCAGATCTCCATTCATTCTCATGCCTATCTGGCCATCTCCCCTGTCTCTCCCTATACCAGGTCCTGAACCTCACTCTCCCATTCCCCTACCTGTCTCCTCTCCCACACAGCTCCTCCCTCCCTCTGCCTCCAATGACCATTTTATTCCCCCTTCTAAGTGAGATGCACGCATCCTCGCTTGGGTCTTCCTTCTTGTTTAGCTTCTTTGGGTCTATAGACTGTATTTCATGGCTAATATCCACTTACTAGTGAGCATATACTATGCATGTCCTTTTGGGTCTAGGGTACCTCTCTCAGGATGATATTCTCAAGTTCCATCCATTTGTCTGCAAAATTCATGATGTGTTTATTTTTAATAGCTGAATAGTATATTCCATTATGTAGAAGTACTGCATTTTCTTTATCCATTTTTCAGTTGAGGGACATCTAGGTTGTTTGCAGTTTCTAGCTATTATGAATAAAGCTGCTCTGAACATAGTTGAACAAGTGTCCCTGTGGTATAGTGGGGACATTTTTTGGGTATATGTCCAGGTGTAGAATAGCTGGGTCTTGAGGTAGAACTATTCCCAGTTTTTGGAGAAAATGTCAAATTGATTTCCAGAGTGGCTGTACGAGTTTGCACTTCCACCAGAAGTGGAGGCGCGTTCCCCTTGCTCCAGACCCTCACCAGCAGGTACTATCACCTGAGTTTTTGATCTTAGCCATTCGGATGGGTATAAGATAGAATTTCAGAGTTGTTTTTATTATTTGCATTTCCCTGATGACTAAGGACTTTGAATATTTCTTTAACTGTTTCTTGGCCAGTTGAGATTTCTCTGTTGAGAATTCTCTGTTTAGCTCTGTGCTCATTTTTAAAATTGGCTTATTTGGGTTGTTGGTATCTAATTTTTTGAGTGCTTTATAAATTTTGGATATTAGCCCTCTGTCAGATGTAGGGTTCGTGAAGATCCTTTCTTAATCTGTAGGCTGCCGTTTTGTCCTAATGACAGTGCCCTTTGCCTTCCAGAAGCTTTCCAGTTTCATGAGGTTCCATTCATCAATTCTTGATCTTAGAGCCTGAGCCATTGGTGTTCTGTTCAGGAAGTTGACTCCTGTACCAATGAGTTCAAGACTATTCCCCACTTTCTGTTCTATTAGATTTAGTATATCTAGTTTTACTTTGAGGTCTTTGATCCACTTGGAGTTGAGTTTTCTGCTTTGTAGAGTCTATGAGTAAGATTGTATCATCTGCAAAAAAGGACAATTTTATTTCTTCCTCTCTGTTTTTGAATGATATATATATCATTCATATATTCTTTCTTAAGTCTTTTTCTAGGACTAGAGTCATGAATAGAAATGGGAAGAAATGGTTGTCTAATGCTAAATGGTCAGTCCTGAAGACACATATACAAGTAGCATTACATAGACCAAGCAGGCTATGTTAAGGAATATATGCATACATATGTGCATATAATAACAATTAATGAGGAAAGAGACCTTGAACCTGAAAGTGAGCAGGGAGCTGCAGATGAGAGCGTTTCCAGAGAGGACAAGGAAGGGAGTAATGTTGTAATCAGATTATAATCTCTAAAATACAAAAAAAAAAAGAAGTAGGAAGAGCTGGACTCATTCTTGATCTTGAAGGAAAGTACCAGTTTTTCACCGTTGAGAGTGATGTTGGTTTTGGATGTTCTGTGCATGGCTTTTATTTCTGTTTCTAGGTTAATCGTTGCCTTTTTAATCATAAAAAAAGACACTGAATTTTGTCAAATGATACTTTTCATCTATTGGGACAAATCCTATGATTTTTTTTATCTTTTATTATGTGGTATACTAGTTGTCCCATGTTGAACTATGTGATTAGCATGATTCTTTTAAGATGCTCAAACCTTCATAGCAGTGCCTCTGATTTAGTGGCTTTTAAACACCAGCATTTTATCAGTGTTCCCCATCACACTTGTATGTTTTTTCTCTACCATAATTATCTAATTATTATGACAGAAGCCTATCTTTTAAAAAAATTAATTGTAAAAATTATATTTATATAAATGTGTGTGTGTGTGTGTGTGTGTGCGCGCGCGCATATATACCCATACTTACTTGTAGGTATATAATTGTACCTAACTTGGTGGTTTTTAGAAATAACCCAAATAAAAAAATCTTTTCTCCCAGGCAATTCGAAGTTTTCAAGTAGCCCTCCACATATATCCAATGAACCCTGAAATATGGAAGGAAGATCTTTCTTGGGCAAGAAAGCTCCAGGAACAGCAGAAAGTAGCACAGAGGATTGAAAAAAAAGAAATTCCACCGGAAGGACCAGATCTCTCCCCAGGGTCAAT
Source organism: Mastomys natalensis (assembly GCA_021653895.1). Lineage (NCBI taxonomy): Eukaryota > Metazoa > Chordata > Mammalia > Rodentia > Muridae > Mastomys > Mastomys natalensis. The sequence continues at coordinate 238,855 of JAJTUV010001445.1, forward strand.
CCCTGACTATGACTTTGAAAGTGATGAGATTGTTGCTGTTTGTGCAGCTGTGGCAGAAAAACAGAAGTCGGCATCTGCAAATAAAACAATGGTTATTGTGTCAGCCTCTGGGACTGTAGAGATCGTAAACGAGAAGGAAGAGGGCTCTTCTACCCCAGATGGCTCTGTCTTTATCAAAGCCCGATGAAGCCATACACAATGGAAAGATGTTTGAATCTTTTCTCTTTTTTTGGTTGCTGCTTAATGCTTAGATGACAATGCACTGTGGAGGAAGAGAGAAAAAAGTCCTGTTTTAAAACAAGTTTTTTTTAGATGAAGCATACAAAAATCAAGTTGTGGAATTATTCTTTAGTGAGTGGACTGTGTTTCTGTGACTTTCAATATATACATAAGGTTAGCATCTTATGTGGAGTATGTTTTGATTGATAAGCATTTAATTTGACTGTATGGGAGAGTACCCTTAAAGGCACAGTTTTGAAAGTGTGTTCTTGAATAGTATAACTGGACAGGCCGTTACTGCAGCGCTCACTTGGAGACTTTGCTTTGTGATAAAGGAAGTGTGCAATTTCTTTCCCTCCTGTAAATCTGCTATTGTCAGTCTCCCATTTTTCTTGCTTCACTAGTTTAAGTTTTCATCAAGATTGACTATTTCCGATATTCGTTTGGATTCAAAGTTATCACTTTGTTATATGTGAATATTTGAAATATTTGAAGTCTGCCTAAAAATGCATGCAGATGTGCGTCCTGAACATTTCTCTGAAGGTTTTGTTGTTCTTGTTGTTGTTCTAATGTTCTAATTTGTGCTTCTGCTTTGACTTTAAAGTTATGAAGTGGTGTCATCTTCAGTACTTGATAACTGAATACTGGTGTGTCAGAGATGGATTCATATTACTGTTAAGATTGAGTCATCTTTACCACAAGTCAGACCTTTGTAAAGATGAATGGCATTTGCAGATTGTCAGTAAAGTCTACTCCTGCATTATCCTGATCAAAATAGACTTTCTTTTCCTTTTTTTTTCTTCTAGGGGGGAGGCTAACTAAACTAGCCCGCTGGATCAGCTGAGCTAGACCCTCAATTACCCATCCTTTACTGACTTTTGATAACTCAACCGACAGCTATACCACTTAATACAAAGAACCATATCATCTTTCTTATTGGCTTTTGTTTTTTAGTGACAAGTTCTTACTTTTAGCCCATGCTAGCCTCAAGGTTATCTTCTTGCCTGAGCATGTGGACTGCTGGGAATACAGGTTGATGTACCACAGCTGACTAATGCTTCTTGCTTGTCACTTTGCAGTGAACAATTTATAAACTTCTTTCTAAATAGCTTTTTTTGGGAACTGTTCAGTGAAATGAAAAGAAAATAGTTACAGTTTCAGTTAAGTATAAAATCTCTCTAAAAGTAAAAAGACAGAGTTATCAAGAGTGTCAGTATGTGACTGACAAGCAAAGAGCTGGAATGTGATTAATAGTATAATCCCACAAGTACAAGATGGATATGGTAAGGAAGCAGTTCAGTGTCAGGTGTGGTAGCAAATGCCTAGAATCCCAGCACTGAGGAGGCTAAGGCAGGAGGGTTGTGAGTTCAAGGCCAGCCTGGGCAACATAGCAAGCCTTTGCCTCAGAACAAAACCAAAAAAAAAAAAAAACAACACAAGAAAAAGTTTATTAGAAATTCTCAGTCACAGTCACAAACTAATACTATTATTGCTATAAATGATTGTTTTTTGAATATATTGTTTTTGTATATATCGCATAATATTATAGTACAAGCATATGCAACTGTCAGGTACTGTTCATTCTGATACTCAGGCAGTTATTGATATAACAATTTTTTTCTTTTAGAGATAAAAATTATCTCTATTGTATTATGTAATCTTATGAAAAACTATTGGAACATATAAATATGATTTGTATTTTTATGAGGATGAGAGTTTTTGAAGTATTTTAGAGGAATGTTCACTAGTTTGTTTTTTTTTTCCAGAGTTAGAGAATCAGCAGTTTCCTTAAGAAGTATTCCCCCCCTCCCCAAATTATATCTTCAGATAATTAGCCCCTGGATAGAAGAGAGTGATTAAATGATTAAAAAAATTATTTTGTTAAATAACAAGGGATATTCTCAGAGAGTCTCTAGATGTCTAGAGGATTGAATAAGTCACATCTGATATGTTACCTACGAATATCTGTTTATTATATAATTTGTGAATAGTTTTCCCTCTGTGTTTTGGAGGTTTTCCTCTTAGCTTTTGAAAATAGATTCGTCTATCTTTTTTTTTTTTTTTCCTGTGTAGAAGTATACATGAAAGACTTTGCATGGTTCCTTATACATGCTAGCTAGCTAGTTCTAGGAAGAACTTGTCTTAGTTTGGAAATACTACTTCTCACTTCTTCTGAATTTTGAAAAGATTTTTTTAAAGTCTTTTACCTGAAGGAAGTTACTGCTTTTGATACTGAAAGATGGTTGTCAGTTAGAGATTGTCCTGGGCATAGAGTCTATGCCTCAACCTCAAAAGAGGCAGGCCCTCACCTGGCCTGAATGTTGCTTCTCCTCTGCTAAGCCTGTTGTTTCAACGGTCCTGGTATTGGTGGGGCATGCTAGTCTCTCTGTTGCCCAGGTATAAGATGTGAAATAGATGTAAGATGGGGGGAAGGGGAGAGTACATTATGAAGAAGTGAGAAAGGTTCATTTCTCCAGACCTCAAAAGGTACTTTAGCTAACATTCCATGCAGGAAGAGAAACATACATCTGTTATTTTGTGGTGATGTGAGCAACAGTATATAAAAGTTTACTAAAGCTGTTAATTCTAATAATACTCAAATTTTATGAATCTGGAGAAAATGATACTCATAACGATATAATTATATTTAATAAATGATCATAAACAAACAGTATTAGTGATAAAATTATATTGAATACGGATTTCTGTTGTTCTGGTTTCAAAATTGTATAGTATAGATACTTAACTCAAATATTATTACATGTTGAGACCGTAGCTGAAAACTTGAGGCTCAGGTAACTCTCCAGGATGCAGGTGCCGAGGGTACAAAGCATTGTATCTTAAATATCTAATAGTATCGGTAAGTTACAAGGGAGGCATGCCAGAGCTCACATGGACTGCGGCTGGAGCCTTTGGACAAAACAGGATGTGATGGCATAAGCATGGAAACATTTTAATTTGCTATTAGCTCAAACTAATGAGTTAAAAGGTGTTGTCTAAGAAAACTGGTATTTTCTTGATTGTATCAGGACAGCTCAGCCCTGTCAGTTTGCAGATTATACTTTGCATGGTGACTCACAGGCTGGCTTCTCTTTCCCAGCAGTAAGAGAATTAATTATTAATCAGGTCTTAAATTTCCTTCAGTCAGAAACCCTTCAAACCCCACTCTGTAACGGACATTCAAGACTGGGGTTCCATGACATGGCATATGTCTAGATGCGTTAGAACCATAATCATCATCTCAGTGTGTGTGCTGAAATGGGGTTTTCTGAGATGAGATGAGTTTATGATTGTTGGCATCGTAGGCTAGAGGAACGCACTTCTAAAGCCAGTAACAAAGGAGGACAGTTTGTAAATTACCTTTTTACCGAAGTAAATTGAAATGAAGATTTTTATGTGAACTTGTGTCCCCTAGCCACATGCAAAATTGAATAGAGGTACTTTGAATGAATGCAGGAGCCATGGTGGCCCTTTGGCTAGTATACAGCTCCTTGGTGAGTGTTCTGTGTGAACTGCCTGCGTTGTACTTGGAGGGTGGTGGGAAGGCTGATCAGTGTGAACCAACCTTGTTGGGAAAGCCTGTTAGGTAGGAATGAATTCCTTTCATCTTGCTTCTGAGACCATCCTTTAACCAAGGACTCCTGATCTGCCTCCCGCCTCCCTCCCGGGGAGATGAAGGACAGGATGTATTGGGCCCTTTCTCCTCTTTCTCTGGGTTGGTCCTGTCTCCTTCCAGCTACATTGTCATAGGGAGCAGTAAAGACGATAGAGGTGGGGATGGGGGGGAATGACACCCGTGCTTCAGAACTGCCAGGAGATCTGTGAGGTCTCTCTTGCTCTAGTTTCAGTACTACCTGGCCATTACATGCAGTCATCTGGTAGAATCTCCATGTCCCCAGCTCTTCTCTTAGGTAGTTCAGAGGCCACAAGGACTCCTTTAAATACTATTATTTACTTTGGACTCATTTAGGATCATTTAGGACCCCCTGAAATACTAGTAAAGATTGAGTATATTTCAAAGTAAGCCTGAAATTTAGTAAAAACAAAATGTAGAAATCCTAATTTTTGCTTTTTTTTTTTTTAAGTTGTGGAGATTTTATTGAAAATGAATAATGTTGGTTACAAGGCAAGGTGAAGATGTGCTTACACTACTTACAGGTCTGCTGCTTGGAATAGTAGTGTGCCATAAAGCTGAAGGGAGGGATGCGGGGTGAGTGAGTTACAGTCTCCTGTACCCACTTTTGTCTTTTCTTAAGCGACTATAATTTAGATTATAAACAATGACTTTAAGTTTGCAGATTGAAAAGTTGTTGATATGCATTGACAAATGTGTGCATCTCCATCGTCACTGCCACCGTGAGTAGTTCCCTATCTATCCAAAAGGTCTCCAAACATTTTAAGCATTCTAGTTTACCTCTACCCCAGGATGCTATCTGCTTTCTGGGGCTGTAAGTTAGACTTTACTTTTATAGAATTATAAATCAATAGATCATACATGTGTATGTATTCTTATGCCTGCATATTTTGCCTAGCACAGTGTATTCAAATTTGCTGAGCACAGTATATTCAAAGTGTTTCCGTGCTCAGACTGATCCGTGTTATTGCATGTTAGTGATGTCTTCTGTTCTTTTCCTTAGTATTCTCTTGTAGGAATATACAACAGCTTAGCTATTGGTCATGAACATTTCAGGTGCTTTGCTTTATTATGAGTAAAGTTGCTATGTACAAATTATTCATTCTATTTATGGACACACGTGTTGCTTTCTTTATCCTAAGTGAATACGATTAAGACTGACTCTTGCTGTATGTGGAACTTATATGAAACTTTTAAAGATCTCCCAACTATTTCCTAAAGTTCTCCTAATTTTGTATTTACTAGCAATTGCTGAAGAAGCGTTCATTTCCTCATACCTTTGTCAATCTCGGTACTGTCCATCTTTATCATTTTAGCCAGGCTACTGGATGTTTTGTTCTAAGTCTGTATTTCCTTGGTGATGTGAGGCTGCGTTTCTTCCTTTTTTCTTTTCTTTTTTTTGACAGTGTCATGTGTTCTGGCTAAGCCAGCTTTGAACTTGCTGAGCAGTTAGGGACGAACTTGAACTACTGATCTCCCTTTTTCTTCCTTTCAAGTTTTGAGATTAGAGGTTGTGTGGACCTGGTTTATGTGATGCTGGGAATTGAGCCCCAGGGTAGGTAAGCACTTCTGGTTGGCCTGCTTCCCAGTACCTGGTACTGTTTTTCATGAATGTACCTGACATTATCTCTTGGGGAGAAGTATAGATTCAAATTTCTGCATTTTAAATTTTGATTTCCTCACTCAGTTGTAGAACTTAACACTGGGTAAGAATTCTTTATGAGTTAGTGTTGTCAATATTTTCTCTCTTGTAGTCTTCTTCAAGCACTATTCAGAATGTATACACTTTAGACTTTGGTGAAGGCCAGAGTGTATGGGTTTTCTTTTTTTCAGTTCTACTTATGTGGTGAGAGATCAATTCTTAACTTGTAAGTCACAAGGAATTTCCATATTTTCTACAATATATTTTTAGTTTTAGCTTTTTGTGACTCGTTTTGTTGTTTGTTATGGTTCATTTTAGTAAAAGCTGAGGTTCAGTTTTTGATGTCTAGCACGGTTCATAGCAAAACAGTTCTTTTCTACCTGGCATACGTTTGTCTTCTCAGTACTTGGGAACAGGGGGGCCATTGTGGTATACAGGACAGCTGGAGCAAGACCCACTTCAAAAAAAAATAAGCAAGTATATATGAAAAAAAAAAGTAAATTGTGTCTTTTTATGATAAGCTACAGCTATTTACAAATGTTAAATCAATTACGCTTCTGGGATAAACTTTTCTCTGTCGCGGTGGATTATCCATTTTGAGTACTGCTCAATTCAATTTGGTAATGTTACATTAAGGATTTCTGTGTCTGTTCATAACAGGATATTGGCTTGTAGTCCTTTTTAATGTCTGTGTTCAGTTTTCAAATAGGAATTACGCTGAACACCCTAAAATGAGAAGTATCTTCTATCTACTCTTCTTAGAATGTTTTATAGATGTTATTATTCTTTCTGTAGTATTTAATAGGTCACACGAAGTCACTTAGGCCTAGATTTTTCTTTGGGAGATGTTTAATTACAAATTTAGTTTTAAAACTAGCTGTAGTGCAGATATTATGTGATATTGAATGATACCATTAAAGCCCAGAAAGAGTCCATTCATGGCCACGTTGATATGTCTTACAAAAGTCTCCTTCCTGTCCCTTGCCTTTTTAAAATTTTGAGATTATAACATGCAACAATAGCTCTTCCTTTCCTCTAAACCGTCTCATATACCCCTCCCCATTCTCCTTCAAATTCATGGCCTCTTTTCACTTATTGTGTATGTATGTATGTGTGTATATATGTGAGCACACACATACATATGCATACAACACACACATAAACACAAATTCTTTACTATAATCTGTCTACTCTGTATAGTGTTCCTTGTTTGTATTACTTGTGTGTTTTTAGTGCATTTGACTCTGGACAACCAGTTGGCGTGTTCTTTCCTGCGCAAGAACGCTTCCGCTCCTACCTTTCCTCAGTTGCCTATAGTTGCCTGTGTAGGAGTGAGGCCTGTGGGCTTTCCCCTGTCCAGTATGGCATGTCCATTGGTGTGATCCTTGTTGTGCTTATGTTTGGTCAGTCATATTGGTAGGACTTCCTGGATGTAGCTTCTGATGTTTCTAGGAGACACGATCTTGCAACAAATTCCTTGATCTTTTGGTTCCTTTTTTTTTCTTTTAATTTTATGTGCATTGGTGTTTTGTTTGCATGTTTGTCTGTGAGGGTGGTGTCAATCCCCTGGAACTGGAGTTAGAGACAATTGTGAGCTGCCATATGAATGCTGGGAATTGAACCTGGGTCCTCTGGAAGAGTAGCCAGCCAGTGCTCTTAACTGCTGAGCCATCTCTCCAGCATGATCTTCTGATTGTTAACTATCTTTCTTCTCCCTCTTCTGCTATGTTTCCTGAGGTTTAGGTGCAGTAGTGTTTTGTAGATGCATCCACTGGGATTGGGTTCTACAAGTCTGCATTTTAATTGGTTGTAGTTTTCTGTAACGGTCTCCATCTGTTGGAGAGAGAAGTTTCTTTAATGAGGGGCGAACACTGCACTGATCTTTGGGTATAAGCACAAATCTTTATAGTGTAGTTAGGGATTATGCTGGTTTAGTAAAGTGGCTATTGCACGTGGCTCTCTTCTAAGAACTATACCTTCCCTTCTCCTGAGTAGTTGTCTATGTTTCCAGTGCTGGACCTGATTTCTCTTTTGTTGAATGGATCTTAAGTTTAATTAGAGTGCTGTTGGTTACTGCCAAGGTATGTGTGCTGCTGCTGCAACCTTACGGTTATCATGCCCTGCTGGTCATTGATGTGCTTCATCGGCATCTAGCTGGGTAGGGCTCCCTCCTTCGGGAGCTTGCATGGTGCCCCTGGTGCCAGGGAGGGGCACTCAGGTGGTCCCACCTCAGGGGTCTCTGGGCAGTGTTTCTGGGGTGCATGGTGTCTTCATCAATAGGGACTACTTACCTTCTACCTCTGGCACCCCCAGAAAAATGAACTAGTCATTTTTTCTTTAGTATTTTCATATTTTGCTAATTGTAGTCTACCTTATATTGCTAATGTTCTTCTGTGTTCATACTGCTCATAAATTGGTTGTTAGATCTAGAGGCTTGGTCAGATTCATTTCCTTGGTGGGAGCAGGAGTCAGGGAGGACGGTGGTAGCCTGGAGTACTGCTAGAAGTTAAATATCATACCAGCATGTACCGGTTGCCCTTTTCTGCTATACTTTCCTTGTTGCAGAGATGAAACACCTCACAAAGAAACCTGAAGGAAGGGCTTGCTTTGGCTCTTGGTTTGAAGATGCAGTCCACCTTGGAGTGGAGTGCAAGGTGACAGGAGCTTCAGGTCACATCGCATCTGCTGTCAGGAAGCAGAGAGAGCTGAACGCTGGTGCTCAGCTCGCCTCCTTTTTATCCAGTCCAGGACCGAAGCCCAGGGGACAGTGCCACCTACATTCCCAGTGGGCACTTCTTCTAGAAACACCTCATAGATATACCCAGAGGTCTGTGTCCTAGGTGATTCCAGATAGCATCAAGTTGATGAGATTAGCCATCCAGTCTAGGTCATTATTTCACCAGAGGTCATAATAACAGTAATGATTTTGTTTGTCCTGTTCTCCAAGAAATTTGAGGAGAAACTCCCTAAAACAACTAATTGTATTTCTTTCTCGGGGAAACAGTTTATGTAGTGAAGCCATTTAGGAGTAAAGACCTGCTTCTTTTTTTTTTTTTTTTTTCATTCCTCATTTAAAATTTGAAGTTGGCACACAAAATGATGGCACTGTCATACATATGTCATTGTAATTTGTTCTTGTTCTTCATTCCTCCTCATGGATCTCCTTGTTTTCCCCTTCCCTCCGCCCAGGTTGTCCCCCTTTCTGTGTTTTTGTCATATGCAGTCCATTATCTGTTGTGCCCCACATAGCCTCCCTCAGGTCTTCCTTCTCATGGTCCTCTATTTTTATATTTCACACCTTCTGCACACCCCAACACACACTCTCTCTCTCTTGTTTGTTCTCTCTCTCTCTCTCTCTCTCCTTCCCTTCCTCCCTCTTGTTCTGTCTCTCTCGCTTTCTCTCACTTGCTCACAGCAGCATTTGTCTTTCCACATCTAGCTTCCTCACTTAATTCATCATTCTTTGGTTCTGTCCATGTTCTCACAAACAAGTCTTCCTGTGATCCAACATTTGAAAAACAGTATGTTGGTTCCCTAGCATTCTCCAGTGGAGACCAATGAATTGTGTAGTTTGGTTGTATGTTATAATGCCCTCCATTCAGACATATTTTACAAAATTACAATGCAGGTTAATTTTCAAGGTGGTTGTATTAATTTTGCACTTCTACCAACAGTGTGGAAAATTTTCTATAGTGTACTTGGTGTTCTCAAACTTTTTTTTGGTTTTCCTGTCAACTTTTATAAGTTAAGACATTATTAGTTTTTCCTGTACATAAATCTAGCTTGTGGTATGTTTATTTACTACTGTCCCCATGTAATTCATTATGATTTGTTTCAGTCTATATTCATTATTTAGTGATTATGTGTATAATTGCTACATATAGTTGACTGAGGTATATCATACTTTTCCTTTCCTTCCAGACTCCTCCTTGTTTTTTCTGGAGACAGTAAGCACCTTTTGATTTCTAAGTATATATTACAAAACCTCTCTAACTTTAATGAATATATAATTCTCCTTTTAGTAATGCTAGATATCAAACAATCTATCTTAAAAACAGAAACTTAGGCATGGCCTAGCATTCCCTCCCTCAGTGTGGCTTCACTTTGTCCTCGGTCTGCTGCACAGTGGTTACTGACTGTTGTCACCACGCATGGAATTCTGTTCTCATTTGAACTAGAGTCTGTCTTATGCTTCTCGAGAAAGCAGACAACTCATGTAATTGTTGAGATTGTGAGTGCATGTTGTTTAAGACACAGGTAAGTTCCATGTTCTCTTCTGTCCCCTTCTTCCATGATGGGAACTGGAGAGAGTGCCACAGCAAGGTATTGAGTGAATGAATGAATGAGTGAGTGAATGAATGAATGGCAGAGGTGTTGATGCTGATTTGAGAACTAGAGGTCAAGCTCTCTTCCCCTCTTCCTTTACCCCATGTCATACTTGCTTGGCTCTAAAGCACCAACTGTGGCCCACGGCAGCTTCATGTACAATGTGGCTAAATGGTCTCTTTTGCTGTAAAGCTTTGTTGTCTAGTTCCTGTTCTCATGGACCTGGAAAGCAATCATGTGATAGGCTCGGGTTTGGATGTGGTAGTCAGAAGGCATGAGGCAGGGGGATTGTGGAGATCGTATCATTAATTTTTGTTCTGAAACTAGTTCCGGTAGTTTATGGAAAATAAGTGTTTAATATTGCATGAATTTTTCTAACTTCATATTCAAGGCTAAAAATTATAGCTAACAGTAAATATTATTGTGCCTGGATCTTACCATGGCGCTTTGTGTCGTCTCCATGAGGAAACCTGTGGAGAGAAATGTTTGCCATTTGGGAAGATACCAATGATCCCCTGACTCCTGGCCCATTGAATTTCAACAGTTTTAGTGATCACATTTCGTTCTCGAACTTGACCCAGGTGATTGCATTTACCTGCTTGTTCACCATGTCATACTAGACAAGACAGGATTCTGTACCAGCCAGTTAGATGATCAGAATTTTCTTACATAGAAAATCTGAGACCAAGTGGTGTGAGCAAGTGTTCTACAGCAAGGAACAGAACAACACAACAGTCTTTACCATGTAGCTGTTAAATCTTAACAATCCACCATGGACCAGAAGACAGAACAATGGTGGCTTTCTTTTCCTTGGCTGTTCTTAAAGTATATACTAGATTCAACTATAAATGAAATTGTGTATCTGTCAGGTTCGTTTGTTGACTTTCAAATTCCTTAATTTGACTGTATTTGTAGATAAAGCATTTACAGGAAGGATATCAACGTGAGGTCCTTTCCAGGGTGTCTGGTGTTTGTATAATGGGGAAGGGCTAACGGAGGTTTTCACACAACATGAAAATATACACAAAGCCCATGTGGGAATATGTTGGGAAAGTTGTCAAGCCAACAAGAGAAGCCTCAAGAGAAACCAACCCTACCAACACCTTGATTCTGAACTTCCAGCTAATAGAACTCTGAGAAAATAAATTCCTGTTGTTTAAGCCATACCCTGTAGTATTTATTGTGGCAGCCTTGGTAGGTTATTGTATCCAGATAAACCACTAAAAAAAAAAAATCTTCAATGGACATTTCTCTAAATGTAAAAGTAGCCAATTTCTATATGTATATGCTTTCAAAATATCATTAGTCAGTGAGGACATGCAGTTAAACTATTGCATGCCCATTAGATGGCTATAATGAAAAATATAATAATGTTGACAAGGTTATTGAAAAATCGAGGTCTTACATGTTGCTGGTGGGAATGTAATATGGTACAGTCATGTGGAAAACAGTTCAACATTGCCTCAAAACACTGAACTTAGAATTACTGTATGTCCCAGCAGTTTCCCAGTTATGAGCCCAAAAAGATTAAAAAACATTTATACACAAAAAAGTTCTTAGCACTATTTACAATAGCCGAAGAGTGACATCAGTGCAGACTGGTCAATTAGAAACTTGGTGCATCCATTTCATGGGCTATTATTCAGACATAAAAAGGGCTAAAGTACTGACTAATGTCATATTAGAGACCCATGAAAATGTTATTCTACCATAAAGATGGACAACAAAAATGCCAGTTATTACATTATTTTCCTTGTATAAAATGTTCACAATAGAGAAATCAATAGGCATACACTGGCTTTTAAGAGCTGGGATTGAGAATAATGGCTATTGATTGCAAGTGGCATGTTATCCCTTCTTGGGATTATGGAAATGTTTGGGAATTGGACATCAGCGATAGATGCATTTTTTAGTTGAACATACTAAAACATTTCAAAGGATGTGTACTTTAAAGAACAAATGTCATAGTATTTGACTATTTCAGTAAACACGATTAGGCCGAGTCAGTGTTCTGGATAGTGAATCTGAGGTAAACGTGAATGAGATATGTCTTGCTTATCAGTAATACTAATTCATGAGTGAAGTTTTTGATTGCTCCATGGACATAGATGAAGCTATAGACACATTAATTTATATATAAATTAGTGATGGATCATGTTCATTGAGGCCCGCAAAGATAATGTCTTGTTTTTTTGCCACGCTCTGAAAATATCTTTCAACATTTGCAAATAGTAAATTGTGACTTCAAGCCTAGAGATTATTGCTAAAATATTTCCCAGAACTGGCAGCATCAGTGTCACCTAGGAACACTGTAGAAATGTAGATACCCACACCTACTGAATTGGAGCCTTGCTGGCTGTGCTGATGCAGTTGGGTAATCTCAGCACACCACAGGAGATACAGGCAAGCCTGAACCATAGATCAGGACTCTGGAGAAATGAGGGGCCTGCTAGGGAGGGGAGGATAAGATAAGAAGGGAAATGGAGGGAAGGGGAAGGGAGGAGAGGAGAGCCAGAAGGGAGGAAGAAAAAAAAGTAGGTTCTAGAGATGATTTATGCAGGCTAACATATATAACATATATGTAGGCTAACATTGATACTGAGGAGGCAAATAGGAAGTATTAATATCAATAGTTGGTGATAATTATTTGGTTATTGAACATGAAGCTAGTTAAGCCTAACTGGTTCTCCCACCAGTGACATAAACTGGGGAAATCGAGTACTAGTTGTCTGTCACTTGGATCATGGTTCCTAAGTAGATCGAAGGCTTTAGACTATGCTTGACAGTTTAATAATTTCATTATTTTAAAATTATGTTTAAAAAATAGTTTAAAAAGTTTCTTTTTTTTTCTTTTTTTTGGTTTTTCAAGACAGGGTTTCTCTGTGTAGCCCTGGCTGTCCTGGAACTCACTCTGTAGACCAAGGCTGGCCTTGAACTCAGAAATCCGCCTGTCTTTGTCTCTCAAGTGCTGGGATTAAGGGCGTGTGCCACCACTGCCCAGCTAAAAAAAGAAGTTTCAATTTACTTCATTAAGGGGTAATTAATCCTTCCTGTCTTTTTAGCATAGCTTAAGGTGGACTCTACTTCCAGTATAGTTTCTTAGTCAGGTAATTGATTGGGCCAACAGGATGAACTCAGGAGACATGGCGTATCTCCACTCTCCACCTAGAGATAATACACTTTTCTTAATTTCCCCCATCTATGCAGTCACTTCATGGCTGCCACGAACTTCTTTTGGGTCTGCCCATCTGGTGGGCACCCAGAAAAGCATGACTTTTCCCATTTTACTCTTTTCAGATGCTGGCTAGAGCTAAGGTGTGCTTTTTTGTACTTTGGGCTTCCTTACTCTCTAAAGTGCCTCTTCCTACCATGTGGCTGCCTGTCTGCCATGTGGCTGACCTCCATAGCCACCTAACTGAATGGCACAGCCTTTACTCTCACCTCTGACCTCTTCTGGGAAGCTGGTGAGATTCACAACTTGTTGTCTTGGAGTTTTTCTTCCAAAACTAATAAAAGGGTCTTCAAGGTTCAAACCAACCAACCAACAAACCAGCCAACCAGCCAACCAAAAAACACTTTAAGTTTAAAATGATATAGCAAACAAGAAAAAAAAACACCAATCTGTTCATGTTTTCCAAAATTGAGACTATAGAACTCAAATTGAATGCAATTATTTATTGTAATCTCCATAATAATTTCAGTCGGTTCAGCTACTCTTTAAAATCATATCAGTATCAGGCTCAGAATTGAATCACAACCAAGCAATTCACAAGGACATGTTAAGCAACAAAACATGCTTGATGTTTCTCTGAGAAAGCTCCTCCAAACACAGGTACTTCGAGTTACACGAAATCGTCAGTGTCTCTCGACACACACAGCAGAGAGGAAAGCACACCAGAGAGCCGTCTGCGTCTCTTTCTGTGAAGTTGTCTTTCTCTAAGTTTTAAAGGATGCTGTTGGACATCTTGTTGAACAAATAAAACTACACACGCTTTCAGGACAGAATAAGCTACTTAGACTTTTTATACTATACACTTCCCTTATGGGTAGCTAGAGACTTTTAAAAAAAATGTATGTTACATCTATCTTTAAAAATACCAATTTGTGGGGACAAAGGTTGAAAATATTTACCAGCAATGTTAGGTACTCCTGAAATCACAGTTTTCTGGATAAATAAATGTAATACTATGTTTTTATTTTTTCATTATTATATATAGCTTGGAAAATATATTTTAGGTTAATTTTCACATCTTAAATAACATTTATTTTTCTTTTTCCTTTGATACTAAACTATTTTAAAAATTTATATCTATTTTATAGATATTAGTTTCGCTCTGTTTTCAACACCTTGGTCTGAACTTGTTTATGGAAAAAAATAACATTGACAATATTAGCTGGTTATATTGGCAGGAGACGGCATAGCATATGTTTTTTATACCTTGTATTAACAATAAACCTTCTCACAGAGAAGAACATAAATACCTTAAATTATATTTCCAACAATAAAAATTCACATTTCATGCTTTAGTGAGACACTTTAGTCAGCTGTAAGGTAGTCCTCAGAGTTTGGAGTAGAGCCCTTCCAGTAGCTCGACCCTTGGTATGTGCCAAACAGAAAGCTCTTTTGCTATGAAAATAGCGAAGCTTCTGCCATCTTCCTGTCCAGTAGAAAAAGCTGCCAAGTTGCAACTGCAATCTTGAGTCACAGGAGAATGACAGCCAATGTGCTTCAGGTCCGGGCACTCAAGGACCGCAATCTGCAGCCTTGAAGAGTCCTCAGAAGCTCGAATGTTCTCTAGTGGGAGTCCCGGATGAAGACAGCCCTACTGAGTACAGCTAAACACATGTATGTCTATTGCACAGGATTTTATAAGATTCCAAAACAGTGCTTTCTCCCCCCCCCCCTTCCCTTTAGCTACTATATACATTTTTCAGATAATTTCAGCGTTTCACTGGGGAACGTGACTTGCAGAGAGTTTCCTTTAGAGGCAGGCTCCTCTCTGTGGCCCCCACTAACCTCATCCACCAACAAGACACTCTCAGAGTCCTGGCCCTGGGAGGAGTCTGAGGTCTCTGAAATTCGCAAAGTTCTCAGCGAGGTGGTGTCTGCTTGGGTCAGGCCCATGCCATGAGTCCCTGGAAGCAAACTCCTGCCTCCGAGGCTGCTTTCAGTTAGGTCTGGCAGGTACAGGAGGGTCTGAGACGTGCTGCTGATCTCCTTCAACTCCCGGGAGAGGAAGGAGCGAGAGTGGCCAGACATGGCGGAAGATGTCCTCCGACTGTCTGAGCAGTGCTGCGCTGAGCCGTCTCTGCCGGAACCACCAATGCGGCAGAAGAGGCACTTGATCTTCTCGATGGCTTTACTGAGCACAGTCTTCCGAAGAAGGATGTAGATCCAGGGGTCCAGGATGGGGTTCACAGAAGCAATTCTGATGGCCTGCAAATCTGGGTTTCTGCTGATGTCTTTCACCACACTTGGCTGATACAACTGGTTGATGAACACTCGCACCTGAATAAACGAGAGGCCCACGTTGAAGATTTTATAATTAGGCAATTTGGCAAAATACTTAAGTGCTGCATTTACTTTTGCAACATGATGTGGTGTAGCTGCTCTTATGTGGTAATGCCTGCTTTGCAACAGCAGTTTACACAACAAGTATTTTAAAGGAGACTCATTTTGTAAGCCAATTAACGGTGTAATCATTCCAGAAAAGCTCAGTTGTCCAAGCTTTACACTCAGAGAAAATACTTTGTACTTTTGACCCACCATCAGTATCCTCTGTCATACAGAATCACTGGAGAATTGTATGTTTTCAGAGAGATGGTGTCTGCTTGGGTTAGGCCTGGCTCTCCTTGCTCTCCCTAATAATTACCTGGTGTTATTGTCTCTCGAACCCAGACCTTTCTCTAATCCTTATCTTCAACAGCATTTTCTCATTGGAGATAACATTACAGCAAAGTCCTCCATATGCAAAACCTCTCCTATCCCACCTCCAGACTGCCTCAGAAGATTATTTCTAAAGTACATGTCTTGTTGTGCAGTTCCGCTGTTTAAAACCTTTTCAAGATAGGGTTCAATGGAATTCATGGACATTCCATAACTCCAGTGAGAAGCAACCCCTCCTCTGGGTTTCTAAAGCCTTTTAGCCAGTAGCCAAGTACTCGGAAACCAGGGCACAAACAGAGTAGTAAAAATGTCAACTTCTTGTGGTGCAGCTTAAGCTATGAAGGCAAGAGCCATGTCTGGCAGCCTACCATGTACTAGGCATGGCGTAAATGGACTACATACCTGAACACTCTAGAGGCTTTGTTATTTAGGAACCTTAATCTGAACAGTTAAAAAAACTACTCTTCTCATAATCCTCCACCGACTCAACAATATTCTTTTCCGTATCTCATCATTTAACAATGAATGCTTACTATGAGGTATTACGACGGTTTCTGGGAGCCAACGGTTGTATGAGATGTCCTACACCACTCAGAGGCAGAGAGCAATGTACGTAGCGCAGAGGACGGGGAAGGAAGATATTCACCACACAGGAATCAGCAGGATCAAGAAAAAGGCACACGAGGTGCAGCGACTGCATGTGGGCAGGCATGGGGAGAGCCCTTCTGGAGAAGCAGTAGTGTTGGGTTTTGATGGAGGAAGGGCAGCCTGCCAACTTCCCACGAAAGGAAACAAGATTCGATTCGGCAGAGAGAAAGCTCCCTATGCAGAGTCATGGAATGAGTGAAACGATATGCCATCTTCTAGGAAAGTCTGATGATTCACTGAAATGAGCAAGGTCATGTAAGCTTAGGGATTGTTATCATTCCCTAGCGGAGAAAAGCGCTTGTTACTACTCTCAAGTTTATTCCTAATGTATGTGCTAAAACTTATTTGTAACCCAGGTAAAATGAAGCTTTGAAGTCATAATCATTGTCTGCTTGTGGGAATTATTTTAGGTAAGGAAGAAACTCACAGGGTTAAGGGAAGAGGAATAAAAGTTTTAAAGGGAGAAAGAACACTCCCGAAGAGCCTGTATCAATTAGAAACAAATGCTTATAACAAGATTTGGTGATTTCACTGTCATGGTGTTTGGTGTAATAACTAGTGATTCAGACTGTATTGCTTATCAGGAAAGGGCATGGATATATTAAGAAAAATAGCAGTTTGGGTAAAAAAGCTTAAAAATTAAAGATATGTATTTTTAATTAATTTGTAAAATTCAATTTATATGCAACTTATTTCTTGATGATCTGAGCCAATGATACAAACTCTACGTCTGTTTCTTCATTGATCTCAGGCCAATGCCCATCGTTTCTTGATCAGAACATTTCCAATGTTCTTATTGTCATTGTTTCTCCTCACTGGTTTTGAAAATATACCTGGTTGTAAACCTTGACCTAAACTAAACTTCTATCTGTTCTGATATGTTAACAACTACTCTTCTAGGAGCCAAGAAATTGTGAAGTCTAAAGATTTTGGGAGAAAGGATGATTGACTACAAGTCCTGTAGAATAAAAGAGTCAAATGGGCTTCAGATGAAATTCATATCTTGTTCTCTTGATGGCAGATAAGTAAACACGATGGAAATGCATCAGCAGGGTCTGATGCCTTGGACGTCTTGTCTTAAGATGGTTTTAGAGTTCTTGGTTCTGCCAGAAAAAGTGAATAGCACACTTAGTTGAACAGAATCCTTACGAATACTAGTAAAAACCTGGACTTGTGATGGTGCTCGTTAGGACAGTGCTTGTTTGTTCTCCAGTGCCTCAAAGACAAGCACACGAGCAAAGATAAAGTCCTTAGTGCTACTCAGTAGCTGAGTGAGTTCTCCCTCTTTTCTCAGATGATGTGTTTATTACCTGGAAGGCTGTGTGTGTGTGTGTGTGTGTGTGTGTGTGTGTGTGTGTGTTTGAGACAGGGTCTCATTCTTTACCAGTCTGGCCTTAATCCCTTGGAGATCTTCCTCCCTCATCTCCCCAAGTGCTAGGAGAAAGAGACCTGAAAGTGTCGAGGACCTTTGCAAGCTCGCTATCTTCCTGATAATCAGGTCTGGTCTGGGCTCCATTTTCCAGATGAATTTCATGTTGTTTTCCTTTTTCCACCAGTCTGGATTTATGTCCGAAATTTATTCTTAGTAATGGGGTCATCGCTAGAAAGCACAGTGGTCTCTGTTTTACTCACACTCCACATTATGTTTCTAAAGATGAAAGAAGTGTTGGGCTGGAACCCACTGGCTAGTAGCCCTGTCTGTGGCAGGGCTTCTGTGGCCCTGACAGCCTAAGCCTCTAGAGGGCAGTGGTGCTCTACTCCAGATAGGCTAGTGCTGTATCTCCTGGGATGTTCTTTGCACAGGTATTTTCCAAGAAGCTTTCAAAACAGTCTTGGTTAGGTTTGGATTTTAAATTATATATGTTAACATGTTTTAATACTGGTTGCTTCTCCACCAAAACCTCAAAGGAAACACGGTTACCTCTGAATAGAGGACATTGCGGAATAGTTAAAGCAAAAAGCTGTAGCTACTTAAAGGAACACATGAGGAATTCACATTTTGTTTTCAAATTTCTGTGATATTTTGAAAAGTCACTGTTGTAAACAAATGAATGATGTAGTATTTCATTTTATCTTCAGCCATAATTAAATTTGATGACAACAGGAGGAATGAAAAAAAGACACACACACACATATATATGGGGGAGCTTACAATTGGCACAGGCCCCAGGATCTGGTCATTTAGTGTCTTTCAGTAAATGAGAGCTCATAGGAGTAGCATATGGATGAGTATAAAATATAGCATTCTGGTCTAGAATATGGTCCAGTGGCAGATACAGCCCTTGCCTAGCATACATAAAGCCTGAGACTTAATTCCCAAAACTGCAGAATAAATCCAATAAATAATTCCAAATTCATATAAAAAATTCTCAAAAGTCCATCGAATTATTTCCAGGGAATCAAATGGAATGGAGCTTGACTTTGCCTCCATTTCTCAGTGCGGTGTCAAGTAAGAGGAAAGAAAAAGAGACAAACCCAGAAACTTTGGGCATTTTATAGCATTTGAATAAATACAGCATCTCTGGCTTCACTTTATGGCCCACTTACTCTACAAGGTGAGTTCCAGGACAGCCAGGGCTACACAGAGAAACCCTGTCTCACACAACCAACCAACCAACCAGTCAACCAACTAACCAGTCAACCAACCAACCAGTCAACCAACCAACCAACCAACCAACCAGTCAACCAACCAACCAACCAATCAACCAACCAGTCAACCAGCTAACCAACCAACCAACCAGTCAACCAACCACCAACAAACCAACCAACCAGAAAACCAAACAACAATAACAAGAAACTGATCCTAAAAGGCCACTTGCTTTCCTGTCCCTGAAGAGCAATGACAGGTTTGGTAGGACCATCCACAGCAGTGCTGTGTGGGGAGCTGAGAATACTTTTATACACCCCGCCTCCAGCGAGCCCTAGATGTTATATAAATGTGTAAGTTCAGTCGGTTTGTAGTTATGGAAGCATGTGTGTTGCTGATAAAACAGAATCTTGGAGTTGGAGAGGGGAAAACATTCTAAAATCCTTGCTGGATACAAACAAGACTCTTTTCTTCCACTTTAGACCACGAGCAGCTGCAGACCTTGTGAATGTAACTTGTGCATGTTATTGGCAGTGATTGTATGGCACTGAACTTCTTAAGACTGATTAGACATTAAGCCTAAGGGAAAGTTGATGGAAGGATATATGGTAATGTGGTATAGAGGCCTATGATGTGTTACTGGACAAACTTTTCCATAGTTTGCCTGTGGTGTGTAGGTGTTTACCATTTATACTTAAGTGGTTTGGGTTCTTTTGTTGTTATTGTTGTTTGTGGTTGTTGTTGTTTTGAGACAGGGCTTCTCTATGTAGCAGTGACTGGCCTGGAACTTGCTAGGCCGATTAGGCTGGCCTGGAACCCACAGAGCTCTGTCTGCTTCTATCTCAGGATTGCTGGCTTTAAAGGTGTGAACCACCACTCTAGCTGTGCATACATTCTTACAGTGCTTGGAAACAACCTAGGACTAACATGTATCTCATCACTTACTATTTTCTCATTAACCCACGTGTGGAAATATGGCCGCTGTGGACTATACCAATAACTGCAGGTAAAACACAGCTTTGGGTAAAGCTGATGGCTGGCATTAAAAACATACTTAATAAACTGTTTGGAGGGAATGTTGATTTGAAACATTGAGCTCTTGACTAGACTGATGTAATAATCGGTTGTCTAAATTGAAAGGCCGTCCAGTAAATGGCAGGCTCTGTAACTGGATTTGAGCATGGGGCTACTTATTCTGTTCCAAGTACAGGAAAGGAGTTATCTCTGTGTGCTCTGTTCTCTCACTGCTTTGTGAAGAGCCTAGAACTGACACAGCTGTTACTAGAACTCTTTACCACACCCTTGAAAAACACATGCTCATGGAAAATGCTCTTAACTGAGTGGTGGTATGAGTCTGCATTGCTTGTGCCTTCTAGGCCACTACCTGGCCATTCACTGCCTGCAAATTACTTAATCCCTACTGGTTAATATCTATATTGTGAGTCTAATTTAAAAGTTGTTTTGCATTCCTGATTCACAACTTCAACACTTCTGCTCTAAGGGAGAAAATGTCCTGTCATAGATGTTCACTGAAAGCAAAGCTTGAGATGTCAGTAAAGAAGATGAGAAGAACTGAACAAAGATTCATTCCCGGCCATCCAGTTAGACACAGTTCTTCATAGTAGCTGGGGAAACCGAGGAGCGGAGAGGTGGGGACGTGAGTCCACTCCACTGAGCCGATTTCAACAAGCTGCTGGGTTTGGCAAAACCTTGTTTTTCTGTACTGCTCTGCAGTCCTCCCAGGGCTCCTAAAAGGCCTCCCATTTCACATTATGACTCAAGCATTGCTTCTAGGAAGCGCTGTTCTTTTAAAAACTTGGTCGCTTTTTTTTTTTTTTTTTTTTTTTTTTTTTTTTAGAAAAGTGATCAATCTCCTTGGTTTTGCTACAGTGGCATCTAAATTAATCACCTTCCTTTTACCTGTCCATGTGCTTTCTGCTCATGCGATCATTTAATGAGTCCACTTCCAGTTGGACTCCCACAAAAAGTGTTCCTGTTTACAGTTTTCATCTGCTTTTATAAGCTGTTGGTGATGCCTTTATAGACTTTCCAGTAAGCAACCAGAGAAATGCAGGAAATGCTTTCCCTAAAGGATGGAAAATTTACCTGACTGAGGCAGAAGATTAATTAATTTGCCATACTACTGATAGCTCCGAGTAAGAAGGAAAAGAAAAAAGAAAAAAAAAAAAAAAAAAACCAAAAACAAATAAGCAGTAAATATGTCCCTGGCTTTCTGTGTGCAGAGGAAAAATACCTTTCCAAATCTGAGCGTCTAGTTCTTTAGCCCCGAGGCAAAAGATTTGATTATAACTCTTGTCTCAACATTAGTATTATAACTGCAAAACTAAGTACCAGGAATTGATCTAGCTACAGTATTTAATATGGTGACCTTAGGAGTTTCCATTGATTTTATGTTTCTAGAGAATGCAAGATATTTATCTTAAGTATGTGCTTTCGTTTCTTCAGCGTCTCCTTCTGCCTTCGACAACAGCCACCCAGCCCTGAGACCAGTTATTAATAGCAGAAAGGACACAGTGACAAGAACCACGTCCCTACCACATATTGCTTCTGCTATAGTGTGTGCTCCCACTTTATTCCTTGGTTATGACCCACTTGGAGAAATTTGCAGATTGGGCACATTCATCATATCCACACTGCAATTCTCAGCCTTCCTCGGATCTAGCCTTCAAGCTCAGCTCTGTTTTGCATAACAAATTGTAATTCACTTTCCATCTTGAATTATCAACCAGTCTGTTAAGACCTCAACTAGCCTCTTCTTCCCACAGGCCCTGGCCGCCTGTCCTCCCTCTGCCTTGTATGTTATCTCTCTGAAAGTCCAAGTCAGCTGTATCTGCTCTGCCAGGTAGCCTTCCTAATGCACTGGAGACTAAAGCACCCAGAGGCTTTCCTTTCCCTCTAGTGGGATGAACACTGTTTCCTTCCATAATGTTAAAGCAGACACTCCACCAGTTCCCTTTCAACTGAAAGCATGCAAGCCCAACTGCTTTAACTGTCAGAGAGTTTGCAAAGCTTTAATCTCGTGTATTCCCAGAATATGGGGGCGGGGCTGTAAAAACAGCCAAGAAAGACTGTAACCGGGACAGTTTCTTTCGGTCCTTTCAGCAAGCGTTGCATTGTGGGTGACCACACGGGCTCGGTAGCTCCTCATCACTTGTCACAGTTGTGTTTTATTGAAATCGCCTCTGAAAGAGTAGATTTTTTTTTTTGTAGCCCAAACTCAAGGCTAAAATCAGAAGCTACTCTTATTTATTTGGTTACTTATTTCTCACGAGAGCAAGCAGGGTTCTGACCAGCATGATCGCCCCTTAGCTGAGTCAGTCTCTGCTCTCAGATAGAGATCATTACTTAACATCCTCTACCCAGTAGTGACTTTCAACAGCATGTTTCATCAGCTAAAAGGTGATGAACATGCCAGCTGTATGTATATACAGCTCAGGATCCTCACACACTGTCAGGCTTTGTCATAAATGGCCCTGAAACTGAGGGCCAAGTTAGCCCATAGAATTTGTCTCGTATGCCTCCCTAGATGACACAGGAGAATATTTTATCGATAGCTTCATGTGAATTGTAGAGTCACATGCTCACTTCTAACCAAAACATTTAGAGAGCATGTGCACGGCTACTAATGGCCTAGCTCCGATTCCTCAGTTCTGTGAGGTGGTCATCCTGTAAGTAACAGCTTCTTACTTTGTCATCCACTCTCCGTAAAATAGAAGGCAGAGATGGAGGTCTCAGCTCTTCCCTTCCAGCTCTCCCTTTATTCTGAGTTGCCATTACAGACAGTAACATGTATTTATGTGGTTTGAGTGTAATTTAACTCTGTAAATTGCATTAGGTAGGTTCTGAGATGGCTTAAAAGGCCCTTCTGGCCAGTCATATTTATGTCTGTTTATACACATTGGCAAGAAGCTACTGTATGCTGGCTCTCGGCCGTCACTAAGTTTTCTTCCATTTACAGTCACTTTTGTAAGAGATAAAATTATGTCTGCATCAAAGATACCTGGCAGATTAACAAGAGAAAGAAAAAAATAGTAGCCCATTATGTTTATTTCTACTTGCTCCCAGTGGACATAGATGGTAATCTCTTTTTAAACAGGTAGGTTAGAATTTCTAGGATTGCAGTCGTTTGAGAGCTAGAACTCAGAGCAAGATAAATCCTAGATGAGGAATTATGCTCGACCACTGATTTGCTTCTGGTTCATTCTGTCAGTTGAATGTAAAAGCAGAGACCTCAAGAGGTGTTTGCTCCTCTCTACTTAGAATATTTTAGACATTACTGAAGGCAGCTTTAAAGGTTGTGCTCCTCAAAGATGAAGTGCACCAAGACACCAACAGATGCTCCCCAAAGGACTGAATTAGAAGTGTTCCAGCAAGAGACTCTTACTACAGGGGTGAGGACTGGAGTCTCCCTAGAGGAGACACTGCACAGCTCCTGCTCATTGAGAATTAAAGCGCCATGCATACCAACTAGTCCTTCGTGCTTTCTTAGCTTGCAAAAAGAATACGGGAGGCGGGGAGGGGACAGGGGGAAGCGTCAATGTGTCTGTAAGATTATTCTAAGCAAGACACTCTTACACGCCTCTGTGAAGTGACAGTCCTTAGGCCTTTAAACGGAAAAGCATCTCATCTGTTCTAACTTTAAAATGCTGCATAATCTAGAAAAAGGTCAAAGGAATGCAGAAATCAAAATGCTTGAACCCGCACTGTATCTCCTAAGGAAATGAATTCAAATGAATATCTCCCTTGGTTTGTGGACTTTGGGCCACAGAGTGGAGCGCTAGAGTAAGTAACGCTAATGAGTTGTACCCCCCACCCCCACCCCCATATCTAACTGATCCTGCCTGAAGGTACAGGGAAGATACAAAGCAAAACAGGACAATAAGGGGAACCTGGCGGGGGGTGGAGGGGGACTGTCCAGGGGACCTCAGAAGTCATGCTTTCGGGGAAAGAACCTCAGGGGACCAAGGGGAAATCACCTGCTTAGTCTCTTTAAGGTCAGGACTTAGCAGGAAAACCTAGGTCTGCTCAGAGACGCCTTGAAGTAGTTCCAGTCTAGAACTGGAGAAAACTCTGTTGCCCCCAAGGAATCAGGGAAAAGTAGGGGAGTGGGGAGGTGGATGGAAGCAGGAGAGAGGCCCAGTGGGTCCCAGCCCCAAACACTTACCACGAGCGGAATGGAGCAGATGAGTACCACCAGAGAGGTGGCAATGAGTAAGATGACCATCTGGATCTCTGCACCCGCGATGCGCCGGAAGCTCCTGCGGCGGCGAAAGTCGCTGAGGCGCTGCAGGGCCGGGGAGGCGGCCGCGTGGCCCCGACAGGTCACCGAAGCCACCGCTGCGGCGGCGGCCGCGTGGTGCTGCTCCGTGCCCAGCGAGGTGCGGCGCATGAACTGGCGGTGCATGCGGAGCAGCGCGCCGCACACCAGCACGTTGCAGAGCACGGTGGCGAGGATGAGGAAGGAGCTGAAGCCCGCGTACATGTAAGAGAAGGCAGCGTAGGCCGTTACGTTAGTGGTCCAGTCGATGAAGCACCAGGTGCCGGGGTACTGTCGCTCGGACCTACCCAGGCCCATGTTGGGCAGTGCGCAGAACAGCACGTTAGATGCATAGACCGCGAAGAGTGTAAGGCCGGCCAGCCGCTTGTCCACGTAGTGGCTGTAGAAGTAGGCGTGGTTGATGGCCAGGTAGCGCTCAATGCTCATGGCACAGATGATGCTGAGACCCGACAGGCCAAAGAAAAGTAGGATGAAGGTGCTGTAGTCACACAGTGCCTGGTCACCGGGCCACTGGCCCTTCATGTATGTGGCGATGGTCACTGGGCTTACCAACAGTGTGCCCAGTAGGTCAGTGACAGCCAGCCCACATACTAGAGTGTAAAATGTCGTCTCCTTCTGCTCCTTGCGCGACTTGCACAATACTACGATGGCCACCAGGTTGCCCACCACCCCGAAGATGAACATCACTGCGGGGATGGTCACTGGGCTGTTCAGCCTCTCTGGAGTGGAGGAGAAGGACGCGTTGACGCCGGGGATGGACATAATGGTGGTCAGTAGTACACAGCTTTGGAACTCAGGGTTCGATCTAGGGATGGTATCTAGAGAGAGGAAAAGGAGAGACTTTGCCACTTGCAAGGTGTTCGACCCATGGCCAAAACGTCGTGTCCTCGAGATAAGGAGAGCAATCAGATCCGACTTCCTTATCGGTAGCTACTCGCTAACTGTGGCTACTTAAATCCCCAAGCTCTGGATCCGTTCTGTCAAGAGCACCACTCTGCTGACATTAATATTTATAAGCTGATAACTGCCTTTCCCGCCTACCCCCTCCCCCAAACTCAGCTCATTCCCTCGCCAAGATGAGCAAGACCCTTCTCAAGGGAAAAGTGACTCCCTAGTGATATTCCCCATAGAGTGGATAAAATGCTCATCGAAGCAAGTTCTGGACATTTTGGGACATGATGGGACATTCTGTTCTTTGGTTTCCCGGAAGAGCGCCTGACCACGCAAAGACCTCCATCCCGACTTACCTGTAGGGTGGGGTTAGGATCTCGGTGCACCCCAAGGTTCAGGCCTCAGACGTTCTGGACCCACCTCCAACCTCAGCCATCAGTCTCTTCCCACGCAGTGCGGGACTTGTCAAGCCTTTGCCGCTCTCGGAACCGAGGCTTGGTGGCTGCCAACTTTCCGGAACTGAGGTCAGAGTATCTTGCTTTCAAAAAAGCTTGGAAAGCAAGAGAGGCTAGCCGGGGATGGGTCAGTGAAGTCCGGTCTAGGGTTTCTTGTTTGATTTACTAACCCCTCCCTCTTTCAAAGACGAGTCTCAGCTTTGCAGATCCGCCAGGACTAGTGCCGGAGACCAGCGTCCAGGTGTGTCGCCACGCGTGCAGGTGGAATGGAGCGTAGGTCCGGGCTCCCTGCTCCCCAGCCGCGGGCTGAACGGACAGCTACCGGAGAAGGCGGCTGCCGCTGAGGCCGCTCCTTGTGCTCTGGGGGCGGCACGGGGTCCACTGGGCCTGGGGCTCTGACCTGGGGCTGTTCATCTTCCTCTCCCGCTGCCGGGTTTCGAGCTTCGCTCTCGGCGTTTCCAGCCTCTGAACAAACTTTTCTCCTCCCGCAAGTTTCCCTGAAGGGGGCGGAGACAGTCAGAGCGCGGCCCGGGCTTCCATTGGCTGACCTGAAAAAGGGGGCGGAGCGAGACGTCCTCTTGCACCGCCCGGGAGCCCGGTGATGGAGGGCGGGGTTGAGAGGCTGGGGAGGGCTGGAGGGACCTGTGAGGGTGCCACCGCCGAGTTGCGGGTGCAGCTTCAGTGCCGTCCCTCCCTGGAAGGTACAGAGATCCCGCAGACCGAGTCCCAGGAAACCCCAGCTCCAGCTTAGCCACTCCCGAGCTGGGCGTTTAGTGAGAATGATGCTGAGACCTGTGTCTGGTCTACATTGCTCTGTGGGTTAGAGTGGGTTAATTCTCGCACCTTCCATCCGCAGATCGAGCATCTGGGTCTTGAGAAGTCGGGACAATTGCTTTAGGGCTCTACCCGGGAGCCACAGAGCGGAGAGAAGTAGGTGTGTGGTTGTCCGTGGGTGTGTACGCCCGAGCGCTCCGGGTGGGACTTGGCAGATGTAAGGGTGGATGGGTGAGTAGGTACCATGCTTGGGCGGGGAGACGAAGAATCCATCCTCTCACCATAAAAGGACTTACTTGGCAGTGCCCTAGCTGCTCTCAATAGGGCACCAAAGCGGGGGCGGGAAGGAAGGCGAGCGACACGGAACTGCGACTTTTCCTCGCTTAGGTGGCAGAGTCTTGGGACTTTCTTAGGAGATCCGTGGCCCGCAGGCACACCTGAGATTTAGTTGGGAGAGACTGTTTAACTGTAGAGAGCTTTCTTCCTCAGGAGGGCTTCTGAGCTCAAACAAGCGTGGACAGCAGCTTCCGCTTTCCTGTTTGATTTCTGCTAGCTGCCTTCACCTGCAACATGAGAAGGGGTTTGAAACCAAGCAAATAAATGTATTTTCCAGGCGTTGCCTCTTTGTTAAACTGGGAAAAGGTCTATTCGCCTTTCTCTATTCTTTGCTGTATAGTTTGTTAGGCTTCTTCTTTGATGAGGAATAATCATTTCTTAATTATCAACTATTTTCCTAAACAAACAAACAAAAACAGAATTTAAGATCGGAAAACACCAGAGGGCTATTAAAACCATGTCACTAGGTCCTTTAAAAACTACACAATGACACTGTAGAATCGTTTTTCAAATAATTCAGATTCTTAGAAAAACGTCACTCCATCTGAAGCACACATGCTTAGCATCATATGGGGTAACTAGGTGGCTTGACTCTCGTATGAG
This sequence comes from Mastomys natalensis, assembly GCA_021653895.1. Lineage (NCBI taxonomy): Eukaryota > Metazoa > Chordata > Mammalia > Rodentia > Muridae > Mastomys > Mastomys natalensis. The sequence continues at coordinate 266,156 of JAJTUV010001445.1, forward strand.
ACAAGTAGGTATTCCTCTAGTGTTAGTTTATGAATACAAAGCAGTCTGCTAAGAATTTATCTGATTCTTCAGCGAGTCTCTTAAACAACCGAGTGAAGAGAGCCAATGAGCATTTCTGATTTCAGCTAACTTCAGACCTAGAAAAATACTCAGAATTGTGTTTACTTGCATAAGGGAACATGTGGACATAGTAATACATTCCATGTGCAAGCCTTTTCTTCATGAACACCAAGAAGGTGAGCATTCTTATCTGATGCACAAAAGAATCAGCGGTGATTGTTCATGTTTTGAGTCTGCTGTTACCACTGAAGTCATTTTTGGTGTCTGTATGTCCTTTGGATAGTAATTTCTAGAACGGTGTCACAAATCCATACCAGAAAACAAAGACAGAAACTACCCTGCACCCCCATCCTCATCAGCCACATTGCGTGACTGTTACTCATGTTTGCTGCTTGTCAGAAAAACACACGAGACGACATTTCCCATAGCCTGGATAACATACTCTTCCCCAGTTTCTTTCCTCTTGAAACTCCTGAAATGAAAAAGTTAAGATTGGTGTGGTGGTTCAGGCTACAGGAAATAGTTTCAGTCCACACAGATGGCCTTGGCTAAACTAGATATAAAGCAAGCCCAGGCTCACAAAGCTTGGAAAGAGATTGGTTGGGAGGGGAAAAGGGAGGGAGAGGGAGACAAACAGATTCGGGAGGTAAGAGAGGATACGGAAAGAGAATAAGAATGAATTGTGTACCGTTATGAAATGTCAGAGAAAATTTTAATTTAAAATTAGTGGTATTAATTTTTCATGATGGAGAGTATATTAAGCTGGTCATAGCAGTACAGACCTGTATTCATAACATTTGAGAGGCTGAATGAGGGAGATTAAGTTCAAGGCTAGGCTCGGCTTTATTGTGAGACCTTGTGTAAAATATACCTAAAAAGCAAGAGTACTAAGTATCTTGAAGTATATATTATTGGAGAAAATGAGTATCTATTATGGGATATGTTATCAACCAAGGCATTTGCTTAATAGTCTTTTAAACTTTCTTCCCAAAAGCTTTAAGCTGACAGAAAATAAGAATCCAGTTTTCAAAGCTAAAACAAAATGCAATGAAGCTTAGCTATACCTTCTTTTGGTCTACCAAATACAATGTTCCTTCTTATGTACTGTAATTATAAGAAGTTGTCTCCTCTTTCTCCTTAAGATGTATTTATTTTTAATGCATATGGGTGTTGGGTTGCACGTATGCCTGTACACCCCATGTGTACCTGCTACCTGTAGAGACCAGAAGAGGTGGTTGGATCCTCTGGACCTGGTGTCACAGAAAGAAAGCTGAAGGCTGTCTGTGGATGCTGGGAGTCAAAGCCAGATTCTCTGCAAGAACAGCAAGTGCTTTTGGCCACTGAGTCATCTCTCCTGCCCTGGCTCACTACTCCTCAAACTTAAAGTGAATCTTCGGAAGTAAAAGCTGAAAGTTTTATCTTTGGCCATACTATCTCCAACATGTCTTTGCCTAGGAAGCTAAGCAGGGTCAGGCAGGTTAATACTTGGAAGGGAGCATTGAAAGTTTGGGAAACATTTTATTTCCTTGGTTTGGAAAACTGGGGCAGTGGAGTCCAGTTTCCCTCACATTCTGCCAGGAATCCACATTGCAAAAGGAGAGATTTGCCATAATCCTGTGGGCAGTTCTTGTTATTGTTTGTATATTTCAATGAAGAGATCTCTATTCTAATCTTTGTTCTTTATTCTCCCTGGCAGTTTCTGTCTTATCCCTACCTCTCTGTGTTGAAGGTTCAGTTCTTTGAAACTGTCATTCATCCCTCCCTGGAGGTTTGAATTAGTTCAAGAACTGATTGTTTGATTGTTCCGTTCTAGTCAATTGTTTTGACTACTCTTTCAAGCAAATAACTTGAAGTGAGAAGCCGTTTAAAACCAAAGGCTGTGGTAGGCTGCCACCCACCTGCACTTCAGCCAGCTTGGTCTTGAACAGGTTTGGATCTTCCTTGGATGAAAGGGATGGGCAGAAAGATGAATCAGATCAGACCCCATGTGCAGGTACTGATGCCCGAGGAGGCTAGAGGCTTTCGGTACTTCTGGAACTAGAATTGTAGGTGATTGTGAACCATCTGGCAAGGGTGCTAGGATCCGAATTCTGGTCCACTGGGAAAGAAACAAGAGCTCTTACCTGCTGAGCCATCTCTGCAGCCATTAGTCTTAGCCCCTTCATGTTCTTAGTGCATTCCCCATGTACTAACATTCATGCAGGTAAAAATAACAGGAAGCCTGCACCAATTGTATTTGTCTTTCATGACTCATAATAAGGCAAACGCATCTATCTGGCTCAACAGTACAGTAACCTTAGACACATTTGTCTTGCAATGGGTTCAGTGGATTACAAACAGGACCCTGACCTAATGCTGGGTCTGGAAAGAGGCTCACACAGTTGTAGTCCTAATGGTGGCCCTACCTTTATAGTGGTGCATTTCAAATGTGGGCTCCCCTAATTACCTTCATTTCCTCAGTGTGAGTTTTATGTTGAGTTTATTGCCTGGAGTTGTGCCACATGTCAGTGCTGTGACTGACTGACTCTCCCAGTGTCTTTATGTGTCAACGAACTGTCACTGTGGAGGCCTTACCACAAGTGACTGCTTCGGGCTGCCTCCTGCTCCAAGAGTTTCACTTTGCAAAGTAATGTTGTTTTCCTCTTGTTTTAATTCCCATGGTTCTGTCACACCCTATTGTGATTTGTCTTTGCTTGTCTGTATTTGGAGTTATGAGGGAAATAATAATGCATTATTACTTCAGGGCTCTCTTCTAGAGGAAGGAGTGTCTTTGAATTAAATTTCAGTTTCTTCTCACCCAAATCTCTGTTTTATAACACATTAAAAGATACACAGCAATGAGGGATTACCTTCTGTTTCTGGGGAGTAACAAAATTAAACAGTAAGAAGTGGCATGTTTTGGGAGATTCTTGGACAGCCCTGGCCAACAACTCAAAAGAGGGCTTCTCATGTCTGGCATTGGGATTTTGTCATGGGGGTCTTGACATTTGGCTCTTGCAGGGACCACCGTCAGCACAGATGAGAATGATTTATTAAAGCTATATATTTACACATGGAATTATGTGCCCAAACATGAGCTGAACAAGGATGACACCATAGACCTCCAAATGGGATGGGAAAAGCCCACGAAGTCTCATTCCTACACAAAGAACCATAAGCAACTGAGGAAGGCTGGGAGCGGGAGAGGTGGTCGTTCTCAGGGAAGGGCACACCAATTGGTAGTCTGTTGCTGGTCTGTTTATCAGGGCAGGGTGCTATTCACAGGGATCTGTAGGGCTCTGGCTCAGCTGGCTGGCCAAAGAGTTTTAGCTCTCCAAGGGAAAGCTGGAATAAGGTGGGCTGCTGGGCCCCTTCTTTGGCCTCCGCTGCTCCAGACTCGGTGGCAGGTGGTAAGATGACAGTGGGCAGCTAGGGGCCAAAGTCAGGGCCATAGAGCAGGAAGTGACTCACACACCCAGCTGGTTGGTCCAGTGACTGAAAGCTTAAGGAGAGAAAATGCTTCCCTGGAGTGTTACAGCTTAATAAGATAGGCACTCTCAGACGATGTTTGGTGAAATAACTCGTGGACTTTATTCCTTGTGGATAGGACCTTATAAACGTTTGTGGGTGGGGTGGAATCTAGAGGCAGATCCTTTCTATTGGCTTGGTCTGAGATGTTAGGGATGCCTCATCTACATGTGGAAGGATGTCAGGTGTTGTCTCTACAGTGACTTATTGTCACAGTCCTCTCAGTGAGGTGTCATGGTCACGTGTTCCAGGACAGGACCATGATGGGAAGTAGACTTAAATGCCCACCATTCTCAGTTATGAGAATCTGAATCAGGTATCTGAATCTGCTTGACCTTACCAGGTTTTCTGTCTTGTGGCACGGTCTACTCCGCCACAGTCTTGTGGCAAACAGACATGCAAGCAACATCATATGTACCAAACAGGTTATATTTAGGAATGAATATGTGTATGTGTGTATACATGTATTTACACACACACACACACACAAACACACACACACACACACACTCAAAACTAGTGAGAAAAGAATCCATGGTTTGAAGGAGAGCAGGGAAGGGGTATATGGAGGGATCGGAGGGAGGAAAGGGAAGGGAGAAACATTGTAGTTAAATTGTAATATCAAAAGGAAAAAAGAAAAGAAAAAGATACACAGAAACTCTCCAGTTGATCGTCACTACCAGTGCCATGTGTAGCTCATGACCCCCCACAGCTTTCCATAGCACTTTCACATCTACATCCCTATGTGGCTTTCCTGGAGATGTGAGGTAGGTGAGACAGAAATGGGGTAAGGAGAGAACATCTGAAATGTAAATAAAATTTCCAATATAAAAAACCAAAAAAACAAAAAAACAAGGCCCTGTTTCAGCTTGGTCTTACACACACTGCTGGGTGTTAATCCACATACTGGCTTTAATGATGAAATCCAGCCCCTGAAGCTGGACGTGCTGTTCAGTGGTAGGATGCTTGTTCAGCATGCCTGAGACTTTGGGTCTGATCCTCCTTCTTCTCCCCATCTCCATCCCTCTTCTCTCTTACACATAAGTGCAACCCATCTGATATAGTATACAGCTGGACAGTAGAATATATAGGTTAGAAGTGATGTATGCCACTTGCAGGCCTGGTCCATAACACGATTCTGAACTGTGGTGTTTTCTGTTTCCTAGTCTGCAAACAAAAGGCAAAAGGACAGTATATGGCATATGGTAGAGGCATATGTAAAAGGAGACTGTACTCACAGATGTGTGCATGGGGTGGGGATTTCATTGCAGTCTCAGAAGACTCCCTGGTACAATAAAGAGAATTAAAGATGACCCAGTGGAATGTGAGGTGTTTTGTACTCAGTTCAGTGACTAGCTTATCTTTTTTTTTTTTTAACTCCCCAGCCCCCCAGCTATGATTAAACCTAGGGCCAGTAGGTAAGCACCATACACAAAGCTCCATCCTTCATCCCTTTCAGTTCTCTTCAGTGAACGAGACCAAGGAGAAAGAGAAGTGATGGGTTACGATGTAAAACTGGTAAGAGTAGCCCAGATTCATCTGGTGTTTAGTCTGGCTGAAACGCTCTCAGGTGCGCCCAACAAATAGATAAGAAACACAGTGGGAATAAATGGGTTAAGGACTGTAGGAGATGTGATTTTTAAAAAAGCTTTCCCAGTATCCGAAGGTCCTTCCTGTTTATGAGAAGCTTCCTCTGGGTGACAGTGTTTAGAATCTTTTGATGAAAGAAGGCCAATGTGCTGGGTCTTCTTTTTGCATCTCTTATTAGGGGCATCAATTGGCCTATCGGATTCAGCAATGCAACCTCCAGGGAGACAAAATAGGGATGCAGGAATAAAGGAGCCACTTGAGGTGGCTCTGAATCTGGCTGGGGAGTGCTCAAGGCTGCTGCTTGCTTGCAGTGGCTTTGGATTGGGGCATCCTAACGACTAATAACTCAGGGAGGTGTGCCAAATTTCCTGCCGTTCATCTTCCTATTGACTTGGTAAAACTGGCTGTCTTTCTAGTAAATCACAACTTGTTCATACTCTGTTACTTATAGATAATAAATTTACCTCATATAGAGAGGTTAAACAGATGACTAAGGATTATAGTACTGATAACAACATTGTAAAGATTTTATTATAGCTTCTCTGGTCCCCAAACTTATACCCACACTTCTGTCTTTCCTAGCCCAAGCTGCATCTTCAAAAACACAACTCAGCTCTCTTTTTTCTTAGTCTCCCAACCTCACTAGGTTGAAATAAAGAAAATCTGGGCTTAATGTAGATCACTCCTGTAGCCCATAGCCATTTAAAAAGCAGGTTGATCACATTAAAATAAAATAAATAAAATAAAATAAAATAAAAGCAAGTTATTTCATTAAAATAAAATAAACTACTAAAACAATACATGTTACCCCATTATTAGAGCTACTATCATCTGTGGTTATGGTTCCAGAACTTCTGCTGATTGTGTGATTAGGGGCCGGGCACAAAACCGTTGGGGAGTATCATGATAACGTGAGTCTATATAAGTTTTCTAGAACATATTTTTGTCTGAGCCTAATCCTAAATATGGGAGCAATAGTTATGTATGTCATTACAAAAAGAGAATTAAAATAATTATTCAGATAATTTTGCCAACCCTCTTCCATTAATTTTGATGAGAAAAATTACTTTCATTGATGGGCTCCCATGAGATCCTCCCCATCCATGACTAAATGTTCATGGATCCAGGCAGGCCCTGTGCAGGCAACCCTGGCTGGTGCAAATCTGTGAGTGCAGCGACTATGTTACACCCAAGAGACAATGGTTCAAGGCTCTCCTCTGTCTCATCCCAGCTCTTACATTTTTCTGCTCTTTCTTTCTTGATCATCTTTAAAGGGGTGACACATACTCCTGTGGAGGGGCTGAGTGCTCAATGATCACTTAGGTTTTTGCATTAATTTTGCATTAATTAATGGCTGCTGCAAAAAGGGGTTCTCAGCTAGTCTGTTACCTTATGTTTCTGCCATGGTATTTAGGAAAAGAGTTAAAGGTTATAAGTTACGGCTTGTTACAAGTTACAGCTTGTCCTTTTGTAGATTTACCCACACTTTCACCTTTAGAGAAAGATTTATGATTTAGTAGCTTCAAAATGTTTTATTTTTATCAGAAAGTGTATAAGCTCTTTGCAGGTAATCCCAAATGAGATGTGAGGAGGTTGGGGGGGGGCACTTGTTTGTTTTTAGGGTCCTCAGAGAATAATTTCCTTTGTAGAGCTGATACCAACTTATGGTCCTTGAGTTGTTATATAAGTCGTGTGACATTTTATGTGTAGAGAAGTATGGCCGTCTCACATCTTTCTGAAAATTCAAGATAAGATTATTCTGGAAACTTACCCACAATGTGCTACTCCCCTGGAAAAAACAGCAGTGATGTTCCCATCATGCTCTGGTAGAAGAGCATCTGTGGAGTGAACCATGAGTCAGCTACCCAGGAAACTCAGACAGCTAGGGTTCTAAACAGTGGAGAACAGTATTTTTCAGAGACAAGCTGATTGAATTTCACAGCATCCTTGTTCTCTTCTTCTCTCCCATTGCCTTCATTTCTCACTGTTCATTAACGGTGTTCACAACTGATCATGCTAGAACACAAGGAAGGACACAAGGAAATGTGCAAAGTACTTACTGAGTAATTCCTCTTCTCTTCCCTCTCCTCATTTCACAAGTGAGCAAGTGAGGCTGCTGGGACAAAGCAGACCCAAGTCATTGCTCTAAGGTCCCAGAGCTCAATAGCTCTATGACAGGGAGCATGTGTTACTGATCACTGGACAACAGGAGTGTTCTACTCCTAAATGTCTCACCCATCACTAAAAATAAATCAAACCACTCCCCCACCCCAACAACAACTGAAAAGGCCCACATTTCACCAGACTGAATACTAGTGACACCTTTGTGAACAGCGGTGGTATATTTTCATTATCTACTCATGGTCCATCTCTATGCCCTCCAAAAAACTGTTGCCAGAAACAGGAAGCACAAAGTCCTCAACTTGATATGACGGCCTTTGCTGTTACGTGTAGACAGCTACCAATTGTGAAACTGCTGATGGGATGGATATTGATTTCTGTGTCAGCTAAACAATTGAACTTCCTTGTGACTCTTGGGTTTGATCGGTTCACAAACACAGCCCAAATCAACTTTCCAGCACAGGTTGGGCTGGTGCATGGTGACAAAGAGGTGTGTGTTGCCAGTGTTCATGTGTGAAGTCTTTGACTATGTGCAGTCTATACTCGGAACTGCTTTTTTAGCCCTTCATTTTTATCTTCATTAGCTGGACAAGGGGAGTAAGCAGCATATGGTCCTAATTTACAGAAATGTGAACTGAGCCTTAGAAAGACTTTCTGAAAGTTCTTCAGGATGGCAGTGGGAGGAGTCGGGCCAGAGAGTGGTTTCCTAACTACTTACAGGAAGACATTTGTAGTAGGAAAAAAACGGAGGGCGGGGGGTGGGGGGGGAGGGATCAAGCCTTAGGCATCCTGAGCTGTGTGACTTTTGTAGAGATGAGCTTCCTGGAAGTCTTGTGCTGTGAGTTTTTACTGGGCATACCATCTACGTTCCTTGCTCTGTCAACAAATGTCATTGGGATGGTCACCTCTAATAACAATACCATAATCTCCTCCACCGCTTTGTGCTTGTTTCTCTCTCGGTGTCTGTTCTCCCAGGCTTGCCAACCAAGTGGGAATTTGCTTATTCATGACTTGACTACATGCAGTGAGTATGCGTTAGTGCACAGACCGTTAGACTTCTTTAGATTCTTCAAGAAAGTAGACTTATCTCCATCAAGATATAAATGAAGTAAGAACATTTTTATGTATTTTTTTTTAATTAAAATCAAATTACCTAATTTTATTTATGTTTATAGTGTGGCCCTGTGTGATTTTACATGCACCAGGTATGTATAGGGAGCCTGCAGAGGACAGAAGAGGATGTCAGATCCTCTGGAACTGGAACTATAGGTGATTATGAGCTGCTGTGTGGGTACAGGGAAACAAAACTCTGGGCCACAGTATAAGGACATTAAAGACCCTTATCCCCTTATGCATCTCTTTATGAGGGTGAATTAAGAATGGACATGAGGGAGTAGCATCAACACAGGGATAATGTGGAAGACGGGACAGATCTAATTTTTTGTATTATGTGATTTTGTATTGGGTACTTTTCTAATTAATAATCTCACTGCTCTTTTCAAGGGTTGTTAAAATTTATTAATAGACTTTGTTTTGGAAGTCTCAAGTTTGTAGGATGTTTCATTATGAATGAAGTATGTTACCTTACTGCAAGAAGCTGACTCTTTGGAAATGATAAAAAGAAATTATACTTTCCTTCTGTTTCTTTTATTCCAAAATATTGGGATTGTGTCTATAAGAATAATAAATTATTATAAATGATAACTGTTTTTTTCTCATTTTAGGGCTCAAAAAAGAGCTTGTTTCATTTTGAAATTCAGCTTTGAACATGATTTCAATGCTGATATCTAGAAAAAAAGAGTTTCAAAGCCAGATCAACTTATTGTACAAGAAAACTACTGAAGGCTCTATTTTTAGAAAGCAACACTTTAAAATTTGCTTCAGTTAGCACATTCCAGGTTTATTTGCTCATGCACTCTTTCTTTGATGACACCTACTAAAGTAGAGCCATCAGACAAAAACCCTTGGGAGATACTGAGTGTATCTTTCCAAACATGGCAAAGGATACTTTACTTTTCTCAGGCAGATGGAGGCTGTCATTTTAGTAGACAGATACGAGTTTGGATGCATTAAGAGAACATATGTCTCATTTACAGTTTTATGGATTTTGTTACTTGGGATGGACCTAATATATGTCAAAGAGAGTAGAATTTTAAAATGTAAAGTAAATGCCATTAGACATAATGCGTAAATGTGACAAGAGCATAAAGGTGGTAGGGGAATGTCCAAAGGTTAGGTAATGTTTACTAGATTTACGTAGAACTGCAAACTGCTAATCAAGTAGGTACAGTGCTTTGAATATATATGCATATCCGATCTATCTGACAGGAAATACTGGAGCCAGGGTAATTACTTAGTTCTCTAGATCTGCCTTAGAACAACCCTCTGAGCTGGGATCTCAGTCTCCTTTTCTGCTCATAAATGCTGGTAATTCAATAGACAGCATGTATACAACTGCACCTATCTGCACCAGGACGACAGTGTTCATATACAGACCCAGCACACACTAATGTGACCAGGCTGTCATACTCAGAGGCTGACTCTGGGTGGGGCGGAGGCAGAGCTCTAAATTATTTGGGGTTCCTGTGCAAACACTGATCCTTTAGGCCTAGTTCTCAACGTTGCTGAGTTGCTGAGCAGTGTTCCTGATCTGAGTCTCCTTCCTAGAGTTTAGCATCCTGCTTAGTTCTGTCTGCAGAGGATGTCCTAAAGGATGATCAGATGACTGGACAGCTCGCATATTCCTGCCAAAGGCTTTGTTGTTCTCAAGAACTGGCCAGCAGATGCTGAAAATTTGACTCTTCCTATCCTATTGTGTTTTACATTTTGAAGTCTGTGGTCCTTTGTTCTTGGGTTTGCCACTAACGCCTTCTGTCTTCTTGTTTTGTTTTCTTTCAGTTAGCTGGCTAAGTGGTTACTGATTGTGTGCTATGAGTGGACTTCCATGACCCATAGTACATTGTTTTGGCCTTCATGTTGTTGGGACAATATCATGTAATGGTTCTGTGCACAAACTCTGCCAGGTTGTCACCCCCTAGCTGTGTGACCCTGCATACAGTTATTATATATATTTAACCTCTGTTCCCTGTCTCAAATGTTCTAAGTGTGCCCTTTCTGTCTCCCTCTCCCCTTCCTTCTTCTTCCTTTCCCTCTTTTCTCTCTCTTCCTCTCTTCTTCCCTTCCTCTCTCCATCCATCAATCCATCCACTCATCCACCCATCCATCCATCCACCCATCCACCCATCCACCCATCCACCCATCCACCCACCCATCCATCCATCCATCCACCCATCCACCCACCCATCCATCATCCATCCACCCATCCACCCATCCACCATCCACATCCACCCATCCATCCCCATCCACCCATCCATCCACCCATCCACCATCCATCCATCCATCTCCATCCATCCATCCATCTCTTCCTTTTGCTCTTGCTTGGCAAGTGCTTTACCACTGAGCTTGACTCCCAGTTCACAGGAATCTTGCCTGGAGTCCTCTTGGTTGGGATCCTGAACTTAATATCTATGTATTTCAATTTATTACCTTCCTTTCAGGGAACTCATTTAATATACTATATCAATCAAAAATTTTTCTTTCTGACATGAATATTTTCATCTTGACAATGTTTTGTGAACATTTTCTCATGTGGATTATATCAATAATTGCATATTATAAACTCCATAGTTTCTTACATTTACACATTAGTATGTATATGTTTGGTTAAAAAACAGGAATAGAAATATCTGTGTATGAACCACTCAGCTTAAATAAAATGTCTCAGGACACTTAGAACTCCCTGTACCACTCCTCAATTGCTTCAAGAATTTTATAAGTTATTTACTTGTTTTTTAGGATTCATATCTTTCAAATTTTCTTTTTAAATTAGCACCCAAAGCAATGACTTCCATGGTGGCAATCTCACCCATACATGTCACCATACTTTGTTCTTAATTGCCCTCCTCCCACACTACCCTCCAGTGTGTTTCCTGTCCCCTTGTCTTACTAGGTCTCTTTTATTTGCTGTTCTTTTTTTTAAAGTTTTATCTTAGTCAATATAAGCTAAGATATTCTAAAATTACTTGTAATTTACCCACTGTAGTTATTATTTTTATTTTTTCTTTTGAGATTGTAATTATATAATTTCTTCTCTCCCTTTCCCCTCTAAGCCCTCCTGTCTTAGTTTGGAATTCCATTGCTGTGAAGAGACACTATGACAAAGGCAACCTTTTTAAAGGACACCATTTAATTGGGGCTGGATTACACAGTTTCAGAGGCTCAGTCCGTTATCATGGAAGGAAACATGGCAGCATGCAGGCAGAGATAGCGCTGGAGGAGCTGAGAGTTCTACATCTTGATCCACAGGCAGCTGGGAGGAGACTCTGATTTTAAACTGGATGGAGCTTGAGCATAGAAGATCTTATTTCAAAGCTCACCCATATCATGACACACCTCCTCCAACAAGGCCATACCTCCTCCAATAAGGACACACCTCCTAATAGGGCCACTCCCTATGGCCAAGCAGTGAAACACATGAGTCTATGGGGGCCAAACCTATTCAATCCACCTCTCCACACATATACTCTTCTTTTTTCTCTTTCAAATCCATGGCCTCTTTTTTTTTTTCAATAATTGCTACATATTTTTAACATAACCTGCTTAGTCTGTATAATATATGTGTACGTATGTTTCCAGGGCTGACCATTTGGTATTGGATAACCTTGGTATAGTCTTCCCTTAGGAAGACTGATTCTTTCCGTCTTTGGTTGATGAAGATGGAGCTTTCACCTCTTGAAGATTAGCTCTGATTTAGTTCAGGTTTTTATTGCTGCCATGAAACATCATGGCCAAAAATCAAGTTGGAGAGGAAAGGATTTATTTGGCGTATACTTTCCTATTGTTGTTCATTATTGAAGGAAGTCAGGGCAGGAACTCAAGACAGGGCAGGATCCTGGAGGCAGGAACTGATGCAAAGGCTATGGAGTGATGTTAATTACTGGCTTGCTCCCATGTCTGGCTCAGTCTGTTCTCTTATAGAACGCAGGAATGGCACCACCCACAATGGGCTGGGGTCTCCCCATCTATAACTAATTAAGAAAATGCCTTACAGCTACATCTTAAGGAGACATCCTCTTAAGAGTCCTTCCTTTTAGATGCCTCTAGCTTATGTGTCAAGTTGACACAAAATTAGTCAGTAGAAGCTCCTTGAGACAGATTCTGAGAAATGCAATTACCAAACCAGCAGGAGTATTTTAAGAGCTTTAAACAAGTATCAGTTCACAAATTGTTTTCCAAAAATCCTGCTTCAATTTATAGTCTCAAAAAGCAGGACAGTAACACTTCAGTGGTCAATTCGTAAGGTAAGAAGTCTGCCAGGAAGAGGGTGAAATGCCTGCCGCCAGCCCTGATACGATGGTTTCAATATAAACTGTCCTCCACATATGCTTGAGCATTTAGTTTCTAACTTGTGGAGCTATTTGGGAATCGTTAGGAGATGGATAAAGTACTGTCACCCAAGGACAGGCTTTGTGGTTTTATAGTCTGGCCTTACTTCCGGTTCTGACACTCTACTTCCGGTTCTGACACCCCACTTCCTGAGTGTAGATGAAATGTCTTCGGTCTGCTTCTTGTCTGCCAGGTTGGCTGCCATGCCCTCTCTGCTCTGCTGGACTGAATCCTTTCTGGAACTGGAAGCCAAGATAAACGCTTTCTTTCCTAATTTGCTTTATGCCAGGGTATTTTATCACAGCAACAGCAATGTAACTAGTACACCTGACAGCCTCAATTTGATCCCTGGGATTCCAAAAGTTGTCCTCTGACTTGCACAGTTGTGACATGACACGTATTTAAAAAACACAAAATAAATGAATAAAAATGTAAAAAGAAGTAAGGCAAGAAGTGTCATGAGTATATTGTAACATATAGTAAGGCTACAGTTTAAAAATCAATGATATTTTTGAAAGGATCATTCATTTACAGGAATATTCACACAACGCAAGAATTTTGCCTGATGAATTCTTGTGAGAGAAACATGACTTCATAACTAGCACTAAAATCAAGAAGCGTGACATTTCTTTCACTCAGGGAAGCATATAATATCTTTTTTATATAAAAATTTTAATTTAAGTTTTAAGTACTGACTTTTGATTCATTTTGCTTATATGGCCACAGCCACCCTTTCTATATATTGTAAGGGTGAAGCTTAAAACAGATTTATCAATTGAGGAAGCTGGATGAACTCTGTGATAGTTTCACTGTTGAGGTAACACCACCTGGAAATGCTTGGAAAGAGAGTCTAGATTGTCTAGATCAGATTGGCTTGTGGGCATGTCTGTGGAAGATTTTCTTGAATATATTTGTTTTGTGGGAAGACTAAGCCCACTGTGGGTGGCACCATTTCTTAAGCTTTGGGTCTGAGACTGTTGAAGTATAGAAAGTGGATTGAACCCATGCAGACATGCAGCCATTTACTGTCTCCTCTGCTCTTGACTCTGAGCATGGCCAGCTATTTCACTTTCCTGTCTCAAATTTCTGGACATGATGGACTAGTGATTCTCAACCTTCATAATGCTAGGAGCCTTTAATACTAGTCCTCATGCTGTAGTGACCCCCTTCAACCATAAAATTACTCTGTTGCTATTTCAGAACTGTAATTCTGCCACTGTTATAAATTGTATTGTAAGTATCTGGTGTACAGGTTATCTCAACCCACAGGTTGAGAACCTCTGAAATATAACCTGGAATTGTAAGCGAACTCACTTCTCCCTTAAGGTTGCTTTTGTTGTGTATCATCACAGTAACAGAATGAAGCTAGAACCAATTTCTCACCCATTTATTTGTACAATTATCTCTCTCCTCCTTTCTGTCTCCAATAAGTCATTACATAGACCCAGGTATCATATGATTGTAAGAGTGGACACAGAAAGTTTCATATATAACTACACCACACACACACACACACAACCCCTTGTGAAATATAATCCATAAATGATTTCTTCTTAGAAAGACACAGAACTTCATTTCCTTAATGTCTTTCTATCTTTGTGTGAGACCAGTCCTGACTTCTTTTAGTATGGCCTACATTAATTAGTGTGACTGTATGGAATGCCACAGGTGCTTAAAGAAATTTACCAGACTGGGACACACTAGTCTTTTAGCTCCTAAGAATACGGCTCTTGGCCAGAAAAAGGTTGTTGTTGAGGTATCAGTTCCTTCTCACGTGTTCTCTGAGATCCGACTGGCCCCTTGAAGGGAGAAGACTGAGCTTGACCTCACAGTGTTGTGAATCAGGGGTGAAGTTTATTAGCTCTGCCTTAATTAAACCAGTGCAGCAAGTGCTACCATACCATTCCTCCTTTGTTACTCTTGGCAATATTCCCATTTCTCCTTTATGACAAATTACCCACTCTTTGGCCTCTGATTACAGGGAAACAGGCCATTGCTTTGTGAAGCAGAAGGGGAAATATACTATAGTTTAATTTTCAACTGTTAAGGACTGGCACATTGTGTCAGGAACAAATAAATCTGAATTGTACTTATCTAATGTTTAAGCAATTCTGTGAGGCTTCTATGGGGACTTTAGGGAAAACTGTCAGCAGTCAAGACTGGTGTCCTTTTCTGGCTGGCCCATGCCAATGTTAATGGGCAGGTTTCCTTTCTGTCTGCTCCAGATGTTAGTAGCATCTGGGAAGAGTGAACCTCAGTTGAGAAGATGCCTCTAACAGACTGAATTGTAGGCAGATATATGGGACTTTTTCTTCATTAACGAATGATGTAGAAGTGCTGAGCCCACAATGGATGGGGCCTGGGTTGTAGAAAAACAACAAGGCAGGCTAAATACCATTTCCCCATGGTCTCTGCCTCAGTTTCTGACTCTAGGTTCCTGGTTGAGCTCCTGCCTAGAATTCCCTCGGTGATGGATTGGGATATGGACTTGTCAGACATATAAACTCTTTCCTTCCCCAGTTGCTTTTAGTTAGGGCCTTTATCACAGCAATAGAAAGCAAACTCAAAGGCAGGAGTGGGTCACTGGCTTCAAAAAAAAAGGAGCTACTTTGCGCCAGGTTGGGAGATGTCTATGTAGCGTGAGGAGGCAGCCTACAGAGTTCCATAGATGTTTCTAAAAAGATCCCTTTTTAGATCTGTTTATAGCTATTATATTGTGTGTTGGGTATGGTGATGTGCTCCGGTAATGCCCGTGCTCAGAGACATCACAAGTCTGAGGACAACCCAGGCTACATATTCTGACTCAATTTTGAAAAGGCAAACTCCATCCTTGAAGAAAACTGGCTTATGGTAGGTTTCCCATTCTCCAATGGGTAGCTTTACACACATGCACATATGGGCATAATATTATATATTATATATTATATATATATATATCATAGGGAGTTATGAGAGGCTGTGACTGTGAAGGAGCTGCTGAGAAGAAATTGGAGGGGTTGTATATGATCTAAGAACATTGTGTAAATGTATGAAATTACAAAATAATAAGTAAATATAGAGTAAAAATACCATGACAAACAACCATACAAAAACGAAGCAACGGAGCAAAGCAAAACAAACCAAAACAATTGTACCAAGCTAGACTGACATAGAAAAGAGCTGTCCTCATTTAAGGTATACAATACGGTGAACTTGAAGACAAATACTCGCTTATGTAATCACAGCTACAGTTAATGCTTCCAACACACCCACCAGCTGCAAACGTTTCCTCGGAACCCCTATTTATTTTTTGCCTTTAAAAATATTTTATTCATTTTTTGAAATTTTCATACATTTATCCTGATCCTATCAATCTATTGCTTCTTCCCCGAGTCCTCATAATGTCCCCAGTCCATTTCTTTTCAACTTTATGCTCTCTTTTTGTTGTTGTTATCAATAATTCCCTGAGTCCATTGAGTACACGGAATGTGGGGCTGTTCACTGGGGCATGGCAACCTACCGGTGGCCAAGTCCTGAAGGAGAGTGACTCCCTCGCTCAGCAGCCAAGAGTTGGCAATAACTACGCCAGGGCTACTTTCCCATCGATGCTGGAATTTTGACTGGTTTGGCTTTGCGCAGGCACCACAAGTGCTGCCTGCATCCGTCATGTTGTGTCCGGAAGTCAGCACTTCACAGTTCTCTTCCGTTCTTTCCATTCCTTCTCCGACCGTGTTGTCTGATCCTTCCCTAGTGGAATGCTGATTCAGCTGACGATTCTTTCACAGCTGAGCCCTCATTGTTACGTATATTGGATACTTTGCCCAGTTATGAGTTTCTGAGTTGAGCGAAAAGAAGCTTCTCGACCAAACTCGAGAGCAACACAGAAATCTATTTCCATAAGGTTTCTAAATTATCTTCTACTTCCTGTCTTCTCCCTGCTAAAAATAAACCAATCGAGAGTTGAACATGTGTTTCTGAACTGGTCTACTTTGCTAATCTTATGAAGTCTTATATTTATGTTTGATATGAGTGACAAGAAAAGAGAAGAACTGTGAACGAAAAGAAAGGTGAAAAACCGAGAATGAAGACACCACCCTGAATTCTCGAATTGTGCCTCAATGAAATTGGCTCTGACGGGGAGTTGAGCGAGGTTCTCCTTGGTCTGCTTGTCCTGCCAAAATAACATGTCACACACAAGGTGGGTTAAGCAAGATAAATTTACTTTCTTGCAGTTGTGGAAGCTGCAAGGGTATTGGAAAGTTAAGATTCAGATACATCTCTGTGCTATGCAGATGGATCAGGCTCTTTCTGCCTTATCACATGCTTCTGTGTCCCCAGAGAACCTGCCTCTTGTCAGGATACCAGTCAGACTGGATTAGAGCCGACCCTAACACATGTCACCTTGCTCACTCCCTCGAGAGCCTTGTTTCTCTTTACTGGTAGTCACATTCAAAGAGTGGGTAGTACTAGCCAGCCCACAGGAAGGCAATTCTTACAGGGCTTTTTTTATTCTAACAGAATTCAGTGAAAACGAATTGAGGATGTAAATGACTACAAACCTTCAGACCGAAATTAACTGGGGATAGCTCACTGAAGAATGAGGGTGATTACTAACACATTATGCAAATGGAGGAAACTAGATAAGAAAAGTAAATGGGCAATTTGAAATGTGGCGACTATGCTACACAGAGAGTGCACGGCGAGTCATCAGAGAAGCCATGCATTTGCAGCGTTGGGGAATTAACTTGTCAAAATTGTTTGCATTTCTCATGTTTGCATGGTTTGTTTTGAAACCTTTCTACAATTTAGAGTCAAAGGGATTTATGGTACTTCCTTTATTATTTTTGGAAGACAAACAGCTGTGGAAAGAAAGTGTAAACATTAAACAAAATGGAGCTCTAGTTGAGGTTGTTATTTAGTAGCAAAGGAAATATTTACCTGGTATCCAATTCATCATCTTTTAAGATATAATAAAAATATTTAATTAAGATAAGCATCTAGTAAGGCTTCATTTCATTTTATTAAATTCAGAAAACCAATATTGTCACAATTATAATAAAAAATACAAAAGTATTGAGTTATTTTTACCTTTTATCATTTTCAAATTAAAAATAATCCTTAATAGAATAAAGAATAAAAGAATTTAAAGAAATGAATTTATTGTCAGCTTGTCGATTTGACATAGTATGCATTGCCGGTGCTGTTATCCTTCCTTCCTTCCTTCCTTCCTTCCTTCCTTCCTTCTTCTCTCTTCTTTCTTTCATTTTTTTTTTAATCTGTTTTTTTCATTAACAAGGCAAAACCACTCAAGGCATTGTTCAAGCGCCTTGCACGTGATAGTGAGATGGTGAATTAGTTTATTATTGAGGTTATGTGGTATGGAACATTTCTCTACATTTAAATGGATCTTTTCAGTTTTAATAAAGCTGTGAATTAAATTACACACACACAAAAATTATCAGTTGATTAGCTCAGTCATTACTTATTCAATTTGTCATTCAGAGAATTTCCTCAGACACCAAAATTCTCTAACTTGAAACAAACAGAAAATGTTTTGTGTTTTGTTTTGTTTCCAAAGTACTTGTGTTAGATATACAATGGAAAAGACACAGCTGCTGGGCATACAATCCTGGTCTTACATTTGTTGGCTGTAACAACTCTGGGCAAGTTGTTGAATATGCTTGCATCTCAGTTTCTTGTTGGTGGAATGGTATTGCACTAATGCCTACTTTTAGTATTACTTCAGGATTAAATGAGGTAGCTGTTGAAAAGTGCTTAGAAGGATACGTGCCCATCATTCACATCACAGGTGTTAATTTACCTGATGCTTTTATTGTTAGCTGAAATGGGTATACCCTCCTCCACCCTTCTGTATTCCATAGCTGCACAATCAACCCAAAACCCCAAAACCATTTCACTGATAAATAGTATTCCATAAGAAAGGAAGTTCTTGATCTGAGAATTAAGACATCTTCTCCAAACCAAACTTGAGAAAGATCTGCCCTTGAGCATCAATCAATCCAGAATTGGCATCTCCCCACATCTTGAACAGCAAGTATTATGCAAAACTTGAGCTGGCTACAGAGAAGTCTAGGCTGGATTGGTTATAGTTTCCTAGAAGGGAATCCTTTTAGGCATCTGAGAAGCACAGAGTGGACTCTTCTCAACACACCTTAGATGCGAACTGCTTAATAACAGGGGTGACTGAACTTGGAGGCCACATATCACCTGCAGCATGGATATGGTAATATCCCAGCATCCTCAGGGCAACTTGCAGCAACTGAAAAATTGCATCCCCATACACAGGTGTATGGAATCCCAAGGGAGATGGACTCATGGGTGTGGGAAAAGGGGGTTGAAGTAGAGGAGTCCTGGAGGCTTCCAGGCGGCAGGTCCCACATACAGGAGAAAGATCTGGAGTTCCAAAGGCTGGAAGCTTTGGCGACGACAGGCCCCAATGATACAAGGAAGTCCTTGGTTCCAAAAGGGTTTATTTTCATGGCGGGTGGTGGGTAGATCTGGATGTACTTCCCCTCCACCCCCAACCTCAGGGCAGGTTGAGTTAGATAGGGAGGGAGAAGTGGGAAGGGTTTGGGGAAGAATGGTTAATTGGCTCCTCCCTCTGACCTTCATTAGTTTGTAAATCTCTAGGGCCTGAGGCCTGTAGTCACACCCTCTACCTGTGTTCTTTGGGAGGGGCTGTAATGGCCTACATGACCGAACAATGTAGGTCCATGGAGATTAGACTGCTTGTCAGGACCCTGGGTTCTGGGAATGTGGCCAAACTCCTGCCGTTTCTCACTTGGAGTCTCAGGGTTCCAGGCCCATGCCCAGCCAAGAACCAAGATACCCTTACGAAGTCCCATACATGGGTCTTGACTGATATCAGATCTAGCCTATAAAGGTTGCCTTGTCTGGTGGCTAGGATGGATCACCAGGAGTTTTTATTGGTTCTGAAAATGTGTGGCTTCTTCACACTTATATACCTATTGCTTAGCTTCTTTGGACCTTAGTTTCCCCACATATAAGTGAAGGGAAAGATGTAGTTTTTTTTTTTTTTTAATTGAAATTTTTTTTTCATACAGTATATGCTGATAATGGTTTCCACCTCCTCCAGTTCCATGTACTTTCTTATTCTCTTTGGAAAACAAACAAACGAGCAAACAAAACAGAATAAAGAAAAACCAAAACAGCAACCACAACAAAAACAAACCAAAGAAGAATCACAAGAAACACGCACACATACACACAAATGAAACCCAGAAAGGTACAAAATCGGAAATCATAATATAAAAGCAAAATACTAGTAAGTAAAAAATGTCTAAACAAAGCAATATGAGATGAAATCTCTACAAAAGTACCATTGAGTTCATTTTGTGTTGGCTATCTCCTGCTGGGTAGTTAATATGCCCAGTGAAATGCCATAGAGAAAAGTTTGTACTTGATGTGAGAATCTCAAAGATACAAATAGAAAATTTGAGAAATAGTTGACTATTAGTCTAGAAGAGCAGAACCATGAGCCTGTTGTATCTTGTCGTCCTTCGTGTTTCCTCCTTTTCCCTGTATAGTTCCTTATAAACAATCACTTTGTCTTGGAACTAGAAATAAGGCCCTTTGGATAACCACAAATATTTGATGATAGCTCCACATTTAGGGATTAAGGTGTTGGTGGCATCAGTGTTGAGTGAGAACTTATTCAATGTGTTAGACTAAGTGAACAGTTGAATCAGAGAAAGATGAGAGATGCCATTACACATTCTTTTATCATAAAGTGGGAGTTAAGTACTTAAGCTCCTTCAGGCTCTAATGCATAAGTTATAAACTAGATCACAAATTGCCTTAAGTGCGCCAGAGCTCTTGCTGATTCATTTCAAATGGCCAATAACAATGGGGGTGGGCAGAGTGCCAGATGGGGAGAGAGGATCCAGCAAAAAAATCCATACACATTTAGAAAGGTGGCATCTGCTGGGTGGTGATGGTGCATGCCTTTAATTCCAGAACTTGGGAGGCAGAAACAGGTGTTCGAGGCCAGTCTGGTCTACAGAGTGAGTTCTAGGACAAGGACAGCCAGGACTGCACAGAGAAGGCATGTCTCCAAAAAAATTTTAAAAAAAAAAATCTCACAAACACCCCCCAAACAAAAACAACAACATCATCAACAACACCCAAATAAACAAAAAATAAAGCTGCCATCCAATGGTGTAATATAGAAGTAATCTTGATGATTATTATTACAAGAATCTTAGTTTTCTTTGAGAAAGAGCAGTATCAGAGGCAGGAAGAAAATACATACTTTAGGACACTCACCACAAGTTCAGCACTCAGGAAATTATTAATTAGGGCAAGTAATATGATTGATGTTCCTGATAACTTGCTATATGAGGGAGCTTTCTTTGCCGTGAATATGTTTGGAGATGTGATGAGGCCTTTGAAAGAGTCCATGAAGCTATATGAAGGTTATAATATATAACCTTGTTATAATATATAGCAAAGTTGTAATATATAACTTTGTCATGAAACATATTCAATGACAAAGCTCTGAATATGGGGGTCACAAGAACATTTTAAATATTCTGAGCCTATAACTTTGTTACTTGCAAGCAGTACACTACTAAGCGATTTCAATATTTTATGTTTTGAGGTTAGGTGAGGGCGGGAGAAGGCCTTATCTGTTTTGTCAGTTATGAAATACTCACTTGAAAGTCATTGCAATTTTCCTATTGAAGAAGACCTCAACCACTTCCATAATCAACGTAAGGAAAACACTTGTCATCCAACAAGAAGATTCCCTTCTTTATAGTCATTTCATTTCAGGCTTCTTAAAGTTAGTGATCTATGAGACAACTTCGTTAAGCAAGGAAAAAAGTTATTTGTCACCAAGTTTCTTCTGCTTGTAGTCAGATAAGGAGTCGCCCTCAGGCTTCCTTTCAGAAGACAGGCAGCAAGGTTTTGTTGTGGTCAGGGGAGGGGCATGCACAGTAATGTTCCGGCAGATCACAGAGACCTTTGTTAGTCTTAAACACTTTCCCTGCTGTCAGTTTTATATACCAATTGAATATATATGAGTTTAGGTACCATGAAAACCTTCCCAGGGATCTGGTGAGATTAATAAATCTGCAAGCTTAGGATAAGACCTTTAGTGGCAGCAACAATGATTCCCGTCTACTTACTATATTCAGTGGAGAAAGTGAGAAAATGATAAAGTCCAAATTTCGTGACTGAGGGCAGATAATATTTGGTTACTTAGAAAATACATCTATAGTAACCGCTTTATTCCAAGACCAGAAGAGAATGCAGCACTCTACACTCACTAAAGAGGTAAGCTCTCCAAGTGGTGGTAGCTGCCTCAGCATAAAAGACAACAGCAGGCCTCAAAAAGTTTGTCTTTCTGTCAGTTTATAAGAGGCTGCAGAAATAAAATGCTTCATTCTCATAGAGCAAAAGAGCTCTGTGGGCCACGTTGGAAATCTGAATTCATTTCTCTAATGGCCGTGAGCATCTCCAGTAGGAGCAGATTTGTCTTCCCTCTGATGGAATTTTGTAGTCGTTGTTTTCCTTGACCGGTTCATGTTAGTCATTTTTGTTCTAAAGTATATCAGAGGTTCCATTTGGCTTCCTTATGCCCCAAACAATGGATCCAAACTGGTAATAATGTAAAGTACTTGAGAAGGGTGAAATAAGGGGCAGAGAGAGAGAGACAGAATGATAGGGTTGGGCAGAGATGATAGGGTCGGGGAATGAAGGATAGGGGTCCTTGGCATGGAAATAGCAGGGGAGAATGTATCCTGCAGTCGCTCTCAACCCTGCAAGCACATTTGAATACTCTGATTTGGTTCGAAAACTACAGCTCATATTGAATTGGTCTCCAGAGTGAAAAAACTTTTTTAGGAGATGCCAGTGACACCAGGTTTTAGAGTGTGGAATGAGTCTTAAGAGTTTGGAGAGGGCAGCCGGGCGGTGGTGGCGCACGCCTTTAGTCCCAGCACTTGGGAGGCAGAGGCAGGCGGATTTCTGAGTTCGAGGCCAGCCTGGTCTACAGAGTGAGTTCCAGGACAGCCAGGGCTACACAGAGAAACCCTGTCTCGAAAAAACCTAAAAAAAAAAAAAAAAAGAGTTTGGAGAGGGCAAGACCATGTGGAGAGAATGGACATTTCTCTACACACCCGCACTCAGGCCAGTTCATGGATAGAAGGTAATGTCTCAAAGGACTTAGAAAACTTGTTTCATCTCCAAGTTGGTCAGGGGCTACTGATCTTTTTTAAGCCTTTCTAAAATTTATTCATAAAAATATTCTGTTATGTTTAACGTAAGGGCATGGCTTCTTTAAGTTGATAAAAAATGATGATAAGTCTCTAGTAAATAGGCTACTGCCATAACTCAGGCATGAGGTGAGAGGGTTTTTGTGGAAGCCATGGGAAGGGAAACAAGAACACAGGATAGAAGGAAGTCCGAAAACTTGAAATGCTACATGATGTATCTTCAGCACAGAAGATAGGAATGAAAGATAAAGGGGATAAAAGTCCTCAAAAGAATTTCAAAAATTAGTCATCAAAGTAGAATTACTATGATAACAGAAAAGGAAAGATTGGAGAGAGGAAAAGAGACTTTATGTTTAGCATATATCAAATTCTCATGGCAGAGCTATTAACAATAGCTAACATTTGCATGACTGTCTGCCTAAAGGAACAGTAGTCCATATCTTTCACCTGTTTCTCTTGTACTCGAGATCTCTGGCCATTGCAACCCCTTTAAGATTTAGATCTGTGTTTCTCAACCTTCCTAATGTCACAACCCTGTAATAGAGCTCCTCACGTTGTGGTGACCCTCAACTATAAAAATTATTTTCATTGCTACTTCATAACTGTAATTTTGCTACTGTTATGTGAAAAAGTAACCTTTATTTCCAGATGTAATTGTCATCTCCAAGACTTCTTGTTGAATAAGCTCATCCTTTCTAGTTCTTTCTGAACTCTGGCTGCTTGGTTCAACTCAGCTGTTCTGGCTCAAAACTCCTCTCCAAGTTGATTGATTTAAACTGGCTTCCTTTGGGTTCTCTCTGTTTGGAAAAACTGTCTTTGAATTCCATAAACTGAACTTCACTGACTGCACAGACTGAATCGAACTGAATAAAATTGCCTGAACTCAACCGAATTCAATTGCACTAACTGAACTATACCAAACTACACTGAACTGAACTCAGCTGAACTGCACTCACTGAACTGCTCTCCACTCCTGACTCACTCTGCACTGCTCTTTTGAGTAGCTTCTATTTCCTGTTTGTTCTCATGAGAGTTGGGCATATCCTATCTCTGACTCATTCTGTCAAATCTTTCTCTGATTCGTCACTTTGTCTTCCCTTCAATTAGACAACACTTTCAAACATGGCTGCTTCCTTCTACAAACTAAACTTACCAACATTGTTTGGGATTAAAGGTGTGTACTAAGGGCCTCTCTGCATTCCAGCCAGATCACACAGACGTAGAAGGTCTTTGGATGTGATCTCTGGCCAGAGCAGCCATGTTGCTGGATTAAAATTCCTCTATAGTTTTGAATTGTAATATAAATATCTTTGGAGATAGAGGTTTGCCAAAGGGGTCCTGACCCACAGGTTGGGAAGCACAACCTTGGCATCTTTTCAAAGTCCTGCCCTAACATTGCTGGGGACTCATTCTCAGTTTTCTCTGGACCTCATTCTACTTGAAGTTTCTTTAAGGAAGTTTTTCGGCTATATTACCAGCAGGATTCATGTCCACACTGTATTGCTCAGCACTGTATCTCCATATCATCCCTCCATCCCATTTGTCACTCTCCTTCTCTAGCTTGCCACCTCCCTAGCTGGAACCTGCATAGGCAGATACTTTGTTTTTCACAGTCCTATAGTCTCAGAGTCTATTGCATAGTAAATTCTTGAGTAACTATATATATATGTTGTGTGTGTGTGTGTGTGTGTGTGTGTGTGTGAAGCAGCACTGGGCATGGAGCATCTCCTGTAATCCTCACAACCCTTTAAGGTGGATACTATAATCCATCTCATTTTATGGATAAGTAAATAAAGAAAAATAGTTCTCACCCAGTCTGTATGTAATAAAAACTTGGATTCTTGCTTCTTAATACTTGGTTTTTCTGTCTCTGCCTGGTGACTATGTACACAAAAGCTTAGAAACACAAAGCTATAGGAAGGCAGAAGTCAAGAGGTATAAAAGAGTTGAATGTTTTAGAAAACTAGAGACATTTCCTAAATCAGAAGGGGTGTTAAGGTTCATAGGGACCAAAGCTTCATTGCATGGGCTTGATGGTGGGGTGGAGCCTACATGGTTGGTTATTGTTTGGGAGGATGCTAGAACCCTTCTAGATTTATGTTTATGATCTTTATTTAGGTCTAAAAACATGGAAGCAATGGCTTAAGGGCCATAAATGGGTGAGTCTCTTTGACCCCTGCATATCCAAGCTGAGACAGAGGAAAGAAACTGGGAAGGAACCAAAATGAGTATTATGGGTAAATGAAGGGTTTTATGGAGGCTGGATCGCTCTGATTACACTGTAACCACTCCTTGTTGTAGCAACAGCTGGAGCTTGCTTTTGATGTCTATGCTTCAGTCTCCTCTCACCTTGGTCTCCATTCTCTGCCAGGATGGGTGTGGTGTGGTGATGGAAGTTATTCCTTTGTTTCATAAAGAAATGGGAGTCTCTCCAGCAGTACAGGGGTGGTTTGATCTAAATGTAGCCCATCTCTAACTTCCCCATCAATTTTTCTAGTGAAGAAATGACAATTTGGAGAGAGGTAAACCACTTGTCATTTTTGGATAAAAAGTTAGATAATAAAGAAACATGAAGGAAAGAAGAAGAAAGAAGCATCAACATGCCACAGTATTATGAGAACTGAGCTACGGGTATGTATCCTTATGTAAGTCCAGGTAATTCTGTTCTTGAGAGTACCTTGAGGGGAAATCTATCTTTAGATTTCCTCTATGGTCATATTGAAATCTCTAATTCTGGACTTCTGGGACTAGGTGGGCATTATCTTAACTCTGGGAAATAGGTTAGATGTTTTCTTAAGAGCATCCAGAATGTGTTGAGCTGAGATAGAACTGTGGAAGCCACTCTCAGGTCCAACCAGGATTAGATACTAGACTAATGAGACCATCTCTCAGTGCCCTCATCTGAACTTTATTTATGCAATTACAAATGATGTTATTTGTTTTTATTTTATTCATCTTCAAGTTTATTCTCTATTAAACACACACATACACACACACCCTCAGCCATTTCCCTAAATTATTGCAGCATGTCACCATTATCACCAGCCTTGCTCTCTTTTCAATTTTCCAGAGCTGCTGTTAAGGCACAAGTTGGTAAATGTTGCAGTGTCACTGTAGTGTGTGTGTGTGTCTGTGTGTGTGCTGTGTATGTATGTATGTGTGTGTGATGGAAACAGGCACCCATGTGAAGATAATTTCCCTGAAATTACAACTGTTGAGGAATTGTTCTACCTTCTGGCCTTTGTGACATTCCTCTAACAATGTCAGGAATTTCTCTGGCATCCGTTTCTATGGAGCTCAAAGTCATTAACAGATGTGATCTGATTATCTCCCTCAATCTCTGGATGTAACCAGCATCAGGGTTTATCCACCCGTTAGACTTTGAGAATCATCAGGATTTAGGTGAAAGTTTCTCTCCAAATCTTATTGGCACTTGAGGCTTGTCTGTTAGTCAAGTTTCCTGGTGTCCTTGTCTTTTTAGGGCAGGAAGTACATGGTGTTCATGTTGGTCTCTCAACAACATCTTCTCTCTCTCTAAGGATTGTAGCTCTCCCGAGAGATCCTGTAGAGAAATGGAACAAGAAATATTTCTCAGAGTCTACACTTACTCTGCTTCTTTATAGAATAAGATGAAATCTGGCATTTAAGTGAGAAAGTTCTAGAATTTCTTACCTTAAAAGTAACTGAAATGTAGAATGGTTGTAAGTGAGGCTTATAGCTGGGGAATGGGTGATTCTTTTCTTTACAACTGGGACTTAACTGGTACTTGGAGGGTAAACCAGTGTCATCTACTCTATTTATCTCAGAGCTGGGGATGGGATATTACTACAGAATCCAGTGCATGTCAGATTTTATTCACTAAGCAAATGTGTTGTAGTACAGGCCTTCTGTGGCTACTGTGGAAGAATCAACTGTGTGGCAGCTCTGTGTCTTGCCCTCAGGAATGTCACAGGCTGTTTAAGGGAAGCTGACAGAGAGTCAGATCAATACGGTTATACACATGATTGTATTTGTCTGTGTTCTGACTTTGTAGTGGTGTGGATATTCAGAACTTCTTTATTTGAGAGGAGACATGATATTTCACTTAATCTTGTTTATGAAACATGATATTTCACTTAATCTTGTTTATTTCACAGAAATTCAGTTATGTTCATCTTACAGTTTATAGATATTGTCAGCTGTGGTTTTCTTAATACCATGTACCAATAGCACTGGTTTTAAGAGAATACTTTATGTAAAGTAGAGGTTTTTAAAACAAAATTTCATCCAGTTAATGTATGTAAACATATTTATTTTGTACTGTGCTTTCAAGTTTGCAGATGACCTTCATGTAATTGTCCTGTGAAAATTTGGCACTACAATGGCGGCCTTTCTATTGTTCATAAGAAACTCCATCATGTAGCACTGTGTGTGACATTTGGAGGTCACCCAACAAAGGTCTGAAATGAATTGGTGGCTTATCATATTTATTATTATTTTTCCAAGGTACACTAATCGAAACAAAATAGAATGATTCAATGAATGAAATAATTATGGTAGAACATTTCTTCCTGTTTCTGATGTTTGAATCCAGGGCCCTGAGTATGCTAGACATGTACTGTACCCCTGAGCTACATCCCTAACCCTAAAATACAATTTTATTTTATTTATTTATTTTTTTTTATGGCTGAAAGGATGGCATGGTCTTGAGTTCTGTATTCTACTCTCATAAATGACTTCTTGGGAGCAGATGTGAGAAGTATTCATTCATTATACGGGATCATGGAACTAGAAAAATCTTGAGAGGACTGTAAGGCAGAGTGCTTCTTGTCTGTATATGTCTCTCTAGAGAGAGTGTGGTGAGTCTAAACAAGTGCCAAGTGACCAGCCTTTCCAACAGAGTTAGAGTGAGCCAACAATCAGAGTGAGGTTCAGGTGGCTAAGGGGTTGGTTGGGAAACAGAAGGAATTTTTTTTCATCTTCATTCAATCTTAGAGTAATGTGATGTTTTCAAATGTAAAAGATGTTCATATTTATGTGTACTGAGCTGACATATTTTTATGTGTATTGAGTAGAAGAGAGACTGTTGCTATTTCCCAGTCACTTTAACTCTTTCTGGTATAAGAATAAAAGGGGAGGGCGCTGGAGACGTGGGTCAGGGGCTGAAAGTGTGAACTGCTCTTACAAAGGACCCAAGGCTGCATTTATTTGCCTCTGTATTGGTCAGGCTCCGGCACAGCCTCTCAGGAGACAGCTATACCATGCTCCTGTCAGCAAGCACTTCTTGGCATCAGCAATAGTGTCTGGGCTTGGTGTCTGCGGATGGGATGGATCCCTAGGTGGGGCAGTCTCTGGATGGCCCTTGGACCCCAGTGGAGAATTAGGGCAAGGACTGAAGGAGCTGAAGGGGTTTGCAAACTCATAAGAAGAACAACAATATCAACCAATCCCCCACAAAGCTCCCAGGGACTAAACCACCAACCAAAGAATACACAGGGGGACCCAGGGCTCCAGTTGGATATGTAGCAGTGGATTGCCTTAGTGGGCATCACTAAGGGAGGGGAGCTCTTTGGTTCTGTGGCAGCTCGATGACATGCTAGGTTGGTGAGACAGAGTGGGTGGGCAGGTGGCAGAGCACTCTCATAGAGGCAGGTGAAGGGAAGGGGGAGGAGATGGGGGCTTGTGGAGGGCAAACTGGGAAGGGAAGTTAACATTTGAAATGTAAATAAATAAATAAATAAAATAACTAATAAAATAACTAATTAAAAAATGGGGGGGGGGCAGGAAGGACCCAAGGCCAGTTCCCAGCACCCATTGTGGGTAATTTACAATTGCTTTTTAACTCCAGCTTCAGGATATCTGACATGCTGATGGGCACCTGAACATACCTGCACTTACCCCCAGCATATAATTAAAATAAAATAAAATAAAACTTAAATGAATAAGGAAAGGCAGTGACAATAAAGTATTACTTAAAAATAACAAGATTGAGGGCCAAAACATTGGAATCTGTTACTAGAATGCTATACGCAAAACATCACACTTAAAATATACATCTTAAATATCAATTTGTATGAATCTCTTATGACACAGGCATCCCAACTACTCTGTATTCATATAAGTAGGTCTTCCTGCTCATATGCAGTGTTTTTAAAAGCCTGCATTTAATAGGGCAGCCTCCAATAGGGTTTTTCGTTAGTTCAATAAATATTGTGAAGCATTGTGTCGCAGGGACAAAGATGACTAAAAAGAGTTCAAAGTAGCGATTAAAGAAACAAAAGGATAAAGTAAGAACATTCTGTATGCTCAAGTGATTGTGAAAGGGGAAATCTGGACAATATGCTGGGTGTGTTGTGGGGCGGTCCTTAGGGCTGTCCTAGGCATTCAAGGGTGGGGTGCTTGTACCTTTCTGGGAGAACACGTTTATTTAGCCTTGATTATAAAACTGCTTTCGCTTAACGAGTCTGATTTTGACGGAGGACTTGCCTTGCTTGGGGGTGTTTTGGGGTTTGGTGGTTTATTGTAGAAACTTGTTTTCAAGGTCTGAGTTCTGCCTTTGATTATGTAATCTTTGAGCTGTTTGATCATCGTTCACGTCCCCTTTATCTTTTGTTTTGAAATCCAGAATAAGATACAGAGTAAAGTGCTGACTCAAGGAAGGAGAACAGAGTAATGGAAAAAAAAAATCATTATATGACGTGTTAGCGCACTCAAGGGATGCTGTCTGATCCTCCAGGCAGTCCTGCCCAAGGTCTGTCACCTTCAGACAGCCCTCCTGGCCCACGCGGAAGTATCTATTTTTCATCAATGGTGCTAGAGGTTGAAATTAGGGCTCTGTGCAGATAACAGAAATACCATATGACTGAGAGATTTTGTCAGCCTATTTTTTTTTCTTCTTTTTAACTGAACTAGTCAGAAAGAACGATACAAATCTCCAAGTCCTCTTTCAGGTACCCCAAGAAATCTACCAGAGAACTGTGAACTACTCTTAATGATAGCTAGAGAAAGAATTTTTTTTTAATTTAAATTGTTTTATTTATTTACATTCCAGTCATTGCCCTCCCTCAGTCCCTCGGCCCCCCTTCAACAGTTACTCATCCCACTCCTCCTCCCTTTTGCCTCCAAGAGGGTGCTCTCCCAGCACCAGGCCTCCTCCTTCCCTGGGTCTCTCAAAGATTAAGCACACCTTCTCCTACTGCAGCCAGACTAGGTAGACCTCTGTCTGCTACATATGTGCCAGGGGCCTTGGACCAGCCTCTGTTTGATCCTGGTTGGTGGTTCGGTCTCTGGAAGCTTCCTGGGTCTGGGTTAGTTGAGACTACTGGCCTTCCTATCAGTTTCTTCAATTCTTCCCCTAATTCAACCATAGGGGTCCCAGACTTCCGTCCAATGATTAGGTGTAAGTGTCTGCATCTGTCTCAGTCCGCTTCTGGTAGGGCCTCTTAGAGGACAGCCATGCTAGGCTCCTGCCTGTAAGCACATGATAGCATCAGTAATAATGTCAGACCTTGGTACTCACCCTACCCACCATGAGATGGATACGAAGTTGGGCTAGTCACTGGACTTCCTTTCCTTTGGTCTCTTCTCTGTTTCTGTCCCTGCAGATCTTTTAGACAGGAACAATTCTAGGTCAGGAATTTTGAATGTAGGTTAATAACCCTGTCCCTTCACTTGAGGCCTTGTCTATCTATTGGAGGTGGACTCTTCGAGTTCTCTTTCCCCACTATTGGGCATTTTGGCTAAGGTCAACTCTAATGAGTTCTGAGAGTGTCTCACCTCCCGGGTCTCTAGTACTTTCTAGAGGGTCCCCCCACCTCCCATTCCCCAAGGCTGCTTGTTTCTATTTATTCTCTTGGCCCTCTGAGCTTCTGTCATGTCCCCTCCCCCCATAACTGATCCTACTCTCCTTTTCTGCTTCCCCTCCCCTTTCCCACCTAGGTCCTCCCTCCTTTCACCTTCCGTGATTATTTCCTTCCCCCTTCTAAGTGGGGTTGAAGCCTCTTCACTTGGGCATTTCTGCTTGTGGATGATTCCCAGCCCCACCCCCACCCCCACTTTAATCTAGAGACGAACATAGAACCTTTTCCTGAACGTCATCAATACATATCCAAAACAGATGCAAAGCTCTTGGATGCCCAGAACAAACCATGGTGTTTGTGGTACCCTCACACATAGATCCAAGGTAGGAGGATATTAAAACCTTGGTATTTTACAATCACAAGCACACCTCAACCACTAAATGAGTAAGCATTTCAGAGAGCACAGTCGTGGAGCTTGCACAGAAAATTCTAACAGTGCACTCAAGGCTTGAGGAAATAATGTCACTAATGTAAAATGGGGGTAAAACAAGAAATATGTCTTAAGGTGTATGGCTTTTGTGCATGAAAGGACAACGTAGATGTGTTTGAGATGACGAAGTAGGACAATCCAGCTGTGTTTCCAGTTGGCAATATATGGCAGACTGTTAGGCGAATTGGCTTTGGTTATACTCAAACACAATGCTCAGAAGATCCAGTTTCTGGCTTCCCAAAGCACTTAATGTGCTTATCTTGTTTATTTATGTCGATATTTCTGAATGATGAAAGAATGGCTCCCTATTTCCTCCTTGGGCAGCTAAATACTTTTTTAGATTGAAGGTTTCTACTAGCACCTCGGTAGAGGAGATGATGTAAAATGCACTATACATTTTTTATTAATACATATATATTATAAAGTAATAAGTTTTCTGACATTTTCACACATTTGTATCATGCACTTTGATCATATCTACTCCCCAGATATATATTGTTTCTTTCCCTTTTTCAAATTCAGAACTAAAAATTACATTATTTTATCTGCGTGTGTATGAGCACACACAAGAGCCAGAGCCAGATGGTGTCTGTGTGGAGGTCAGAGGACAACTTTTGGAAGTTGGTTCTTTCCTCCCACCATGTGGGTCCTGAACACACAGTTCAGCAGCCTAGATGGCAGACACCTTCCTTCCCTGAGCCATCTTGCCAGCCCCTTTGTCCCTTCTCTTGCTGGTCCTTGCCTTCTTTCCAGTTGGCCCATTTTGCTTTTATGCTCTATTATTTTAAAATCTAGATTCCACACATGAGAGAAAACATCGTTATTTGTCTTGTTTTACTTCTAAGAGTTACTATTTTGGTGTCTGGTTCTTTCATGATGTTTAGTGGGATGTTATCTAGAACATTCTTTTCAGTTTTTCAGATCGACCATAATATCGAATATTTAAATGCGAGAGGCCATCTGCACTCTCTTTGTTGTTATATTAACGGACACAATCTGCTATTCTGCATGATGCATGGTATCATGTAAAGAGATTTCTTTTTGAATAAACTCATAAAATTGAAGCCAAAGTTTACCCCAGGGAAACAATAAAGAGTGAGAAATTTCCCGTAGTTTAGAAGGCAGTTAATTGTATTTCCTACTTCAAAATCAAGTACGATGGAGCATATTTTCTTGGCTACTTCATTTCTAAGGAAATCTTACACGAGAAGAGTCAAATTATTTAGCAGAAACATCAGATGTTGGTTCACCTGTCTGATTACTGTTAAGAGCTCTAATCTTGTCGTTAGGTAAATATCTTAATTAGATCACATGCCATTTCTCATCACATGCCAGTAGAGTGCATCCAAAGCTGGAATTTTGCTCAGAAATTTGAGCCTGTGTTGCTTGTTCACATATAGTTAAGCATCTACCAGTACAAACCACAACATCAAATATTCGCAAACTCAAATTCCACATTTTCCTAGTGATCTTGGGCCTCAGCTACCTGTTTAGGACAATTATGTCTTGTGAGGCTGGTGTGGGTATGAGGGGACACACTCACTGTGTGAAGCTCTTGGCAGGAGGGTGCTAGCCGATGCTTGCCCTTCTATTATAATGTCATAATAACCTTTTTGTTTGTCATTATCTTATGAATTGGCTGAACTGCTTAAGTAGCTTTAAAATTTTATATTTTTTCATTTTATATTTATATTATGAATTTTATATTTATATTTCATTCATTCATGAAATATTTACTATTACCAAGACATGATAAAAAAGAATGATACTTACTTCTAAATTCAGTCTGATTATCCAGATTATGACATTGGACATGCCACTTAACTAAGCCTAAAATAATCTTTCTCATTTTAATCCAATTTTCTCCTGTTATTCAGTCCTGTGGTTTGTTAACCAGGAATCATATGGTCAGAACACCAAAACTATTAGAAAAAATTCTCTTTAAAATACTGATCTCTGGGCCCTAGGGCCATTAGCTGAGTCAAACTTTTAGGGTTTGTGTGTAATTAAGAAGCTCCTAGGCACCATAGGGTTGGGACTCACTGGGCTAACATGATCCCTAACTCAGCTTGTCCTTACTTTATTCTGTTTCACATCCATTAGCATGCCATTCCTGCCTGTCAGCCTCTGTTAGCCTCTGAGTGCAGCTTCTGTTCCATCTTTTGAGGTGTACAGGGACCCTATTCTCCCTTTTTGGTGCCTTCAATGCTTTATTTTTCTATTACTTTATCATTTGGGCTTACAGGACAAGTGTGATTGTAAAAAAAGCCCTATATAACCATGCCTTCTGTCTATTTTGCTTTTCAAGTTAGTGTCTAAGTCTCTTATGGAGGAGATTGGATGCTCTGGCTTTGTTGTTGCTCATCAGTCGCAGTGAGCCTTCTGACCACAACAGGCATGAATGGTCATGGCCAATAGACTCACTTCTGCAAATCTGACCCCTTCCTCTAACCTATTTTGGTTTTGCCATCTGTGGGATATCAACATGAGTTATTGAATTTTAAGTCTGAATGTCTAACTGCAAATTTCATTCTTTTAATCATCTAAAATTCTTTGGCATTTAAGCTTACCTTTTCACTAGTCCAAATGAAGCAAATAAAAAAAAAAAAAACCTAATCTTTGGATGTCTTTTAAGGGTCATGCGTTATAAAGCCACAACATGATATAGGATGTGCTTCCTTTGGAAGGCAGACTGTATCACATTTATCTTTGTATCCCAGGCAGACCAGAGAGAGGAGAGAGGAGAGGAAGGACCATGAGGAGAGGAGGTGTGAAGTGATGTGGAGAGAACAGGAAGATTTGCCAATGAGATGGAGATGAAAGAGTAAGCATAAGGACACATAGACCAAAGTGAGCCAAGAAGACACTCAGATTAAAGGTAAAGGACCCCGTGGCTGGGAAATAGCCTTATAGGGTTAGAATGGCTTGGAACCTGCCAAGCTTAGGCTTGCCATCTTGTAAATAAAAATACAAGGTCTCTGTGTCAGTTATTTGAGAGGTAGTAATACCCAGCAATTATTTGGGTACAAAGGAGACAGAAGAAAACCCAAACAAATTACAGCCACAGTCTACTGTGCACATGTATTCAAGATTTTACTCCATGTACTTAAGCATATTGTTACATCAGCTTATGAACCTCTTCACAGCAAGACTGACTGTCCCAATATGGCTGTTGACCTGTGGAAAGCAAGTCACTTGGCTTGATCTCACTGCTAAGAGTGACTGGTTGGAGTATCCAGCTCTCACTGTATCCTCAGAGTCTGACCAAAACTCATTGATACAGATTTTTCTAATAGAGATGCTGGTATGTGTTAGTATAATGTAATGGAGAAACTTATTTATGCTCATTCTAAGACTTATGATTTTCATAGGACTCTTGAAGAAGACTGAGGAAACGAATCACTTCATAAAAGAGTACAAATTAAAGCAATGTTTGGCTGGTAATGTCACATAATGCTTTTATTAATAGGCCATATTTGGACAAGTACCACATCTGTATTTATATTCTACAATTTTTGGAAAGTTAAATGAATAAACTCCATGTTGGTAAGTAAAACACTATTTGATAACCTTTACAGCAGCAAGTCATTTTTCCTAGTTTTTTCTTAGTAGAGTTTTCTTTTTTTCCTTAGTGAAAGGGAAGAAACTTAAAGGTCTGTTATGGTAGCTGGATTGAGTAATCAACTGATCATTTTAAAGAAGTTATTTTGAGTGAAAGCTTCCAGCAGGAGGAAGTGAGTCTGATAAAAATCAATCAGTTCATACCTTTGACATATTTCTGTGTCATACCTGAAAATGAAGATTTCATTAGTTCTTAGAAAGTAAAGATCCAGTAAGTAAGTTGTTCTCTTTTTTTCCCTTCAAAAACACACTAGGGGAGGTCAATGGGAGAGTCTTAAGAGAAGCATCAAGAGGACTCGGTTTAATGGTTAGCTGTGAGCATCTGCCTCGGAGTATGTCAGACTCTTGCAGACCTCTAAGGAGACAGCTATATCAGGCTCCTGTCAGCATGTACATCCTGACATCCACATCAACCTCTGCCTTTGGTGACTGCACATAGGATGGATTTCCAGGTGGAATGGTCTGTAGACGGTCCCTCCTTCAGTTTCTGTCCTCCACTGTGTCTCCATATTTGCACCCTTGAGTATTTTGTTACTCCTTCTAAGAAGGACTGAAGCCCCCCTACTTGGTCCTCATTCTTCATGAGCTTTTTGTGGTCTGTGAGTTGAGTCTTGGGTACTTCAGGCTTCTGGGCTAAAATCCAGTAATCAGTGAGTCATGGAGTTCCCAATGGAGAAGATAGAGTGAAGGCTGAAGGAGTTGAGAGGATTCGAGACACCATGAGGAAAGCAACAACCCCAACCAACCAGAGTCCCCAGGGTCTAAGCCACCAGCCTGGGAGTGCTTAGGGAGGGACTCAAGGCTCCAGCTATATAGGCAAGGGAGCTATATATAAGTGGGAGAAGAGATCCTTGGACCCATGAAGGCTGGACGTCGTGGGGGGGGGATACTCGAGGGTGGGGAGGTGAGGTACAGGGGAGGGTGGGTGGGGGTACACCAACGTGGAGGCAGGAAGAGGGGGGAAGGGATAGCGAGTTCCTGGGAGGGAGGGGGGGAAATGGGGTAAGGAGAGAACATCTGAAATGTAAAAAATAAAAAATTTTTCATTAAAAAAAAAAAAAAAGAGGACTCGGTTCAAAGGCACCAGGAGGTACCAAGGAAGCAAAAGAGACATCACAACAAACAAACAGCAAAGACAACAACAATAAAAAAAAAATAGATCTTTTATCTTCTGAGTAATGGGAAGTGACGTCTCTGAAGAAAGATGTAGGGATCAGACTACCAGTACTAAGAAGACCCAGCCGTCTATGGGCTGTGAGCTTCAGCCTAGTCTGTCTCCTGATGACTTTCATGCAATCAAAAAGGAGGCAAAGATGAAAGATGGTGCCTGGTTTTGGGAATAAGATGCGAATGTTCCACCGACAGGGTATCTGTTATCTAATAACAGCCTTTGTTGCAGCTTAAAGTTTTAATTAGCACTCTTCATCGATTGCTAATTATTTTAATAATGCACCAAATATTTTGAATGTATTTTTGTGAATATTACAAAAAAAAATTATGTGGGCAGTGGTGGCACACACCTTTAATCCCAATACTTGGGAGGCAGAGGCAGACAGATTTCTGAGTTTGAGGCCAGCCTGGTCTACAGAGTGACAGTCAGGGCTATACAGAAAAACCCTGTCTTGGAAAAAGAAAAAAGAAAAAATGTATGGATATTATTTTCTAATTAGAGTGGAAACCCACAATTTAGTCACATCCTTTCTTCCTCTCCTCTTCCTCTTCTTCTTTTTCTACTTCTCCTCCTCCTTCTTCTCCTTCTTCTCCACTTCACCCTCTTCATTTTCTTATTTAATACTTTATTTTTTATGCATATGAATATTTTGTCTGCATTTATGTATGTGCACCCCATGCATGCTTGGTGTCTTCTGAGGGCAGAAGAGGACATTGGATTCTTTGGACCTGTAGTGCAGGTACTTGTAAACTGCCACATAGGTGTTGGGTACTGAACTTGGGTTCTCTGCACGAGCAGCCACTGTGCTTACTATTGAGTCAACACTGTAGTGCACTTCCTTATTTCTTATTCCCTTGTTTTGTGTACTCATCACTGTCCTAGTTTGGTCTCTGCTGTTGTGATAAAACTATCTGATCAAAAGCAACTTGGGGGAAAACGGCTTTATTTGGCTTATACTTTCATATCATGGTCCACCATGAAATGCCATGGTCCAAGGCAGGAACTTGGAGGCAGGAACTGTAGCAGAGTCTGACAAAATGGGGCTGATTGGCTTTTTCTCTCTGGTTCATGCAGCTCGTTGTTTTTATGCAACCTAGGACCACCTGTCCAAGGGAAGCAGCACTTACTGTGGCCTGGGCCCTTCCACAACCATCATTAATCAAGCAAATGCCTCACAGACTTGCTTGTAGTCTAATTTGATGGAGACATGTTTCTCAACTGAAGCTCCTTATTCCCAGATGACCCTATCTTGTTTCAAGTTGACAGACAAAACCCCAAAACAAAAACAAAACAAAACCCAGGATAATCATTCTAGGCAGATATAAACCTTGGTATATAAATCAACTTGTAAATGTAAACTCCCAAGTAACCCAGCCAAAAGGTATTAGTCACAGCTTATGTATACCTGGAATCTCATTGAAAATAGCACTCTGAGCACTGTATAAGTCTATATTGTATCTTTCTTTGTTGTCTACCTGTGGAATCCTAGGGCTATAATGTCTCCTATGGAGACAATTATGCTTGTACTGCCTTGTTACTTCCATATTCAATTGCTGATTGGCTGCCCAGCCACTACTGTACATTCTATTGTAAGTTAGAAGACTGGATGAAGGACATATTTAAGCTTAAATTTGTATTAAAAGAGTAATGTTTCCCAATGGCTTGTTTCAAACATTTAATTTTATATTTACTTAGAAATACATAAATTATAAATATATTTATATTTAAATCAAGTTATACTACTGGAAGTGATGGTACTCTTCCCTGGAGCCATAGATTATCTAACAAAACCTCCACTGACAAGCATAGAAAGTTGGCCACAATTACAAGGTCCCCTTCAGTTATTGGAGGTCAGGCCTCTATCCCCACCTTCGCAAGATTAGAATTGCCATGGCACTTCTATACTTAGAGAAGGGAGGAGATGTCAGGGGCAGCCCTGCTTATACACTGAAGGCCTAAAATCAACCATAGGCCTAAAGTCAGCAATAGGCCTGACATACATGCATGCTAACACAAAGTCTTGGGTCTCTGTGGAAAAACACTGAAACAGAAGGCTATAAGCTATTGTAAACAGTCAACTTCTGTGGAAATTTACCATCCCGAGTAGTCATAGGTCTTGTAAATAGGCAGCCTCGGTGGATAGTACCAACTTAGATAAGGACCAGTGAATCATAGGCAGAGTCATAGTGACCTGTCCCCTGAACCTTCACCCAGCTGATACCCTGTTCTGAAATGTATCTGTACTCCCCCTGAACACCTATGCTCCGGTGTCATCCCCTTCCCCACATCCTGCCTTTTTGTGTTTATAACCCCTGTGTGAATAAGTAAATTATGACTTGATTTAAATAATTAAATAATTTTTTTTAAAAAAATGTAAAAAGAAAAAGAAAACAAAGGAAAAAAAAAAAACAAAGTTGGCCACAGGGTCCAAGGATCTTCCAAAACAATGTAAACTATTGTTGTTGCCCTTAGTTGCTTCTCAAAACGTGAAGGTAAATGCTATTGCGGAAGGTACCACATACTTCAGACACAGGACTTGGAGAAATTGACCCGGAACTGACCTGCAAGTTTTGTTCCTGAGTACCAACTCTCATGTGAAGGTGCCATGTAAGCTGCCTAGGGAGAAAAGCAACCCAGCTGCAATGCCCATGAACCACACCAATAGTGAACCCAGCAAGATATACTCAGAGGTGCAATAGTGGCACTTTTGTCTTGGTGGTAACCAACAGCCATATAATGAGAGTTAAGACTTGCTTAATAAAAGGAAATTGATGGCTGGTCCTGGAAACCTATCTAACTATCCACCAAACTACATCAGAAGATGTCAACTTTGTGGAATATTTTCTGAATAATAACCATGTTTGATATATTTGCATTTCTGTATTATTTCTATATTTCACCTCTGGATATTAAGCTACAAATGTCTAATAATTTAAACATATAGATGATCTTGACAGCTATATCTGTGGGAGATTCTCCTAACTGAAATTAGTTAAATATATCAAGTGTTTTAAGTTTGTCCCACTGCCATGCAATGCTAGGCTTTCTCTTGACAGTTCTTCCTTGAAAACCTAATGGAAATATGTGAAAAGCAACACACTTGCAGATTTTAAACAGCAAATGTTCTTTTGTTGTATGATTCTTATGATATCAGTACACAATTTTTTTTTTTTTTAACTTTGCTGTCACGAATTCCTCATAGGAGATGACAAAAGACCATTAGTGATGACTAAGTCTGGATTTTTATGTTGTTTTTCAGAACATTTAAAACAGCCTTTGGGCTGTGGAGGCAACTTAGCTATGCATGCCATGCAAACCCAAAGCCTGAGTTTGATTATTGGAACCGGTATAAGGAGAAAGTTGACCCCCATACAAGCTTACACTTGTAATCTCAGCACTGGGGAGGAAGGGATAGATACATTGCCAGTGCTCACTGGCTGGCCAGCCTGACATGCTTGGCAAGTTGCAGGCTTATCAGAGATGCTGGCTCAGGCAAACAAGGTGGACACCACTTGAGTAATAACTTCTGGTACACATACTTGTAACACACGTGTAACACACACACACACACACACACACACACACACACTAAAGCAGTCTTGGTAGATTAATTCAGGTTTGTTTGTCATTTTTTAAAAGTCCACACTTTGTCAGGAGATTCATGTGCTTAATTTGGCCCCTTTTTTCTTTACTATCAATGAGAGCTAATATCTGAAATGTTGTGTATGGTGACATTTCCCTATGGTATTCCATTTCATTTGTATTGCACTTGAGAATCCTTTAAACATAGGAATCCAAGAAGGGATTTTTTTTTTCCAGTATCACTTGCAAGGTCATATCTTGGAGACATGGTGTTTTCATGAAAAAGGAACAAAACTAAACCCCCAAACCAAAAAACAAATGAATAAAACCAAAACCAATTACTACAAACAAACAAACAAACTACCCAACCCATTTGGAGCTCATTACAGGTAGTGTTCAAAAGATACAAATAGTGACAGAGAAATGCTGTTATTTAACAATTATGGCCACTTATATAGTAAAAGATGGTTACCCACAGTTCTATCATCATTCAAGTATATGAAACACTTCTCTAGATCGTAGATAGCTTCTGGGGGCAAATTCATACATCTCTCTTAGCTTTGTCTTTATCTACATGAAGTCAATTCTTGTCTAATAATTTACTAGGACTTTGTTTTCCCCTTACATAATAATTGATGAAAGTCACATTCTAAAATAACAAGGTTCATGGCCAAGGGAATATAAGTAAATGTTGTGAGTGACATGGGAAGGAGATGGGAAGACTTCCAGCCTTTGTTCTCACATTACCCCGTGTTCGGGAAACTGCTCCCCAGGGAATGAGAGCTGGGACTCCCATGCTATCATGAGAGGGACAAGGTTGCTTCACTATAAGCTACTCTTGTTTCCACAGGTTAGAAGGTATTTACTATTACTTTGAAACACCAATTAGTTAGTGGTTGTGAAGCTCTTTGAGAAAGAAGTATATCCACTCTATGTGATTAAAGGGCTATTATCTTTCTGTTATTTATAAACACCTTGAGGTGCAATTACCTTTGTTTTTAAAAATATATTTTGTTTGAACTCCACAGGATGCTGTTATTATCTTGTAAGTTAGGGAGGCTCCTGAGAGCTATAATTAGATTTGAGTAATCAGAAGGGATGGGAAGGAACCACGGTGGAGCTCAGGGATAGGGCTTGAGAAGAGATACGGACAAGGATGGGCCGGCTAGACAATGGCTTGAGAATGGAAGCAGAGAGCTGTGAGGAGCTTCCCTCAGAAGGGAGAAGACTTCAAAACTACATCACAAGCATGGCACTCTGTTGACCAGAAGAATCAGCAGCACAGGATGGTGCTCCGGTGTGTGCACGTGGCTTTGGCAGCTCTGGTTGGGACCCTGACTTTGTTTTTGATGAACTGTGAAGGCTTCGACAAATCACCTATACCACCGGATCTGGTTTCAAACCGTGAAAATGGAAAGGTAGTAATTTTTAGGATGGCATGGACATTGGAAATAATGTGTGACATATGCTACCTGCTGAGTCCCATTTGTTATGGGTGCTCAACATGTTATAGAGACGACTGCGATCATTGTGAGCGGTGGCATATGAGAGCAAGAGGGAGAAAGTAAGGCCAATCCCTGTGAGCATCATTTAACAATGTTACTTGAAACCGGCCTTGCGTTATGATGGTTGAATTAGGCATAGACATTGGCTCTGACATGCTAGCTCACTAATTGTCTAAGAAGCCACTGTTTGTATTTAGAAGAAGCGCACAGTAGGCATACAACTCAATGGGAAGAAGAGCTTTGGCTGGACAAGTAGAGACGAAGGCAGGTCGAGAAGAGCTTTGGGGTATAAGGTGGCCTTTTGATTCTCAGGTCCCATTGTGTGAGGGATAACTTATGTTAGAAATGCTGGCACTTTACCTTATTTGGGCTTTGCTCTGTTGTCTGATGTAAAGATGAATGAAGTGCTACAGGAGATGGGTTTAGTATAATTGTAACACATTCATTCATAAATTGTTAGA
The DNA here is from genome assembly GCA_021653895.1 of Mastomys natalensis. NCBI lineage: Eukaryota > Metazoa > Chordata > Mammalia > Rodentia > Muridae > Mastomys > Mastomys natalensis. The sequence goes on from JAJTUV010001445.1 coordinate 307,725, forward strand.
ACATGAGGATAACAGTCTTTTTTGCGTATGTAATGAGTCTTTCTCTCCATGACAAACCTTAGTTTTCTGACGTATACTATGACTATTCTTGCAAGAATGAAAAACAATTTTTTTTGAGACAGGGTAGCCTTGTAGTTCAGCCTTGAAGCTTAAACTAGCCTTGAGCCTGTGTTAGATGCCTAAGGATTAGAATTATAGCTCTGTGTCACCATGCCTAACCTGCACATATATGAATAGAAAACTTAAAGTCAGGTATGGTAGCATATGTCTATAATCCCACTAGTGGAGAGACTGAGGCAGGAGAATCAGAAGTACAAGGTTAGCCTCACCTATATAGTGAGTTTGAGGTTAGCCCATTTTATATGAGACCCTCTCTCAACCCCTATATCCCTAGTGTTTTGGTTTTTCTTCACAGATTTTAATCTCTATCCTGGAATTTGAAATGATTATGATAGATTAGAAATCTTATTATAATGTTTCCTATTACTCATTACTTTGTTCAGAGAAAGGAATAGAGCAGCTCTCAGGAATATGTCTCAGCTGTCCGTTGCAGTATAATAGACCCCTCCACAGCTTAGTAGGTTGTGACAGTAGTCCTCTGTGGACTGAGTTCATGTGGGTGGTTCTTTTGGCCTTTCTTGCTGTTATTCTTATAGCTTCTGTTATTTGGAGATGCTCTTCAGCCAAAATAATCTTCAATGGTTCTACTCAGACATTGGTCACTTCAGCTACATTGCCTGGAAGAGCCGGAATCTGGGTCTTTGACCCTCTGCACAGAGGTTGCTATAAAAGGGAAGAGGTTGTTTTTATCTTAGGTAGTGGCTTTGAGCTCCAAAGAAGGCAAAAGCAGAAGTGACCCTGGGTTTTAAAGCCAAGATGTCAGCCAACACTGACCAAGTTCCACTTTCACCACTTTCTGTTGGTTAAGGAAAGTCACCCTGCCAGGTTGATTTCACACTAGAGGGTAAATCTCTATGGGCATATCTCTCTATGGGAGGGATGGCAAAGTGTTTGATTTGTTGTTAGTTCAACACAGAACACAAAATCTATGCAGCATATACTAACAATCCTTAAGAATTACTATTAAACTTATAAATTGAAGATTAGCTGGAAAATGTGACATGTTTATACCCCATATCAATACAGAGGATATAATTCCTAAGGGCCCAATTTCAAAAGGACAAGTTGTCAATCTTGCCAAGTCCAAGACTTAAAAACCTTTGATCAGAGTTGTTTATCAAATGTTAGAGTAGACTGTGAAGAGAATATGAATGTTCTGTAGTCCAAACAATTTTTTTTTTTAGTTGAAGCACTTAAACAAGGTTATGGTTATTTGTATAGGTGCACTACAGGGACTGGGTCATTTGTATGAAGAACTCACTTTGACCTCAGTTGAGGAAAGGATCAAGGAAATGAAATACATTTTGTAAGGAAGGGTGAAAATTGGAGAATATTCAAGGTTTGAGAGTATTTAGCACATTCATACTAGTAAGGTTCTTGGGGCAGTGCATGGGAGGCTTGAGGTATTAGCTTAGAATTAAGAAAGATTTGAAGAGTCTATAAAACATAGTTTACTAAGTTTTCCTTTTTTCCCAAAGAAGTAATTTAACAATGGACTTACTGCAATTGTTTCCTACCGGTCAGAGTAAAGACTTCTTTGAAGGAGTGTTTCTTCCGAACTAAAATAAGAAACAGCTTTCCTATGAACTGACTAGTTTACAGACCAATTTATAGATGAAGAAACAGACCAATTTATAGATGCCACTATGCCAAATGGCTAAGGACATTGCTGGCCAGAGGTATCCTCTTTGATGTATAAACCTCAAAAAATTATATATATATGGCTCAGCAGTTAAGAGCATTGGCTGTTCTTCCAGAGGTCCTGAGAGCAATTCCCAGCAACCACAACACGGTTCAAAACCATCTATAGTGGTATCTGATGCCCTCTTCTGTCATATAGGCATACATGTAAGTAGAGTACTCACATAAATACATAAATCATTTTATATATATATTGATCTAATGTGTATGGCTAGCAATCACCTTTACTGTGCCTTTCTTTCCTTCCTTGTTCCTTTCCCAATTAGGTGGGCATTTACTCAGTGAGAGGAGATCACAAGATTGTGCTGTTACCTGGTTTCTTTCACTATTCTCAGAGTGCAAGTGTCAGGTAGCAGCCAGTGCTCATCTGTATGTTTTTCATGGTGCTGCCTCATGAAGTCCAGCCTGCAGGCCTTTGGCCCTAGGGTTTGCAGACACAATTTTTTTAGTCATTATTGGTTGCATTCTCAGTGTGAGCTTAGGTTTAACTGTTTGGATTTGCTGAAAATGATGAGACTGTTCTGAGGCACCAACACACTTCACCATGTCCTCACAGAAGTGCCAAGATGCACAGAGGTCATTGTGAAATGGATTGATTACTCCAGCTGATGAAAGGAAACTTGAAGAGAAGAGACTTTCCATCTTGTGCCCATCCTGGCTATTGCTGTTTGGTCCCTTCCTCTCTGATCCCTTGTTGATCACCTCAGTGTCCACAGCTGGCAATATTTTCACCTGCAGTTTCTAAATGGAAGGCAACCATGCCATTTGTGTTAAGTAAACCAAATTTTTTTTTTTTGGTGGGGGGTGGCCAGAGTCACTTTTTTCTTTCTTCAACATACTAGAATTGAAATTAGTTTATTTATTTGGAGAAAATTTGTACATTTAGCAGGACTGTAAAACACCTAACTCAAAAGATGTCCCGCCTTGGGTACGGAATAGTTTTAAATGTTTCTTGATAATTTAAAGTGCCTTAAGTGTTTTAGGGCACAATAACCTTTCAATGTGTAACTTATTTCTTTCTGTGAAAGATTCATGGGCCTCAGGGCTGGGTCACAACTCTCGGCTCTAGTTTAGTTGGCTCACTTATTGAATTACTAAGATAGTAACTAGTCAATGAGTTGAAAAGACAGATACCTTGGTCTCACACACCCCATCATCAAAAACTAGATTTCCACTTCAATACAATGTAGCAAAAACATCACTGCCGTCAATTTTATGAAGTTTATTTATGGGACTCTGGATGTATCTATCCCCAAAGCTAGCTTCTGGCCAACTGTGTGCTTCTGTTGGGGTAGAGTTTCTCTTCTGAAATGTCATTAAGTCACGGTGGAGGTAAATCAATACCTGTTACCTCACAATTGTGGTTTTTCATTTGTTCCACTGATCTGATGAAATGGCTTCTTAACTCATTTACTCTTATTGGAAAGGACACCTCTGGCCAGCAATGTCCCTGGACATTTGTGATATCCGTAAATGTGTCTTGTTTTCCTTCCTCCTCCTTTTCCCAGTATGATTCTAGAAGGAAGCTTTTTCTCAGACATATTCTACCTGGTGGACAGTAAAAAATATGGGTGGTCTACAGAAAAAGTAGTATTTTCAGGTTGGAGCCTGAGAAAAATGTTACTGACTCAAACATTTTTGCTTGAGAGACAAATCATCTCTATCAAGGCCTGTACCCTAGATTCCAGGGACCCTACGCTAAGATGGTCCTTTTAGAAACCTGATTTACTTACATGCAGCCGAGTAAGCTTGAGGGAGTGAGCCAGCTTCAGCAAAATGCCCAAGACTGTCTCCATGGTTTTGATTTGGTGAAACTGAATAGAAAGGGACAATTCTCTCATATCTGTGTTGGGTACTCTACCTGGAGTCATTGTTCCCCCTCAGAGAGCAGTGATAGTCTCACAGTTGGTAAGAACATGGGGAATAGTTTAGGTAGGACAAGAAGATCAAGCTGCCAAATAACTTCTCTTGGACTCAGACTGGTTTCAGTGACTTAGGCAAGGAGGACAGTTTTGGCTGCAGATAGTTCTGGGATTGATTAGAGGCTGTGCAGGTAAGAGAGACAAACAGCTCCTGGCCTAGAGCAGCCTGTAAGCTTCTGGTTGGTGATTTGCAGAAGAGTGGTGTGGTGGCAGAGAAATTTGTCATTAATCATGCATAAGACAACCTAGAGAATGTGGGGTGAAGGGTGGGAGTGAGAGGAGTGTGGAGAAGAGAGGAGAAGAGAGAGAGAGAAGAGAGGAGAAGAGAGGAGAAGAGAGGAGAAGAGAGAAGAGAGAAGAGAGGAGAAGAGAGGAGAAGAGAGGAGAAGAGAGGAGAAGAGAGGAGACGAGCAGTGAGCTAAGGTTTGGGTTGTGGTAGTTTTCCCAAGAAAGCTGAAGTATAGGAAATAATGAGAGTAAAGAAAAAGCCCTAAGGGACTTATCCCGTGGCATTGCATGTTTGAGTTACCTCAGAAAACTCACATTTTGAAGCCTTAGTCCCTACTGTGATGAGGTTATGACATGTATGAATAGGTTTATTTAGCTCATAGTTCTGGAGTTTCAAAAGATGACACTGGTAATAGGTGAACTCTGGTGGGGAACTCATGGCGGATGGCTTCATGGGACAGGGCAGATCACATGGTGAGGTGGGAGCCAGAGAATGGTTCAGGGTTGAGGATTATAGCAGCCTGATAGTGGCAACTAATCAAGGTACCGTTTGGACTCCTACCACTCACCCATCTCATCATGTTCTTTGCTCTTCCTCACATTGTCATAGTGAAGACCAAGTTTCTACAAGTCACATCTAAACCACAGTGGAGACAGTCTTGACTCTCTCTTTGTCTCAGATCCTCACATCTAATTCACCAGCACATTCTTCTACCTTTGTCTTCATCGTCCCCTGCATTACGAAACTGTCAAACTGTCGCTACCATGTCTCGGGTACCTGGATACCTGCTGAAGCTTGTGTTTACATTCCCTGTTTCCATCCTTGAGACTCCCATGGGATTTTCCCACTCAGCATCTAAAGATGAAACTAAGTATACAAGCTAGATTACTTTGTGCTTTTCCTTTTCAATCCAATAGAACAAAGCAAAATTGTTGTGGTGCCTCATAAGAGTCTTGTGTGATCATGTCCTTAGCTGAGACTCAAACTCATCACAACCTTTCTCTGCACTGCGAGGCTCTCTTCTTCCTGGAGTACCTGAAGAGATATCCTGACACATGACTTTGTATGTTTTCTTTTCCATTTGCCAATGTGTCTACCCTAGACTTGCTTAGCTCCACTTTCACTCCACTTTGTATCAAATGATCCTTTCTGAGAGAGCCCTTCCTTGGTGTCTATCATTTTAGGATGCTCATGCCTTCCATTTTCCTTCACGACAATGCTCACAGCATGACACTACCCACAATATTGAACTATATCCTCCATGAGGCTAGTTGCCCTGATGTCTTTGTCTAAGAGGCTAGATCAGAGCTTGGCACTTTACAGGCATTGAATTGAGGAAGGCAGAGTGGATCAGTTGTCCATCCTATGCAATCCAACAGCCATCAAATAGTATCAGGGAGAGAAGGTCTATGCCAGCATACTCTTATTATGCATCTCATGTTCTGGTTTTGACTAGTTCTACTTAATTCAAAATTTATAGGTTGCTTCAAGAAGGTATTATATTTAAATCAACTTAGCAAATTTATAATAACAGCACATTAATATTGCTTCCAAGACTATTATTTTTTAAAATGATTTCAGATGTAAAAAACTGCCTATGCTGCATATTAAGTACCAAGTCATCCACAGTATATAACAAGGCTGTGTCTCAAGAGTTTTGAGTTACTCTCCCCAGTGTGTGACTGTAGATTTTCGTGGGTTAAAGATTTCTGCAGTCCCACCGTCCTCCCAACATTCAGAATGGCTAAATATGGAACAAAATGAAGGGGGGAGGGACGGAAGAACAAAAAGTAATATATTTACACAACAGAAAACCATTCTGTCTTTAGAGGGAAGGAAGCTCTGACATTCACCCACCTCAATGAGCCCCAAGTGACTATGAAAAAGTCAGGTGTGAAAATCATGGGGATAGAATGAAGGAAGCCTTTATTTTTCACACCAGAAACAAAACAAGTGTAATCGTTGGTTTGAGTAAAAGCATTACCATGTAAAACTAAACAATTAAAATATCTTGGAGTTTGCTAAGATAAAAGTTACACTAAGACACCACTTTTCTTAAATGTGTTATTCCAAGATTCTCCTTTTGACTATTATGATTACTACACATTTGCAGAGTGTTCCTTCTCCAAATTAATGCTTTGTTGCTTTTCACAGTCGTTTTCATCTTCTCAAGTTAATTGGGTTCAAGTACGAACTTAACAAATGGTGTAATTAGAGTTAGCTTTTGAAGCCTTTGATTTCATTTAGTAATCACTGTGCCACTTGTAACATAAAAATGATAAATAACTTTATATTTGCTTAAAATGCAGAAATACAGAAAAATCATCATATTTGACATTGGCATATGGGCTCATTAGTTTTAGGTCAATGTGACACAAGCCAAATTCATTTTTGGAGGAGGGAACCTCAACTGTGAAAATGCACCCAGCAGCTTGGCCCGTGAGCAAATCGGAGGTGTATTTTCTTGTCTGACAACTGATGGGGGAGGGCCCAGATCACTTTGGGCAGTGCCACCCCTGAGCTGGTTGGTGGTCCTGAGTGGCATAGGAAAGCAGGTTGAGCAAGCCACAAGGAGCAAGCCAGTAAGCAGCACTCCTTAATGGCCCTTGCATTAGTTTCTTCCTTCATGTTCCTGTCCTGAGTTGCCTGGATTTTGGACTACAAGCTATAAGATAAAATAAATTCCTTCTTTTCCAAGTTGCTTATGGTCCCAGTATTTTATCACGGCAGTAGAAATCCTAACAGCATGCAATGGGGCTGCTCACATTCCCTGCGACTTATCCCTTCAGTTAATTCTCTATGGCTAGGCACTTAGAGATGCAGAGGGCTGTGCTTTATGAATTCCCAACCGTTTCTCAAACCACGCAGGCCGATAATCAACACCAACCATTACGTGTCTCAGCTTCAAATAATAGGCATTTGCTCATCACCAATAAGACGACTGAGGGTTCTTCTGTTCTATCTGATTAGGAATCACAAGCTTTACAGTTCTCTGCAGGTCTTGGAGATTGGGTCTCTTAGCACTTTACAGTGGTCACTATCAGAACACAGCCTGGAGTCTGAGGTCCTTGGTCCTGAGCACTTGAAAACTCCCCCAGACTCCCTGGCAGCCAATGGCCAGAGACTCTCCTCTAGATCCTTACAAGTTTATTTTTTTTTAGTTAGTTTCTGTTCTCCATCATGTCTTTCTCTATTTTTGTTTCTCTTCTTCCTGCCCTGACGCTTCGAAACAGTCCATTGTCTTCCCAGGTATTAGGGAGCCACCACTTCTACACCACGGTGGTGGATGCTGCCATAGAGTCTTTTTATTGTTGCAAAAGCTGCAGCCCATAAATGGTGGGGTAGGCATGGCAGCAGGTGGCTGACCAGCAATCTGAAGACTCATATCATCCCTTAGAACATTAAGCAGGACAAGGCTACAAACCCTGAATTCCATCGCCACTGCCATACTTCCTCCAGCAAGGCCATGCCTACCTACTAAGGTTCTACAACCTCCGCATACAGCACCACCAACTGGGAACCAAATGTTTAAATACATGAATCTATACGGGACACTCTATTTTAAACCACAGCATTCTACACCTTACCCCTCATAGGCCTCATGGCTGTATCTTAATGCAAAAATGCATTTAGTCCAGCTTTAAAAGTCCCCATAGTTTTTAATGGTCTCAACACTGTTCGAAAGTCTAAATCTCTTTGAGACTCATTGTAATCTCTTAACTATAGTCTTTTCATTCCCAAAGGAGGAACGAGAGCATAATGAGAAACTACTGGACCAAGACAAGACCAAATCCCAGCAGGGCAAATATCAAATACTATAGTTCAGTTTTGACTTCTGAGACTTCAGTTTCAAAGGCTTAGATGGTGCTTCCCCTCAGCCTGACTGCCTATGGCATTCACCTTTCTTTTAGGATGGTTCCATTCCTTGTATGAACCTCTTATTGACTCATGGCTCTCCCTGTCTCATGGCTCTGGCATTTTAACACTATGTAGAGTCTTGACTGCAACCTGAGTCTCACTTTTATAGCTTTATACAATGGCCTCTCAGGGTCTCCTGGACTCTCAGGGCCTTCTTGCCGTGACGCCAGTGCAGGTTCATTCTGTTTGACCTCTGCTGAAACTATAGCAGAGGAATTTATGATGCTCCTGCTCTTATGTTTCTGATACTTCCAGTGCTAGTTCCACAGGCATGAAACTACCAAGTTCCGCTGCTAGCTTAGGATGGACCCTCACTGCTCTTAACCACATTAACAGCAGCTGTTGTATGTTGAAATGATTACTTTCTAGAAGGAAGCAGCTCCTTGGGATTTCTCCTTTCACAAACTGGAAGCTTAGATGAGAAGGGTTTTGCCTCATAGTCCCCATTACAGTGCAGCAGACTTCTTAATGATGATAATTTTCTTAACGATTAGAGTCACATCTTTCAGTATGTGCTTTGACTGTAACTTTAAACGGTAATACCCCTTTTCTTTCAAAACTGTACATTTTTCATTTCTTTCTGCCCCACAGGCTCTTTTTCTTATTCCAGACATACATAATACTTATCAGCAGTAACCAATATACAGACTGAGTGTTGTGCTGTCTTGAAATTTCCTCTGCCAAACACAGTAGCCTATTCTTATTGTTCTTGCTATTGTATTGCCTTTTAGATGTGTCGGTTTAATCCAAAGTGATACTGAATTCAGACTACAATAAAGGCGAAACAGCGGGTTGTAACAGAGTTTCAGACTGGTTTTGTTTTAAATTCACCTGCTGAGGTAGGAGTAATGAATGAAACCTAGAGCTAATGAGCCACCGTATGATTTTTTTTTTAAGCAAATATTTATTACAATGTACAACAGGCTCTAGGACAACCTTTGACTTTAGTCGTAGGTGGCAAAAGATGTTACAACAGGGGATTCAGATGTTTAAGTCAGAGTGGAAGAGTGTCACTGTCCTCTTCGGTAAAAGGAACAGGTTTATTATTTGTTTTCGGCCATTTTTAATTTTCACATGTTGTCAGCAGTCACTTCCTGTGGCTTTGAACCCTCAAGTTTCTTCTGCTCCTTTTTTGGTTTCTGCTTGAAAGCCTTATCTTCCTCACCTTTCCTCTGTCCTGTTTCAGGGCTTCTTCTTGGCATATTTATGGCCTAATAATAGTATCTTCCCTATTATTTATTTATTTATTTAGCTTTTAATTGGTTCTTTGTGAATTTCACATCATGCACCCCAATCCCAATCATCTTTCTGTCACCTCATACCCTCCCACCACCCTTCCAACCTCCCCTCCAGAAGAGAGAAAAAAATCTCCTTGTGGAAGCTGTATTGTGTTACAGTGTATACTCTGTTGTCAACACCTTCTTTGCTTGCAAGTGTTCATTGCAATGAGTCATTGTTCTGGTTAGAGGCTACTGGCTTTTGCTACACTGTTAATACTGAAACCTCACTGGTTCTCCTCTGAGATATCCTGTATCCTGGAGTTCCTATAGTTTTGGATCTGCAAGACGCCCCCTCATGCACTCTAGCAGTTCAGCAATGGAGCAGATGTCGGGGTGAGCCAATTCAAAGTCCTGGATCTGGGCCTGAGAAGTATCTGAGCTTCTCAACCCACCAGCTCTCCTGCACCCACAACACTGGGGTGAGCTTTCCTGCCTGCCCCTGCTTGCCCATCTAATGCCACAGCCCCAAGAGGCAGAGCTAGCTCCCTGCTCTCATGCCTTTGAGAGTGCCTTAAGCTCCCAGCACCCATGTTATCAGGGCCAGCTCTACTGTGCTGCCCAGGCAAGGTACAGGTCCCACTCTCCTGAGTGTTACAGTAGGCAAGGGCTGGGCCAATTGTCTCATGCTTACATTCTCGAGGTGGTTCACCCACAACTCCAGCAACAAAGGCCAGCTCTAGCCTCTGCTCAGGCAAGGTGCAGGACCTATTCTCCTGAGTGTTGTAGCCAATGAGGGACAGGGTCAGTTTTCCCACTCTGATGACTCTAAGGCCAGCTCTTCTGCCTGCATAGGTGGGAAGCAAGAAGGGAGGGAGAGGACATCTGCCCTATGTCCACACTGCCACATAGCAGACAAGTTGTGGAGCCAGCTTGACTTGCTCACACCTTGGGGCTGGCTCACTTACACTCCCAGAACAAGGGTTATTCTACTTTGCTGCCCAGTCAGTGCAGGGTCGGTTTCCAGAGGACTACAGTAGGTGAGGGGCAGCTCTCCTCAACACACAGCCAGGAAGAAGTGAAAAGGAGAGGGGAGAAGGATATTTTCCCCTTAACCATGATCTCTCACAGGAGACAAGCACAGGGCCAGAACACCCATGCTCACACTGTTGGGCCGGCTCGCCTGCAACTCCAGCAACTGGAGCCAGCTCTATTGTGCTTCCTGGATGATGCTTGGAGCTGCCCTCCAATGTAGTACAATTGGCTAAAGACGGGGTCAGCTCTCCTGTTCTCATGTCCCCAGAACCAACTCTCTCACAATGCCCAGGCAAGGGGTAGGGCCAATTCTGTACAGCTCTCAAGGATTAACATGTCCTCAAGGGGAAGCATAGACCAGAGACATCTGCCCGGTCCTTGTGGAATTGACCTCTGCTGCTGCAGGGCCATGGACCCAGACATGGCAGCACTGGAGAAGAGCCCACCATGGTCCCAGTGGTGTCATCAATTACCTTCGCTACCCTTTAGTCTCTGGCTCTGCCTCTACTCATTGTGTCCCGTTGTGTCTCTCTGGTTCTTTTTCTCTTCCATTTCTCTACTACTTAGTTGGTCTGTTAGTGGTACCTGGGGTCTCAGGGTATCCAAGGTTGTCTCAGGAGAAATGCTATGCCTTGCCTGTGTGTTATGGTACTGTACAGGGGTCATCTCAGGCATGGTCTTCCCCCAGGGCATGAGCCATGCCAGAGTGGTCATCATCTCAGGCTAATTCCCTATCTGGGCCCCAGAGCACTGGACTGGTGATCTACTTGGGCTTGATCCTCTGCCATGCTTGCCTGTGTGGCCTTCATGTGGAAAGCATCTTGGGCTCACTCCTGCCTGGGGCTGGAGGTCTCAGGTGGGGTTCTTCTAGTCTCTGGCTTCAGGATAAATCTTAAGACAAAGGCAGAAGGCAGCCAGATTCTTTGCCAAAATATCACATCCAAATGGCCTGTAAACCAATTGCTATTGAAGTTCCTGACTGTCTCTTAAACCTCATGTTCTGAGCTTGTACAGGCTACATTACTCTCAGCACGTCTGTCTTCCAGGTGACCAACTAATCAGGCTTTACTCTCTACTTCCAACACATAACTGTGTTTTAGTCTAAACTCCCCAAACCTTCTCCATTCCTCCATATACCAACATGAATGGGTTCTTTTCAGCAACACCCCACTTCTGGTACCATTCTGTATTCGTTACATCTCTGTTGTAATATAGTACCAACACCAAAAGTATCTTATCTAAGAAAGTTTATTTTTGCTAACAGTTCCATAGTGCCAGGGGAAGCATTGCAGCAGGCAGCCAAAAGCCTGAAGCTGTGTGATCATATCTCCAATTCACACACTAAGAGAGATTGACCTGGAAGTCAAGCAGGGTATAAACTGTCAAAGTCCACCATCAGTTGTGTCTCTCCTTCAAGAAGGCTATACTTCTTAATGGTTCCTCCACCTCCTCTAAATCACCACAAATTGTAAACTAGTTCAAACTCACAAACCTGTAGGAAACATTTCCCATTAAAAGCAGAACAAGTGTAAGGTGGGCATTGGTAATGATTAGTATTTTTTCAGGCCTGGGCATCTACTGTTCTGGTGATCTGGTGATCTGGTGTGTAGGATCCCAGTAGGCTGTTGGGATTGATAGCAGCACACTATCGACCACTGAATCCTCAGCTGCTAATGAGTAGTTGCTGACAGACTGCACCTAGAAGTTGGGGTTGAGGCTCTGAGAACAGACGCTGATATAAGTGGGGCTGCTTGGGACTTTGAAGTGAGTATAAGCAGTTGCCACTGCTGCTACCATCGTTTTTGGATGATGCTTCTGCCAACAGTTACTATTTGTTGTCTCTGATGCTTCTTCTTTGGGCAGTGAATTTATCTTGGAGTATTAAAAGTTGCTAAAGATGTATTACTTATGAGAAGCCTTTGCAAAGCGTAAGGTTGCAACACTGGAGGAGGTTGCCCAGGAGTGTCTCTCAACTGATTTATTAAGTCTTAGAAGCCTGTTCACAACCAAAGATGGTAACCACTAAGGATCTTAGGGCAAGAGCAGAAGGCAGCTAGATTCTTTGCCGAAATACTCTATACAAATGGTCTTGGGCCCAGTTGAGGTGGAAGTCCTTGAGTTTTTTCAGAATCTCATGAGCTGAGGGTTTACCGGCTACATAAGTCTCAGAGCTACTATCTTCCAGGCAACAACAGGCTTCCAGGAGAAGCCCTTTTAAGCACTGCTTATAGCATTTAATTGAAACTTCTAAAGCCTTCCATAGTTCCCCATAAACCAACATGTTTGGGCTCTTTGTAGCAATACCCCTCTTCTAGTCTAAATTGTATATTAGTTGCTTTCTGTTGTGATTTAATATCAACATCAAAAACAACTTAAGAAGAAATAGTGTACAAAAGACATTTGTTTTGACTGATCACTCATTTCTTTGTGCCAATCATGACAGATAATTGTTTGGATAAAGGGCAGTCTTGCTTTTTTAGATGCAACCACAGTAGTCCCCTACCAGGGGAATTAGCACCAATTATAGTATTTCACCAGGGAAGTATTTCCTCTCCAGTCAATGAGGGAACTGTCATGAGGTCATTTAGGGTTCATAGGCTTGTTATAGAAAAAACCTATATAACTGGCTGCTTACATTCCTGTTAAAGCTGCAACCCAGAAGCCACTCGATATGCTGTAATTTTTTGTGTAATTGCTTCAAGGCATGCATTGTATATTACAAAGGATGGTTTTAGCATTAGAGAAGATCAGGCTGTTGTACCCATAGTCCATTCAGTCAGGGCAGACAGGTAAGCAAGCAAGAGTTCCATTCTGCTAATGAGAGAATCAAATTACTCTGTCCCTAGTGTATTTGCTTTACAGGAATGGAAACAACAAAAGGAATATGTTTATGATATAAATTAAGAAATTTATCATTAACACCAAGGACAATTTTCACAGAGGTTAACAGTGCTTCTGACAAAGATTAACACCTGACAAAGATTAACACCTGGGAGAGACAATTCTCTTCAAGTGCTTTACACCCAGTGAGCTCCTCTGCCTTCAACGGTTACACTGTGAAATTAGACACAGCTGTGTCTTGTCCACACCCAGTGCCTCTTGCTGTGCTGAGTTATTTCTCCTTCTCTAAGAAATGTGGCTGGCAATTTAGTGTGTATGAGTTGATTTTTAATCATCAGAAAGAAGGAAATACTTTTAGATGAAAGAAGAGTACTCGTCTTCAGTGAGGGCCTTTGGGTGCTTAGTGCCAGGGGCCACTTAAGGATTGTGAACTGGTATTTGTGTTGACTTAAGGGACTCATCTATTTAAATTAATTAATTAGTTAATTAATTAATTATTAACTTTTGACCAGCTCACCTTGCCTGTCCTGTTCCATCAGCAAAGAGAAATGATTAAAACAGGCAGACAGGACTATGTTAGTATTTTCCTTTTAAAAAAGTCCCCTGTTTGCCTTTAGTTTTAACTTCTCATGTCCGGTATTTAACTCCCTTTTTATTTTTCATAACTGATTTACATTCTGTAACCTGAAAGCATTTACAACTTATTTTTACAACTGAGAGCTGAAAGCAAATCTGTAAAGTGCGGAGAAAAAGCTTATTACTCTTATGTAGGCTAACACACCCACACACACACACAGACAGACAGACAGACAGAATCACACACACACACACACACACACACACACACACACACACAGAACACACTTATTCATACACAAACCAAAAAAACCATTCTACTGCATTTGGTTATGAACAATCCAATAATTTCTACCAAGCTAAAAGAATGGAGAGATATGATTTTGGGTGTTATCTCTTCATTAGTAAGAACAAAGTCAACATCCTGAATGCTCACTAAGTGTTGGGTAGGTGTAATTGCTTCACATATAACTCTCACTGGCAGCTCTGGGTAGATATTAAAATACTTTTGCTTTGTTTTGCAGGAGAACTAACCATTGAGGTTAGATAATTTCCCCAAGAGTATTTATTTAGTGGTAGACCCAGATTTTATTACAGAATTGACTCAGAGATATGTGCTTTTAATAGCCATGAAACTCTACTTGCATAGTTG